>VZSF01006700.1:249063-382652 GCA_013398295.1 Chionis minor | reverse complement strand
CCCCCGGGCCCCCCCCCCCCCCCCCCCCCCCAAAAACTACTGACGGAGTCAGTCATAAGCAAGTTTGAGTCTTTCACGCTCTCAACAAATGTGAAAGACATTGAGTTCTAATGTAACTTTTTAAGGGGAAGCTTGCAAAAGTGCAAATGTACATTCACACTGCTGTCAGACTAGCCTAAAAGAGGTTTTAATAAGACTTTTTTTTTGGTAATGTTTTTATAAAATAAAATTGCACTCCTAGCCAAAATAAGCCTGCTGACTCAACTTCCCATATAGATAAAACTTACTCATAAGACCTCTTTTACTACTAGGGCATGTATAGTTCGTGCTAGTGAGCAGGCAAAAGTTCCTGTTAGCTACAGGCAAAAGTAGTTGTGTGTATTTGGAGGCTTTGCTGGCATAGGGACCCGTGTAAAATCCTTGTAAGCATAGATTAAGCAAAATGTTTTACTTCTGAGGCAGTGCCTTCTTGGCCACCACGGTATTGTTGAACTGCTATAAAGACACTCTGATTTGATGTTGGGGGGTTTTTTTGGTGGTGCTGGTTTGGTTGTTGTTTTTTGTTTTGTTTTTTGCACTTCACTGAAGCCAGGACTCTAAATTTCTAGTCAAAGTATTTGTTACAAATGAGCACTCCTCTTCAGTGAAATGTATGAACTGAAATGCTTGTTCTTCCTTTACAGAGCAGTGGAAATGATCATGTTCTAGATCATGGGGGAAGCAGGTTATGTCATAAGATCGAGCAGTGACTGTCCTGTGAAACACATTGTATCACTGGCAAGTACAAACTAGTGACTTGTGAGTTAGTTTCCAGCACAGTAAAGAGTGGGTGCCAGATGCTCGATCTGTGTACAAGCATGAATCAATTTCATCCAAGATTTTTAGTTTCTCAGCTCCTGCTGTGGTTGCAAAGAGCTGAGTCATCTTTTCTTCCTTCAGTTAAGAGAAGAGAGATGGGATGTTCTATTCATATTAAATCATTGTACTATTACTGGAGATACGTGCCGCGTAATTTCAGTGAGTATTTAGTAGAATGATTTTGTATAAATTACTTGTGCTGTTTTCCTTTAAATGTCTTTTGAGCAAGAGGCTTGTATGTGTGTGGGATGTATGTGAATCTTCATCCACAGAGTAGTGGACCAGTGTCAGTACGGGACTCAGGCAGGTTTTACGGGGAGGACAAGCACAGAGTTTGCTCTCTAAGCTTTTGAAATCCTCTTTAGTAAGAGAGGGCCTGTATCAGTCCATAGTTTCTTACTAAGTATGAACAAAAGGTTGTATATACATAATTAATCTTATCACGAATATCAGAGTTTTCTTAGTGGAAAACTGAAATACAACTACCCTTCACATCATGGTGAGTTCACAACTTGTAAGACTTTACATGTGCATTAGCAGACATTAATATGTAATAAGGCCTAATCTTCATCAGTTTTTAACAAAAAGAAAAGTGTATAGAATTGCCTTGGGTTATAAAGTACAACGTCAGGGGTTGCAGTGATCTCTGGATGCATGTGAAATTCAGATTGTCGGATTTTCAAAGAAACGGATATCTGATTTCATACCAAGCTTAGAAATTATGAGCAGAATTTACTTGTATTTAGCTTTAGGGCATAGGAACAGGAGAGGACCCAGAGAAGATTCCTAATCCATTTGTTGCTCCAACTAGGCTCCTTCATCACTCCTGACAGATGTTTGTCTAACGTCTTGATGTGTCCAGAGATGGTGATGCTTCACTGCACTTCACTTTTAGAAATTTCTTTTCTGACTGAATCTTGCTGCACTTTAAGCTTACTAGCACCAGACTGCTGCAAACACAAAGGATGTTTATTTTATTGTGTTTGCGGTCACTTTTTATGTATTTGAAAACTTACATCTCTCCTCAGTCTTCTTGTCTATGGCCTAAACTCCAATGTCTTTCCTTTAGACGGTGTGCTCTAAACCTTCACCTTTCAGATTAGCGGACCTGAGAAAATGAAAGGTTTTTTTCCTACGCTTGTGATTGCTGTATTGACAGACACGAGTTCCTTTCAGATCATGAGCTCGCTGCTGGGATGCAGAAGGTATTTGCCCCAGGGATCTGGTAACTGGTCTGCAACCAGTAGCACTAATACTGAGAATGCTGTGGTTACTGACATGTGTGTCATCGCAGGCTGATATGATCAGAGGTATCTCCTAGGCCATGGAGATTAATTTCAGTATGTTTGCATAAAAAGCATTCTCTTTTTTGTTTTACTGGATCTTCTCTTTGGAGATTTAAGAGTGAGATGCTGGTTAGGTTAAAACCCACTAGGGAAAATTAACATGCAAGACTAGACAAATCTGTGTTTGTCACATGGAGGTATGGGATACCAGTTCCAGATGAATTAAAAAGCTATTAGTCTATTAGAAAGAACAATTTAAGTCATACAGGTGTTCCTGTTCATTTGGATTTGAGCAAGTATCTGTTTTCAATTGTCTATAGTGCTGCAAATGAACAGAAACTATTTGTCTCAGGCAGGATTTGAGAGTTATCCGATAAATATTGTGTTAGAGACAATCAATCTCTATATTTTTTGAGAGAATAGCAGTTCTTGACTAGCTCTGAAACTATATCAGTCTTGGTTACTAGAAATATCACTCAAGAAGTTACCTTAATTGTAACTAAGGTAACTGGAGAGCAGTTTAGAATGAGGAGCCCAGCGGCTGGGTTTCAGGCGCTTACCCTGGTAAGGGTAAACAAGAAATTGTGCTGAAGAACAGTGTCACTCCATTTAGAACACAGCAGAGCTTTTAAGGCAAAGCACACTCAGTTTGATACAACGAAGGCTCAATTTTCAAGCATACCTGTACAATTCTGATGATGTTAGTGTAATATACAGGCACGAGAGGCAGAAATTATTTACCTTTGAACCTCAGACTTTTGTACCTTGCTGATTAGGTAGCATATGTTGTTTGGGGCTCTTGGTTTTTTTCCAGCTTTCCTTGTAGGTGGCAAGAAGTGCATGTACCAAATATTAAGGAGGTAAACAAAATGTAAGGAGAGGGTCAAATACAGTACTCTCAAATGCATCAGTGAATACCAGGAACTCATCCTGAAAAGGAAAATAGTTGTTGCATTTGGATTTGTCCAAAACATCTGCTGCTGCTGTTCTTGCTGTTTGGTGACTAGAAGGGAACATTAGAAAAGGTAGCATTCTCAAAAGCGTAGTTCAAGAAAATAATCCCATTTCCAAATTACAAAAGGCAGACTTTTTCTTGTTTTAAGGGAACTGTATGAGTGGGATCATCGGTTTTGACCTGGACTACTTGGTTACTGTGGTGATGTGATTTGTGCCACTGTTGACATAACAACATGAAATTTAACTACCCGCAGCTCAAAAGTGGCCAATCTTTCTTCTGCTGTACAGCAACGATTTATTCCTCCTTTATTGTTTCCTTTTTTTAAAAAAAGAATGCTGTCTGTTCACAAAGCAGGACTGGCTGATTTTGACAACTCATGACAATTGTTGGAATCACAAGGTGCAAGTCAGGACAGCCTTTGGGTTTAGGAGTTACACCAAGACTGACACAGAATAATACGTAGTAGTTGTTATGCTGGCAAGCCACAGACAACTGTAATGTCATGGAATAGCTCATGCCTGCAAGGAGGAAGCTGTCATAATTTTTGGCGTTGTCGGGATCCGTAACGGCCACCTTCCATAACAAGAGCATCTGTCAATGTAGTGAAAATGCCACCCCGTAAGAAAGAATTAAATATAATGTCACTGTCTAAGAGTAAGTGTGTGCAAGCCCTCCTGAGAAACTGAAGCACTGCTACCAATGCACTTAAATGAGATTTACTTTGCTGTAGTGATGAAGGGAAAGGGAGTATAATTTTGAAACACAGACTGGGTGGTTTGTTGGGGGTTTTTTTGGTGCATTTTGATTTTTATTAACTCTTCCCCAATTCTTTTACACGCTGCACCAAATAGGTCACAGGGTTTATTGTTGCAGACTTCTAAGTTGGAAAATAAGTCAAGCCAGTAGTCTGGATTGTTGGGACCTTCAGGCCTTGGCAAGTAGCTTGCGGCAACAGTGTGAGTGTGCTCTTGTGTGGTGCTGATGGAGTCTTCCTCACCCAGAATGATCAAGTCTTCTCTGGTTGTCCTTGTTCAACTGTGATAAAAGGCCGCAGTGCAGGTCTGAACCTTTGGGACAGCCAGTGGAAATTTTGGAGAGGTTGTACATTTATTTGCTTTCCTGAGAGCTGTTGCGCTCATTCCAGAGCAGTGCTGAAAGACGCAATGTTGACACACACACCCAGGTTGAGTAAATCAGCTTGTCAGAAACTCCATTAAAAATAAACACATAAAAAAGAAAAAGCCAAACTGGAATAGGTATGTGCTAAAAGCCCTTTTTGTGAGTGGTGAATCTGTAGCATAATTCATGTTTCCTTGTAGCTGAGGGATTGCAGAGGGATAGATTCCCACCTGTCCTTAAGTTTAATCCTTGCATGACATGCTTTGTTAAATGGAATACCCGTGTCACCAGTCTGGGATAGATTTGGTGCTACACTGTGTGTGTATGCTTGCCACAAATGGAAGCTGGCGAATCCTAGGATGAGGTGAAGAGACTCATTCCCTGATACTCCAAGTTTCTCGCTTCATTAATTCATTGGTTTGGTGCCTCGTCTGGAATCTTTTCGCTAATTTTAAAGGCCATAGCAGTTCCACGTTTGTGCCTTGAAGGGCTGCATGCTTCAGTTAAGGTGCTTCCGTAGGAAGTTTATTTGGCGCTGCTGGACTGCAGTGTGCTCTCTTCGTAAGGAGGCACTGGGTCTGGAGAGAGCTCAATGTGAGCCTCATCCATGGAAGTCTTCATGGTGGCCTCCTCATAGGATGGAGGCAAACACACAGACAGGAATGTGGCGTCAGGGACCAGAGTGGAATAGTGGAAACTCTGTTCGCTGTTCCAGGGCAGCACGGAAAGGAAATTGGACACGTCGTGCTCGGGCAGGGCCTCGGGGATGTCGATGCTGAAGATCTGCCCCTGTGGAGTGGGGCGCTGGCAACGGCGGTACAGGAAGAGCAGCAGGAATGCCAGGAAGAGCATCATGGTGGCAGGCAGTATGATGCACAGAAATGGTTCTATGTCGTCTTTGGTTGAACTCGTCTGTTGTCTGCTCTGTAATTAAAGTGAATAGGTAGCATGTTGGATTCCTGGAGACCTCTTAATTGGAGAGAAAGTACACATGCTCCACCTCCCCCTGCTATCACCTCGCTGCTGCTTTTCCAAGTTACATTCTGTCTGTATTAGTGGCACTTGAGCAGTGTGTTTTGCAGGCTCATGAATTGTCAAATTCTATTTGCTGGTCCGTTAAAACAAGATACTTTGACAACTAGAGACAAAAGAAATGGAGAAGCTGCAAAGACTGGTGGGTTTCTAGGAAACCCTGTCTCCATGGGTGGAAAAAACCCAACAACCTGGAACTGTATGTATTTTGGTATGAGCTTTTATTACTCTTGGATTAGGCTGGAACCAGTCCTCTTTGGGAAAGATTGGTTAAGCTTTTAAAACTTGTGAGAATTGCAGAGGAAGAGGCTTGGTGATCCACCATCTAGTGTTGTTTCTTTCTATTTGGCAAACTGTACTGTGTACTTTAAAGAAGAAATATGACAACAGCGATCCCTTTCTCAGGACTTCCTGCCTACAATACCCGTTCTTTGGGCTGCTCTAACGTTACAGGCCAGTCCAAATAAAACACAGTCAGGACAGCCTGGATTGGGGCTCTTCCTTGAGCTTGTTCTGCCAGCTACCCAAGAATCACTTTCCCTGTTTAAAATTGTGGAAAAAGAACTTGTGGTGTAAGAGTAATAGTAGCTGCAACTATTCAGTCAGCTTAATCTCCTGCAAGATATAGCACAACACACCTCCTTCCCAGAGCTTTTGAACTGCGCTGTAGTGTTAACTGGAGTTATAAGATTATTTTTTTTTAAAGAAACATTTGTGCTCTTCTGTTGTACTAGCTTCACTGTTAAAATTTAATATATCCTATTTCCAATCTGACTGCTCTAGCTTCTAATAACTGACTCTCACTCAGAGTTTAGTCTAGAGAAGGGAGGAAAACCCAAACCCTAAAACGCTGTTTATTATCAAATTATTCCCTTTGTAAGTACTTGAAGGCTGTAATCATCTGGCTTTCTCACATTTTTATGGTGAGACTAAACAGATCAATGGATCAGACTTCCTTTATTTTGAACAAAAGCAGCTTTTCAAGCTAGGGAAACTTAAGTGGCTCTTTCCTCAAAGCATTGGGAAGCAGGGATGCAAATGGACTGTTTGAGGCAATGGCTTTGTGGAAAGGGCCAGTAACTCCAGTGCCCTCTTCTTAGTCTATGAAAACTTTCTCTGCTTATTCTCCCAAGAATCACAGTCATTCTTTTAGCTACAAAATCACACTGTAACTTACGGTCAACGGATTATCTACCAGGCATTTGTTACCTCTCCAATTCTTTGTTGTATTATGAAATTCTTAGCATGTAGGCATGCCTAAGAAAAAGAAAGTAAATAGGTTTTGACTTCTAACAAACAGCGGAGGGGTGACTCCCACGCTTTTTTCCTGAGGTAATGTGGGTCTGAGGCCAAAACCGTTAAAGTGATTTTAAAATACATTGAAACTATTGAGGATTAGCCATTAAGCTTTTTTCCCCCAGCTGTCTTTTGCCACAAAAATGCATGCTAAAGAACTACCTCATACTTATTGATCATTTCTTATTAAAGAGTTTCTGGCAGTACAAGCTGTTGTCTTACCTGATCGTTAAATGAGCTACAGGAAACTGCAGAGTTGGAAGGAACTGTTCAGCTATTATTCTAATACAGACATTAAATCATCTTTAAAAAATGAGGGGAGTTTCTTAAAAATGTTTGTTAATGCTTTATTATTGTGTCTGATGATGTGCATGAAACGCTTCACAGGAAAAAAGAGAAAAAGCATTTAGTGTTAGGTTTGTGCACTGTGTATATTGAGACTCACTGATACTGTTATGTTACCGATACATTTATAATAAATGTTTAGAAGACCTGAGCTTATATTGGGCAGCGCAGTGAAGATCATGGATCATTTTTGTGATCCAAGTGTAAGTTTTGGGTTTAATTTGTCGGGAGCAGGCTTTCAGTCGGGTTGAAGCGGTGTTCCTTGCATCTGTGAGCTGTGCACTGTCGTGGGTGGTTGTGAGGACAGAGGGCGAGACTGCCAGTGTTTCCTACGTGGGACTAGTAAAAGGTATATAAAGCCCTAATTCTCTCACCTATAAATCCCTTATGAATTTCACTGAAAGGATGTCCACATTTTAAATTGTGGTCAGGGACAGCTCACTTTCTTCATGTGCTAGTGGAAGGACAGACTAGTGTTATGGCTGTCTGACACGTCCCGTTGTAAGATGCGGCCTCAGAGAATGGATTTTTAAGAATCCACAGGGTGGCAAGGAGACAGAGGGGACAAGGGGCAATGGGTATAAAATCAAATATAGGAAGCTCCATCTCTACCTGAGGAGGAACTTCTTGCCTTTGAGGGTGGCAGAGCACTGGAACAGGCTGCCCAGAGAGGTGGTGGAGTCTCCGACGCTGGAGACATTCAGAACCCACCTGGACGCCATCCTGTGCAACCTGCTGTAGGTGGACCTGCTCTGGCAGGGGGTTTGGACCAGATGATCTCCAGAGGTCCCTTCCAACCCCTAACATTCTGTGATTCTGTGAGGGACTGATGGGTTGGATGCGGATTTGAAACATGGGATAAGAACCAGCGTTCCTGAAGTGAAGAGCTGTGGACCCACCAGGGGAGGCCAGAGTGGAGAAGGGTGCGGATGGCAATTGCGCAGCAGTGGGAATGGAGAGCCTTGGCTTGTGAGGAAGATGCACAAGTGGCAAAGCTGTGGAGAGGAAAGCCATAAGGGAGCTGAGAATGAGGACTGGATAGGAGAGAGAAGTCAAGTCTGAGGAGCAAATGGCGGAGCTCCTATCTCACTGCACCAGTCTCATTCTCTTTGCAGAAGAGGAAAAAAGAAAGGGCTAGTAACGAACTGGGAGGCAGGGGAAGGAAAGATTAAGCTTGACAGAAGGAATTAACAAATGCTCTTGGGTCTCGGGGGAAGACTTTGCTCCAAAGTCCCAACTGGAACCCAGCAGTCTTGAGTCCTGTCAAAGAAATATCTGTCAGCAGAAATATGTAAAATGTATTATTGTTGGAGGGTCCAGTTTGCATTTAATGGTAAGAAAATGGAAGAAGAGAAACTATTTGTAGTATGAGCTAGCTCAGATGGCCACAGTCTGTGAAGTAGGTATGAAAGGACAACCTAGATTCATTTGGGTGTCAGCGTGGCTAGTGGGCTGAAAACTTTATTTTTTTTTTTTTAAAAGCCTTCCAAGAGTAACCTGTAACATTGCTTCTAAAGTTGCAAATTCGAGCCCTCAAGACTGAATAAATGCCACCGTTTTGGAACTCTGTGAATCCTTAATTTGATGCAGAACGCACATCATTTTTTAACTACATTATTGTGTGCAAAGTGCCTACTGTAGGGTTGTGATGGATTGCTTAGGGAAGAAGACCACAATACCTCAGGGTAATGGGTTGCAGGATGTGTAGAGTATGTAGTGACCCAGTCGGGAGACTGGGGGAAGAGAGAGGACTTCTGCTAGTTGGGCATAGTGAATGGTTTTCTGGGGAGCTCTACTCCTGCCTCTGTTACTGAATGCTCTAAGGGGGGCCAAGACTGTTCAGGTGAGGTGTTTGTTGTGGGTTCTTTGTTAGTTATACCTCACTTTGAGTGCCCGGGTTGAGCTCCTTGGGTCTGGTCTGCAGAAATTCTGTGTCTGTGTTGCGGTTTCTGAAGGTGAACAAGCGGTGCGCTGAGCCTCCGAGTACTTTATTACACTAAGGGATCTGGGCACAAATGACATAATTATGAAACAGTTCCTATGCATCTTGCGCCCCCTGAAGTGGTCAGGCAGTTGGACTAGATGATCGTTGTAGGTCCCTTCCAACTGACCTGTTCTATTCAAAAGAACTACACAGACGTGTACAAAACAAGACATAAGAAATCTGTTGCTTGAAGAAGGCGCAGTAAATAAGCCCCTGGGCTGTATGCTGAGGAAGGTGGGCAGCGTAGCACATTGCGTGGCTAGTAATGAAGTGAATACCATGTCCCATGCAGCTGTGAAAGAACAGTAAGTTATGTCTTACCACCATCTGCAAATTAGTACCATGGGAAGCAGGTGGGATTAAGGATTGGGTGATGTTCTTCTGTATGCTAACAGGTGATGTTAAGGACCAGTTTTCCGCAGTCTGTGTTTCAATTTGCCCATAGTTTTTTAAACAGAGCCAACGTTAAGCCTTAGTTTTCCTGTTTGGGTGAATTCATCTGTAGGCTACTTAAAAACAATTTCAATTCAAATAATACGCTAACAAGCTGTTGCCCTCCAGATGCCCAGAACCTGAAGCATAAATCACAGGGTGTTACATGCCCCTTTTGATACTGCCTCCTCCCAAACATTTTATGTGGACTGATTTTACATTGAGATGTAGTTCAAAAAGCCGATTAACTTCTTGTAGGTATATGCAGATACAGATCAAAAGTCTTGGGAGTCAATTGAGCAGTATTAGTCTTTGTTTTTCTGTTGTGGTTTTGTGTCTCTTTCTGGCATGAGTGGCTAAGGGACCGGAAGAATGTTGCAAAGATCTTGACATTAGGACTTAGAAAAATCTTTTAGCTATAAAAAACCCAGATTATACAAAAAACCAGAAATAATTTTAATAAAATTAAATAAAGGTCACAGAAAAAAATTAGTATTTGCTCTGACGTTCTGAACTAAAACTAAAGTTCTAAACTGAACTAAAACTGACTTCTAAGACTAAGGCTCTAAAATGAGAAAAGGAACCAGTGTGTATAGGTACCAGGAATAACTGTCAGAACTGGGGGGGGGGTGGTGGAATCTAGCAATGAAGCTGAATCTAGAGTAATTGAAAGCGTAAGCAAATAAACCAACTGCAGAACATATATAAAATAAAATCCTCTACTGTTTAACATCTGGAATTTCCAAACCAAGCATATGAAGTGACTGAGGGGATTATTTCGTTGTGTTTTCTTGACTGGTCTGGTTTTGCTGCTGCTGCTTCACTGAAGGTCAGTGTGCTCTGCCTGTGTCATCACAAGCTGCTGTTGCTGGGTTTGTAATGGACGGAAATAAGACTCTGACTTCCAGCATGAAATAAGCTAAAGGCACGTAAATACAGGGAAAATGGCCTTTATAAAGAGAAAGACAGAAAAGAGCATGAGGGTAAAAGAGATTATGTTTCTAGAAAGGCCTCTCTTTTCCCAGAACTGATTTTTAGTAGGATGGTGTGGCCATTGTAGGCTCATGTATATTCTCTGTTCTTTGTAGGGACTGAAGCAGAGGGTCAGTTTTCCAAAACACTGAGCACAGACTAGAAGTAATAAAGCCTTTCATTAGTAATCTGTCTGTCTACATTTTTTTTTTTACATGCTGAGCATGTACAGTTGCCAGTTTACAGATTATGTGACCCATATCAGTTTAGATGAGCTTTGACTCGTGCCTGTTGGTAAAGAAATGAAAATGCAGAGTGCAGCCCTGTTGCGTAGCGTTTCCATGATGAGTAATGGAATGGGTTTAGAACTGAACTCTTTGTATAGACAAAAGAAGCCCAGCACCTGGCTTTGAAGAGAGTGACCTAATAAGGCCAAAAGCGAGTTTAAAGACAGCTTTTGTGTAAGGGTAGAAAAAATCAGTTTATTTTGCTTACTTAAATTTCCATTGAAGTGACTCTTTCATTGGTGCTGGGATTTATTGTGTTGTTAATGATTTGCTAGGGTACTTAAAGTTTATTAGAATTATTTTTATTAATATACCCCCATATTTATACTAATATCTTTTGAAGTTGAATCAGGAAACCGATACTTCTGAAATGTTTCAAGTGGATTTGGAACAAAGTCTACTTTGGAGTCCTTTAGGCTGTGGTGCACACAGAGGTGTTTTTCCAAGCTCCATCCTGCTTCTTAAAGCTGATTCATTATTGCTTGTAAAAACCAAGCCCCTATAACTCTGACAAATAGCAAAACATCACGGGAGGTGATTCTTCCCCTCTACTCTGCGCTTGTGAGACCCCACCTGGAGTACTGTGTCCAGTTCTGGAGTCCTCAACATAGAAAGGACATCGAACTGTTGGAACAGGTCCAGCGAAGGGCCACTAAGATGATTAGAGGGATGGAGCACCTCTCCTATGAGGACAGGCTGAGAGAGCTGGGGCTGTTCAGCCTGGAGAAGAGAAGGCTCCGGGGAGACCTGATAGCAGCCTTTCAGTATCTGAAGGGAGCCTACAGGAGAGCTGGAGAGGGACTCTTTGTCAGGAAATCTAGTGATAGGACAAGGGGTAATGGTTTTAAATTGGAAGAGGGGAGATTTAGATTAGATATTAGGAAGAAGTTCTTTACTGTGAGGGTGGTGAGGCACTGGAACAGGTTACCCAGGGAAGTTGTGGAGGCCCCATCCCTGGAAGTGTTCAAGGCCAGGCTGGATGGGGCTTTGAGCAACCTGCTCTAGTGAGGGGTGTCCCTGCCCATGGCAGGGGGGTTGGAACTTGATGATCTTTAAGGTCCCTTCCAACTCTAACCATTCTATGATTCTATGTGTTTTCACATACATAAATAATGTCATATAATTTTAACGTGAGTCTGGATTTACATTGAATTTTCAAATACTTGTTAGATTGTGACTCTGGTGATGCTGTTTGCTCCTTACTGTCAGACAAAACCAGTCTCAAAGTGTGAAGACATGGCCATTGTAACTCTAGCAATGCTACTCTGAGGCAGACTTGCTTCAAATTTTAGAGGTGTTTAACACCTACTTTTTCTTCTGTTTTGACCCCTCTCATTCCTACCCCCTTTTACTTTGCAACAGTACACTTGATATCTCAGTTAAGTAGCGTGGCCAGTTCATTTGCTAATGCTACTTGACTCAGACGTTTACTGGGGATATATGTGCACGGTAAATTATTATTTCTGATCAGAGAAACCCTTTCCCTGTATCCCAGACAAAGCCAGAGAGGCAGGCTGTGTTTTCATCTCCGAGGGCTACTTCCCTCCCCCCCCTTGCCTGCATGTGATCCGCTCTCACAGAAGTAATCAGCGCGCAGCTTAGGGAACAAGAGTTCATTTCTGACTGCTACTGACTCTTAACATCTGCAGAAAGGCTTCACAGGACAGGATCCAAAGCGTAAACATGCATTTAAAAGAAAAGAAATCAAGGAATAGCAGAATGCATTATGCTTAAAAGAAATAATTAAACTTCTTTGCCTGCCGCTCCAGCAAGATTTTTCCATCTAGTGTTTTTCTTTCCCCACAAATGTGTTTAAAGCAACTTAACAGCAATAAAGAAGTGCTCTGGCTATGTAACTGAGCAGTACTGCTCTGATACGTCTCAACACCCAGGTTATTTACTTTGTGCTATGTATCGAGGCGTTACACGGACAAACACACACACGCAAAGTCAAAGGACATGCCGCAGAGATGAGCAGGGGGGTACAGACCTGAAGCTCTGTTTCCAGGAGTGGCCCACCCGGTTCACTGTTCAGCCAGTCGTAGTTTCCCCTGTCAGCGTGTCCGAATTTTCTCCAGCTGCTGCCCAAGAGCCACCTCATGCTTGCATTAATCTGGTCCCCTGTCTTCGTGCCTCCACTTTGCTTCGCTGCTTGCAACTGCGTCCCCGCCTCCCAGCCTTGACCCAGCTGGGCTGCTCTCCGCTAATGATCCCTCGTGAATGATATCCCCTTTACAGTAGTAAAGGAAAAAAAGAAGTTACCCCACCTCCCCACCCCTCCCCTCCTGCCGTCAGGAAGCCAAGCAAATAGATCTCGGAGCCTCTCTCTCCACTTCCAACTCAATCTCTCTGGATTTGCTTCGGTGGCCTACATTACCAGCAAAGCTGGCATCAGGTATCAGGGAGCCGGGACTGATAGCGCACTGATTGGAGCGCTCCCTGCATTAGGATTATTAAAAGGGGAATTTGCATGTGAATCTGAGCCCACATGGTTGTGACTCCGTGTGGATAAATAAAGCTCTATATTTAGGTATCTAATAAACACTTTTCCCAGCAAAATAAAGTAAATAAAACCTGTGCTTCTATGTGGAGAGCTGAGGTTTCCCCCACAGTTACACAGCGCGAAGAGGAACCACGATCCAGGCAGGTTTTTATTCCCTGTTGCTGGAACATACAGTAAATAGTGAGGACGGTTTCTGGGTAGAGAGGCAAGGACTCGAAGCTAAATGTGGCGCTGAATTATTTAGCAGCGTGAGGATGTAGATGTTAATGATAAATCCAGAGAGAGCGCTCTGCCAGGAAGGCTTTGGTCACTGAGAGTATACAATTGCTTTCAGTAATAACGAGTTGTCAGTTCAGTTAAATTGGGACTTGTTTACAGCTTTCGAGGATACGCGTTGTTAAAAAGCAGTTGTTCCCAGCAAGAAGCCTTGTGATGTTTATCCATACAAAAAAAAAAAAAGTCAGTGATGTACGTTAACCTGTGAAAGGAGGAATATTTAAGTTGGAAGAGGAATCAAGGTTTAACTCATACTGAAAACTTGGCGGTGTCTTTTTCTGCCTTGCTGTGTGCAGAGGGAGAGGCTGTTGGTGATGCCCCATTCAACTGCGGTGTATTTTGCAGGGTTTCTCAAGGTGAACCTCCTCAAGCAAAAGTTGTGTTCGGGACTGATGATACAAATTTGGGGTCAGAATTAGAATCTCCTACTTCTTGCTTGGACTTCCTCTTGTCAACTCTTCTTTTGGGCTCATGGCTCCCAGAGAATTGCAGGCCTCATTGTTAGCTCCAACGACGGCAGCCGGAAGCGCTGGCACTTGGCGTTTCTAATGAGAAACTCTTCTCTGGAAGAGCCTGTTCCAAGGCTGTCTGCCCTGCGACTGCAGCGTGTAGGAGGGATTTACCCTGCAGGTGAACGTAGGCTGCGGGAAAGAGGCGACTGTTTGTTAAATCAAGTTTGTTACCGAAGTTGCCAGGTAAGCAGTGGAGAGGGAACAAGAGTGTCCAATAAAGGGTTGGTCTTGGCGCTGAAGCAGCCACGTCGTTGATTGGAAACCAGACCCTGCTCTTGTTTCTGCTTGAGGAGGTCCTGGGCGAAGCTAGAAAGGTCACCTCAGCAAAGCCTTTGCACGCTTGTGGGAAGACTCCTACTTTCCTGGGTGCCTCGCTTGTCACCTTGGAAAGCATTTTCAGAGGTGGTGAGCGCTCGCAGCTGCAACCAGAGTCCGGGAGAGTTATGCTGTGAATTACAGCATCCCCTGAGAAGCCAGGTCCTAAATGTGGCTTGACAGGTCACACCAAGACAGCGAAATACTTCTGTCTTGATGCCTCAACACCTTGCATGGAAGCAAGAATGATGACCACCTTTCCCAAACTGCTGTTAAGAGACTAAATTCCTTAAGGAGTCTTGTGACTGTGTAGCTTAAATCTGTCATCTCGCATGCAAGCAGGAAACGTTCCTATACTATCTTAATTAGGGTCTTAATACAGCCCCTAAGATTATTAATGCTATTTTTAAAAGCTTGCTGTAGATTTGCTTTGGGACTGTGTCATGGATAATGAGAAGGAGTAAAAAATTATGTGTCTACTTAGAGTATAAACACGCTGTTTGGCATCCTTGGATTCTAGATAGATGAATTTTAGCCAAAAAATAAGGTGTGCGCTTTTAAGACTCACTGACCTGATTTACCAAGCGCTGTTTTGAATTCTTGACCTCTGGAAAATGTTTAAGAATGATTTAATTTTGTAGAGCTGAGGCCAAATGGGAATTTGGGGAAATGTGGTGGCCTTTGTCATGCAGGTAATTAGAATATAAAATAATGATTCTCTCTCTGGCTTTTTTTATATTCAGTAGACCCAGCAGGAAGATTAGTGAGAGTAATGGGGATGCTGTCTTTCTCTTGCTGGTGGTCGGACGCCCATTTTTTTGAGATCTGCTGTTGTGCGGAACTAACACAACCACTTGAGACTAGATTTGTGCTGGCAAATCTGTTGTGGATTTCTACCAGCTCTGTGGAGCACGTGACACTTGCTTCTCCTTCTCAGAAAGAGTTCATAAATACCAGCACAGCTTGGGCATGCTGTTGTGTGGAAGCTGGGGGGAGGAGGAGAATCGTTGATTCCAAGCCCTATGGCCAGATGTCAGGCTTGCTGCTTTGAAGCGCAGGGGAAGTTGACCTTTGGAGGTCTTCAGACCTTGATGTGGACAAAACTTCCCCCCTCTCCCCTGACTGGCTTTCTTCTTTGAAATATTAAATATTTGCCCTCTCAAATAATCTGGAGAAAATAGCTGGCATGGAATGGTGCTGCCAAATTGATTCAAGTTTTTGGTAAAGGTTTGTAAAACAATGACAATGTGATGTTTTTAATTTAGAGGCAGAGTTGTTGATATCACTTCTAATGTCCTAGCAGGGGAGCGACTTTCTGAGGAAGCCACTGCAGAAAACAGGCACCTCCACTGTGTGAAGTATGAAGCTCAAGCTGTCTGTCATTAATAATTCATCTTTCTGATTTGCTGAGGTGTCCAAGGCCAGCAGTGTAATTCTAGGCTGTATTGCCACTAATATTGGTAGGGAACAGAACATCTACAGTGCCCTAGGTGCCTTTCAAATTTCTTGATACTTTCTTCCCCCAGTTTCTTTTGCTGCTTCCCGGAGGTGGTGGTGAACCTTCCTTGCAGGAAGGACTGCGCTGCTGCTGTGAGGAGGGGACTGAGGGCTGCCCCAAACAGTGCAAAACTAGGAATTATAGTGGCCGAGGTATTACCACTGTGAATGGTACTGTATTGTCAGGTGTATGCCGTGGACCTGTTGGAGTGGGTCCAGAGGAGGGTCATGAAGATAATGAGAGGGCTGGAGCCCCTCAGCTATGAGGACAGGCTGAAGGAGTTGGGGTTGTTCGGCCTGGAGAAGAGAAGGCTCTGGGGAGACCTGATAGCAGCCTTTCAGTATCTAAAAGGGGCCTACAGGAAAGATGGGGAGGGACTTTTTATTGGGGAGTGTAGTGATAGGACGAGAGGTAACAATTTTAAACTGAAAGAGGGGAGATTTAGATCAGATATTAGGAAGAAATTCTTCGCTCTGAGGGTGGTGAGGCACTGGAACAGGTTGCCCAGGGAAGCTGTGGAGGCCCCATCCCTGGGAGTGTTCAAGGCCAGGTTGGATGGGGCTTTGAGCAACCAGGTCTAGTGGGAGGTGTCCTTGCCCACGGCAGGGGGGTGGAACTAGGTGATCTTTCAGGTCCTTCCAACCTACACCATTCTATGATTCTAAATGGAGGGAGATCCTGTCTCCTTGCCTATAACCAGCTGATAGGTGCTTCTGTGTCCTTCAAGCAGGAGTAATGTCGGCTCTTTTCCATTCCTTTTCACTTGGATAATTAAGCAATTCATAGTGATTTGCTCCTTTTCAGTAACTTTTTCACGATGTCGCGATTTTGGATTTGCCTTTTTGTTAAGCACCACTATGTTCATTTTTCAAAAACAAGGCGCTTTTCAGAAAGGGCAGTCTCCTCCCCCCATCAAACTAAAAGCACGTGTCACCTCACCAGGTGGATACAGGTTGGCTTAGCCCCGCTGAAAACCCATGTTGTGTCGAGCAGCGTTGTGGACAAGCTGCATTTACTCGCAGCCTGTGGGAAGCGGGGCTGGGAGACCCAGTTGCCAAACGTGTGTGTGCTGAGGAGACGTCCCCTGGCGAGGGAGCAGCAGCGGCCATGGGAGCAGGAGGTACTGCTGAGGTACGGATCCGATGCTGCCAGCGGGTAGCTGAAACCACAGCCCTTGGAGAGCCTGCCAGGGACAGACCTCAGGTCGCTGCCAGAGCAGGATCCCCTCCTGCACAATATCCCTTCAAGTTTTGGGAGTGTGACACCCCTTGGAGAACTCTGTGGCCGTGGTGGAGTGCTGGTGACTGACCAGTATCCATCTGACAATACTGTGTAGAGCTTCTGGGTTTTTATTATTTAATTTTTTTGTAATTTCTAGCAGGCTGGCTTTAATCCCCTTCATTTACTGTTGATCACTCTTACCCTGAATTCGTGTTTTCTCTTAAATAAGTCTGCTGGTGTGCGCTGTATGGTATTTTGTTACTATTCAGCCAAACTACAGAAATTCGGGTTTGTTTGTTTGTGGGTTTTTTGTTTGCTTGTTTGGGGTTGTGGGTTTGTTTGTTTGTTTGTTTTTTGTTTTTTTTCCTCTCCAGCCCACATTTCCTTGTGTAAGCACTTTTAGCCACCTTGTCAATACTTTGTAAACCTTCCAGGGCGCTGGGAGACTGCACAACCTGCTAAGAGCAGTGTCCAAAAGTGAGCTGTTGCCTTCGGACTGGGAGAGCAGCCAGTGCCTGGTGGAGAGGGTTTGGTGCCCAGCGGCACCGGCAGCTTTCCCCGAGCCGTGCCATGCCGTGCCGCAGGGGCTGAGGCACCCAGCGTCGTGTCGTGAGGTCCCCTCGGCGCCTGCGGCCTCGGGGAGCCCCGTCTGTCCTGCAGCCGCTGTTCCGGAGTGTTTTCTGGTTCCAGGTGGAGATATGCCCGTTTGTTTATTCTGTCTTTCTGACGTTGCCAGACCCTCTCCTCTTTGCACTAACGCTGGTGGAAGCTGTGCCGCCGTCCCTGGGCTCCGACCGGCTGCTGTCACCATCAGTCGAAATGTCACCAATTACTCCTCGTAAAGGAGCAGACAATCAGCTCTGCGTGTCACCTTACCTGTCGTAGCTGAAGTGGGCTGGGGTCCAGTTTCCCACTGCATTATGCTACTCCTGGTCAATGTAATCGAAATCAAATGAGGCGACTTTTTTGCTTTTAGTAAAGCCTGACTCGGAAATCATTTTTCTGGCAGAAGGAATACACTGCAACGACAGCCACGGCAGCTCAGTTACCCCAGTACCCAAACTCCAGCTGCATGAAGGTTTACGCAGGCTAATTTATCCTGGTGCTGTAGCCTCTTGGTGACTATGTGGCCTCCTGCCCTGGAGCCCATGGTGTGGCTTATCGGGTGCTTTGCCTTTGGTTTTGAAGAAAAAACATTCTTGACCGGTTCTGCTTCTCTGTGAGGTATGTTAAAGATTTCTTGCAACTTATGCTGACTCAAGGCTGTTATTTTCATCAATAATTTAAGATGAACTTCATAACACATCATCTATGAAGACACCTAGCCAAAAAAATCTGAACTAAAAAAAATAAAGTTGTATATGTGCAAAGTATAGGAATAGAAAAGAGGCATTCAATTTATGCAGTAATATTTCCACTATTTTACCATGGCTTTCCTAAAGGTGTTGCTGGGTTCAGTTTACTTTTGAGTGATTTGGGATTACCACTGTTCTGCTTGAGAATCCTGAACTTAAACTGGAGACTGGGCATGACCTATAGGCTGTGCTGTTGTAGTCTTGAGCAAGAGGAAGCAAAGGTTAGCCAGGCATCGGGAAGGTGGATGGCCTCTCTTTTGGTCTCTCTCTGAGTTGTAATCTCTTGGTTTCTGCATCTATTTAATTTAACCTGAGTTTCATAGGAGCGTAAGTGTCCCTCTCTCCCTCTTCTTTCCCAAAATGCGGTTATGAGCAGTCTGCAGGCAACTTTTCTGAGATAATATTACTAAAGCCTGAAATTGCACGTGCATTTAAGCACCTCCAGGTGAAGCAGAGCATTTCTGAAGAGCCAACCTGACCACGTGTGCTTTTGGCTGCACACACTTTTAGAAGCGTTGCTGTTAGGTCAGTGAGAGATGAGGCAGTTTGCTACTTTTCAAGGAGGATATGCCAAAAAGAACAAAAAAAGGATTGGAAATGCCTGAGGCAAAGGGGGTGAGGAAGTGGAAAGGCACTAACTAGTGATAAATACCTGATGCTGTTGGCAGACCCAAGAATATGGGGAAAAAGCTCTGTGGCAGCAGGTAGCCTGAAGATGGGGAGAGAGGGAGGAGGGCAGCTGTGAGGGGGTGACTCTGTGTGTATGACTGTGAACAAGCAGAGGCAGGAGTTGCTAGAAGGAGGGGAGCCTATTCCATATTTTGGAAATGCTTACTTCTTGTGGTATATAAAAATAAATTAAGTCCCCTTATGTAAAAAGTGTTCATTCCTTAATTATACTTAAAAAAATCCCAGTCACTGAGATTTCCTGTCAGGGGTACTAATTTGGTAACAATATAAAATATCTCATCTTTGCCATTTTTTAAAAATAAAGCTTTATGCCATTCTAATGCCAGCAATGTAACCTAATTTAAGTTAAACCATTAAAACCAACGCTGGACTATTGCTTTCTTTCGTCACTGTTAAAAACCTCGAAATATTTGAAAGCCTGAGGAAATACAGCTTTTGAAATCCATTCCTTCCGTGAAACATACTTAGCAGTAGCAGTAAGAATAAGCGAATTGAAAATTATCTGCATAAACTAAAATAACTGATGTGATGTGTAAGCTTGTAGGGCTGAGTGGAGGATTGCCTCCTCCCTAAGCAACCCTAGGTGCTGGCAGCATCAGGGGAACTTGCTGTGCTTAGCTCCAGGAGAAACTGCATGGAGGGTGGAGTGGTGTGGAAGACACCATGGCCACGCTCTGTGGTAACAAAGGGATGAAGGGACTTAAAGGTACACAGTATACTTAATGCAAGAGATAAGCTGTGTATGTGATGCCCTGGCCCAACGGTCTGTCAGTTTGGATGAAATGCTGTACTGTGAGTGAACTTTGCTCATTATAAGGTCATTATAATACCAAAACACACCTCCATTCCAAAAGTTACCCGCCTTTCAGGTGAGACCAACCCTCACTGAGCTTGCGCACTGAATTTTCGCTGATCTGCACCTTTAAACATGAAGTGAGACAATTTTGGACCAATTATGATAAAGATATGTATGACAATGGTCACTTCAAGCTCCATCTGTAAATTAAAACACTATAAAATAGTGTGGGAAGGGAGGGAGTGTTAGAGAAGACTCCATTGTGGGAAGAAACCCCATTCCCCAACCTCGGGATCAGCTGAGCCTCTCTTCCCCCTCATTGGGGGACCCCTTTGGGTGAGATTTGAACACTCGACTATCTCGAGTGCATCCCTGAGAAACTCAGGAATCTCTAGTGTTGCTTTATTCCACGCATGTGTATCTTGGCCATATTAATCTTTTGCACGTGCTTTGTAAGCAGCTACTTTATCACTGGCAATCTAAAAGAATTTGTGCATATGNGGCATGACCTATAGGCTGTGCTGTTGTAGTCTTGAGCAAGAGGAAGCAAAGGTTAGCCAGGCATCGGGAAGGTGGATGGCCTCTCTTTTGGTCTCTCTCTGAGTTGTAATCTCTTGGTTTCTGCATCTATTTAATTTAACCTGAGTTTCATAGGAGCGTAAGTGTCCCTCTCTCCCTCTTCTTTCCCAAAATGCGGTTATGAGCAGTCTGCAGGCAACTTTTCTGAGATAATATTACTAAAGCCTGAAATTGCACGTGCATTTAAGCACCTCCAGGTGAAGCAGAGCATTTCTGAAGAGCCAACCTGACCACGTGTGCTTTTGGCTGCACACACTTTTAGAAGCGTTGCTGTTAGGTCAGTGAGAGATGAGGCAGTTTGCTACTTTTCAAGGAGGATATGCCAAAAAGAACAAAAAAAGGATTGGAAATGCCTGAGGCAAAGGGGGTGAGGAAGTGGAAAGGCACTAACTAGTGATAAATACCTGATGCTGTTGGCAGACCCAAGAATATGGGGAAAAAGCTCTGTGGCAGCAGGTAGCCTGAAGATGGGGAGAGAGGGAGGAGGGCAGCTGTGAGGGGGTGACTCTGTGTGTATGACTGTGAACAAGCAGAGGCAGGAGTTGCTAGAAGGAGGGGAGCCTATTCCATATTTTGGAAATGCTTACTTCTTGTGGTATATAAAAATAAATTAAGTCCCCTTATGTAAAAAGTGTTCATTCCTTAATTATACTTAAAAAAATCCCAGTCACTGAGATTTCCTGTCAGGGGTACTAATTTGGTAACAATATAAAATATCTCATCTTTGCCATTTTTTAAAAATAAAGCTTTATGCCATTCTAATGCCAGCAATGTAACCTAATTTAAGTTAAACCATTAAAACCAACGCTGGACTATTGCTTTCTTTCGTCACTGTTAAAAACCTCGAAATATTTGAAAGCCTGAGGAAATACAGCTTTTGAAATCCATTCCTTCCGTGAAACATACTTAGCAGTAGCAGTAAGAATAAGCGAATTGAAAATTATCTGCATAAACTAAAATAACTGATGTGATGTGTAAGCTTGTAGGGCTGAGTAGAGGATTGCCTCCTCCCTAAGCAACCCTAGGTGCTGGCAGCATCAGGGGAACTTGCTGTGCTTAGCTCCAGGAGAAACTGCATGGAGGGTGGAGTGGTGTGGAAGACACCATGGCCACGCTCTGTGGTAACAAAGGGATGAAGGGACTTAAAGGTACACAGTATACTTAATGCAAGAGATAAGCTGTGTATGTGATGCCCTGGCCCAACGGTCTGTCAGTTTGGATGAAATGCTGTACTGTGAGTGAACTTTGCTCATTATAAGGTCATTATAATACCAAAACACACCTCCATTCCAAAAGTTACCCGCCTTTCAGGTGAGACCAACCCTCACTGAGCTTGCGCACTGAATTTTCGCTGATCTGCACCTTTAAACATGAAGTGAGACAATTTTGGACCAATTATGATAAAGATATGTATGACAATGGTCACTTCAAGCTCCATCTGTAAATTAAAACACTATAAAATAGTGTGGGAAGGGAGGGAGTGTTAGAGAAGACTCCATTGTGGGAAGAAACCCCATTCCCCAACCTCGGGATCAGCTGAGCCTCTCTTCCCCCTCATTGGGGGACCCCTTTGGGTGAGATTTGAACACTCGACTATCTCGAGTGCATCCCTGAGAAACTCAGGAATCTCTAGTGTTGCTTTATTCCACGCATGTGTATCTTGGCCATATTAATCTTTTGCACGTGCTTTGTAAGCAGCTACTTTATCACTGGCAATCTAAAAGAATTTGTGCATATGTTGCTTTAATAAATCACACTGTTCATTAATCTGTTCACTAATCTGTNTGTTGTAGTCTTGAGCAAGAGGAAGCAAAGGTTAGCCAGGCATCGGGAAGGTGGATGGCCTCTCTTTTGGTCTCTCTCTGAGTTGTAATCTCTTGGTTTCTGCATCTATTTAATTTAACCTGAGTTTCATAGGAGCGTAAGTGTCCCTCTCTCCCTCTTCTTTCCCAAAATGCGGTTATGAGCAGTCTGCAGGCAACTTTTCTGAGATAATATTACTAAAGCCTGAAATTGCACGTGCATTTAAGCACCTCCAGGTGAAGCAGAGCATTTCTGAAGAGCCAACCTGACCACGTGTGCTTTTGGCTGCACACACTTTTAGAAGCGTTGCTGTTAGGTCAGTGAGAGATGAGGCAGTTTGCTACTTTTCAAGGAGGATATGCCAAAAAGAACAAAAAAAGGATTGGAAATGCCTGAGGCAAAGGGGGTGAGGAAGTGGAAAGGCACTAACTAGTGATAAATACCTGATGCTGTTGGCAGACCCAAGAATATGGGGAAAAAGCTCTGTGGCAGCAGGTAGCCTGAAGATGGGGAGAGAGGGAGGAGGGCAGCTGTGAGGGGGTGACTCTGTGTGTATGACTGTGAACAAGCAGAGGCAGGAGTTGCTAGAAGGAGGGGAGCCTATTCCATATTTTGGAAATGCTTACTTCTTGTGGTATATAAAAATAAATTAAGTCCCCTTATGTAAAAAGTGTTCATTCCTTAATTATACTTAAAAAAATCCCAGTCACTGAGATTTCCTGTCAGGGGTACTAATTTGGTAACAATATAAAATATCTCATCTTTGCCATTTTTTAAAAATAAAGCTTTATGCCATTCTAATGCCAGCAATGTAACCTAATTTAAGTTAAACCATTAAAACCAACGCTGGACTATTGCTTTCTTTCGTCACTGTTAAAAACCTCGAAATATTTGAAAGCCTGAGGAAATACAGCTTTTGAAATCCATTCCTTCCGTGAAACATACTTAGCAGTAGCAGTAAGAATAAGCGAATTGAAAATTATCTGCATAAACTAAAATAACTGATGTGATGTGTAAGCTTGTAGGGCTGAGTAGAGGATTGCCTCCTCCCTAAGCAACCCTAGGTGCTGGCAGCATCAGGGGAACTTGCTGTGCTTAGCTCCAGGAGAAACTGCATGGAGGGTGGAGTGGTGTGGAAGACACCATGGCCACGCTCTGTGGTAACAAAGGGATGAAGGGACTTAAAGGTACACAGTATACTTAATGCAAGAGATAAGCTGTGTATGTGATGCCCTGGCCCAACGGTCTGTCAGTTTGGATGAAATGCTGTACTGTGAGTGAACTTTGCTCATTATAAGGTCATTATAATACCAAAACACACCTCCATTCCAAAAGTTACCCGCCTTTCAGGTGAGACCAACCCTCACTGAGCTTGCGCACTGAATTTTCGCTGATCTGCACCTTTAAACATGAAGTGAGACAATTTTGGACCAATTATGATAAAGATATGTATGACAATGGTCACTTCAAGCTCCATCTGTAAATTAAAACACTATAAAATAGTGTGGGAAGGGAGGGAGTGTTAGAGAAGACTCCATTGTGGGAAGAAACCCCATTCCCCAACCTCGGGATCAGCTGAGCCTCTCTTCCCCCTCATTGGGGGACCCCTTTGGGTGAGATTTGAACACTCGACTATCTCGAGTGCATCCCTGAGAAACTCAGGAATCTCTAGTGTTGCTTTATTCCACGCATGTGTATCTTGGCCATATTAATCTTTTGCACGTGCTTTGTAAGCAGCTACTTTATCACTGGCAATCTAAAAGAATTTGTGCATATGTTGCTTTAATAAATCACACTGTTCATTAATCTGTTCACTAATCTGTCCGTGAGAGTTCTTGAACGTGACCAAATCCTGAGTGTGGCCGTGATAGTTCACAGGGCAGCATTAGTAGTGCACCCATAATTGTGATAGTCCAATAAAGGTATTGGTCGCGAGCGGACTATTAATGCCACATTGGGCATCAATCAGAATCTAAGTCCAGCCGCCCCCAGCTCCTCTAATACCTGAGGGTCAGCTGGAACGCAAAGGGGTCTATTTTCTGCCAAATTACTTTAACTCTTAACGCAAGAGGTAGCTTCCCTGAAGCCGCAGGCTGCGTCCGTACCAGAACTGGGGCTGTCAGTGGGGAGACACTTGTTGCGTGTTGTGCTCCGTGGCCAAGGAAAGGCCCTCCTTCAGGGTGAGGGAGAAAGCTGTTCCCGTCCGCTGACTTCTGAATCCATATGCAGCTCCCTGAATTGAAGTGTGCATTATTTAACAGAGCAGCAACTGAGAGGCTTTGGGCAATTTTCTGCTGTTTTAATTTAGGTAAACTGGAACATCCCTCTGCTTGAAATAACATGCTTTTTTGTGTACCATTGCAATTCAGAGTTCGCATCCTGAAGCGGAATGTCCTGTTGTGAATCTGAAGATTTCTACTTCCAACTTATGGGGAATACACACAGCTTCCCACAACCTGTAAAATACAGTTTGCTATAGAAATGAAATGCACGAAAAAAATCTTGTATATAAAGAAGGCCCCAAATCTGGAGACGTGGCAAGAGCTTTTTCTCAAGCACACTTGCTAATGGCTCAGTTTGTCAGCAGAATTGCGGTCAAGCCTAGATTTGAGGTGATGACTCTCGTTGCACAAGAGCAGGTGAGCTAGCCTGGAATGCACAAAGCTTCGTTAGCCGCGCTGATGGCACGCGTTGACTGCCGAGTTACCTGAAGGGGCAGGGGAGAAAAAGAGGAGAGGGAGAACTCCTCCACACCAGCCGGCTGGGAGAAGAAACGAGGTAGCGAGACAGTCCCATACAGGTGTCCTCCTCCTCCTCGGGGTGGCCTCTTGGTGCGGCAGGTGCCCCGTAACACTTTGCTCGGCGCGACCATGTTGTTCCCACGAGGAGCTGCTCAGACTCCCCGTGGGTGGCTTTTGGTTATGATGCTGTTGGCGTCAACGGCGTCATGCTTGACGCGGTACGTGCGCTGCGTGCTGCTTGGTTGCTACGCTTGGTGCGTATGTGCTACTGGCTAATGTCTGCTGGATCAATAAAACACCATTACCCCAGCAGGTGCTGGAGCTGCCAACAGAAAATGGGAGGGGAAGGCTGGAGAGCTCTTACTGTGGAGCTGTACATGGGAAACTAAAATGGCGGGAGGCAGAGGGGGGAAAAGGGGATGAGTTAAAGGCGAACGGCGGGCATTTTCCAATGTAAAGGGGTATAAAAGTGTTTCAGAACTGACCAGTGCAAGGCCATGAGGACAAGAGTGGGTGGGACAGCAGGGCAAAGGCGCTGCCACGGTGTCCTCGGGCTGGGGAGATGAGAGCTTCCTGGGGAGTGAGTGGGAAGTACGCTACCGGCTTGGAAGTGAAAGGCCCTTGGTATTAAAAAAGGTGAGGCACCGTGCAACACCCTCAGGAGGAAACCACAGGTCCAAAGGCTTTAAGTGTGGCTTCTTAAACCAAGAGGCTTATGCGGGCAGCTGCATGCGGCACTGAAAACAGGAGATCACGAAAGAAATACGTTGCCTAAGGAATGCGTGAATGATTGGAGGGGAAGAATTGATGCGTTAGAAATACCTGGACAGGGGGGCTCCCGAGAACCGTTATTATTCAGTGTGGGTGGCTTTATAACTCCCAGGTGAGGTATCTGGCTGGCAAATTCAAGCTGCAGGCCAAGCGTGACGCGCTGATATTGAGGTGTATGGAGTTACGCGAGAGCATCTCCTGCGGAAAGCTGACGTTGAGGTGGGGGCTTGTACAAGTAGCAGGGCCAAAACAGTATCAAAACGTAAAGAAAATTCTGCTCTGGCGCTTGGGGAGATTGAATGGATGATCTGAGCAGTTCTTGCATGTGCGCAGTCTTTCATGTCCTAAATCCAGGAGACTTTATTGTCATTTGAGAGAGAAAAAATACCCACTGCAGGGACCTCCTCCTGGATAACGAGTGGGAAGAGGGTGCCCGGTGGTGCGTTCCGGTTCAGCCTGCACAGGCTGCGTTGAGGCTGCTGTGCCGAGTGTTGTTCCTGTGTGAAGCTCCAGCACTGCTGGATGGGAACAGAGTTGCACAGTGGGGAAAGCTTGGGTCCAGCCTGACTGTAAGTGGATTTTCTTTTTAAAGAACACCTAGATTTCGCGTGGGGCAGTGGCGTACAAACAGAATCGGCTGGGAACTGAACAGCAGAGGCAGTGATTTGGTTTGATTTTTGCTACAAGGTGGGGGGTCCTCTCATCCCGTTTCCAGGCATAGCTTCACACTCCTCAAGGTCAAGTGACTTGGTGTGTTACAGCAGGAGGAACCAGGTGGCTGCAGTGAGGCCATGGGACCTGCGTGGGTGAGCAGGTATAAGGGGCCCAGGTTGCAGGGGCAGCACTAGACCTGGCTGGTTCAAGGCATTTGTGTTTTGATGTTGCTCTTCAGGTATGTTTTTTAATTGTATTTATTTATTTATTTTATTTGTCACCAAACATTATTTTTTGCCATACATGGGATGATGCCTCCTTGAAAGGGATGCTTGTTCAGCCAGCCTGGCTTGGTTTGATGGCTCAGGCTCTAAAAGAGACACGAAAAGTGATGTAGTTTGGCACTTGTTCCTGCCTCAGGCTCTTCTTTCTCAGCCTGTTGTTCTTCAGCAATCGCTGATGGTCTGTGCTGTTGTCTAGGATGGCACAGCTTACCCTACACCTCACCACCACCTCTGATGGACACTTAATGGCCGTCATCCTTTTTGCCCTACTCTCAGAACAGCTCTGCCTAAAAAATTCTGTGGTGCGCTTTTACGCTGTGTTTCTGTTCCATCCCTCTTGCTGCTCTTGTTCCCCTGAAATGCTGAAGGAGATTTGATTGAAAACTTGTAAGAAAAAATCATTAGAACTAGATTTAAACCTTCACTTTTTTTTTTTGCCTTTGTTTTTTCCCCCCATGGTTGGCTTTGCAAAGTAATAATCTTTATTCTCTTGGGCTTGGGGCTGGTCACAAGAGCCTGCATTGAGATACTCAATTATTTAGTGTCCTTTTAAAAGAAAAGGTAATATATGCAAGAAAGATATAAGATCTGCTCTGATGGCCATCCCTGTGGCTGGGACTTTAAAAGAATGTTTTTATCAGGGCGCTTGCTCTTGTGTTGCCACCATTGCAATTCTACCCAGAAACCAATTCCCATGTTTTCTCAAGGGAAGATGAATTGCTTTTGCAGGTAAGCGTGTCGAACCAACTCACAGCCTTCTCACCTTTCTCTCCTTACATGAGTTACTGCAATACATTTTCAAAAAACTATCTTTCACTTTCTCATTATGTTTGACATTTTTGTTTCCCGGGCTTGTCTGTTTCTGACCTCCTGGGCATACTTACTTACAGGGATAGATTTCAATATAGCATCTTATCCAGTTTTATTTTGATCTGTTCCTCTCCCCATAATCTCTGGCACAAAGGAGAACCTGATTTGAAGTACAAAGGAGTCAGCCAGGAGTGTAACAAACTCCTGTCCAAGTGTATTCAAAAACATAGTAAATAATTGATAAATGCCACGCAGGAAAGTATTCTAAATTATTTTAATCTTAAGTAATTTTGTTGACTGTGGTAGGGAATGAGGATGATGAGAGACCTCCTCAAAAGTGGTCATGCTAACCAGACCAAACAAAAAGAATTCAGCTTGGACCTGTATCCTCAGAGCTGGCAAACCAGAATTATTATCTCTGCTTTATGGATACGGATCCCTCAGTAAATATAGTCTTGATAAAGGTACAATTGCCTTGTAAAAACAAAACAAGATATCAAACCAGATTTACTAATACGGTTTTTTGTCAGGAGTCAGAAAATTGCACATGCAGACTGCCTAATGTGTTGGTTTGGGTTTTATGTTTGGTTAGGTGGGGGGTTTTTTGTTTTGGTTTGTTTTGGCTTAGGCTTTTTTCAGTATAAGACTAGGACCTAGCTGACCTGTGCTTACATATAAATTGTTTTGATTTATTTGGGATTCTGTTGGGTTTTCAAACCTGGATGCTGAGCGAATTGTCCTAGGACATTGTGCCAGGCATTTGGATAGAGTTCAACTTGGGTTTGTTTACAGTGATATTAGATGTTAAGAGGTTTAGCCTGATGCTATCTCTTTGACAAAAGCTCAGAAATTGGAGATTGCCCTGTGTTTTGCACAGGTCAGTGGACAGAACCCAAGCCTGGTTCTACTTCTCACTTCTGTTTCTGTCAGAGGCTCACTCAGTGGACCAAAAGAAAGGTATCTCCATTTGTAAAACATAGAACAAGAAATATCTGTTGTGGAGAGAGCATGCTTCCAGAAGGATTACTGGAAATACTGTCCTGTTATTACCATGGTGGTACTTTCTGAGTGTTTGGCTGTATGAATGTGCCAGTGGTCTCCTATGCAACCCTATCGTGCATTAGCTGCGCATCCAAAGTGCCTTTCCCTTCTCTTTAGTCCTGCACCTGAAGGATTCGCTAGTATCTCTCATTTGCTTTTCTATTTTCCGTCCCATAAACTGTCTTTGCTGTTCTGTGTTGGTTTTGGTTTGGTTTGGTTGGTTTTGTTTGGACATTGTTTCCCATAGCATTGTCCCAGAGAAACTGGCTACCTATGGCTTGGATGAGTGTACTCTTCACTGGGTAAAAAAAACTGTCTGGATGGCTGGGCCCAAGGAGTTGTGGTGAATGGAGTAAAATCCAGTTGGTGGCCAGTCACAAGTGGTGTCCCCCAGGGCTCAGTACTGGGGACAGTTCTGTTTAATATCCGTATCAATGACATGTATGAAGGGGCTGAGTGAACCCTCACTAAGTTTGCGGGTGACACCAAGTTGGGGGCAAGAGTGTTGATCTGCTTGAGGGTAGGATGGCTTTACAAAGGGATCTGGACAGGCTGATCGATGGGCTGAGGCCAATGGTATGAGGTTCAACAAGGCCAAGTGTCGGGTCCTGCACTTGGGTCACAACAACCTCATGCAGTGCCACAGGCTTGGGGAGGAGTGTCTAGAAAGCTGGCTGTCAGAAAAGGACCTGGGGGTGTTGGTTGACAGGCAGCTGAATATGAAGCAGCAGTGTGCCCGGGTGGCCAAGGCGGCCAGTAGCATCCTGGCTTATGTCAGGAATCACGTGGCCAGCAGGGCTAGGGAAGTGATCGTGCCCCCGTACTCAGCACTGGTGAGGCCCCAACTCCAGTACCGTGTTCAGTTTTGGGCCCCTCACTACAAGACAGACACTGAGGTGCTGGAACGTGTCCAGAGAAGGGCAACAAAGCTGGTGAGGGGTCTGGAGAACAAATCTTATGAGGAACAGCTGGGGGAACTGGGGTTGTTCAGCCTGGAGAAAAGAAGGATGAGGGGAGGAGACCTTATTCCTCTCTACAAGTACTTGAAAAGAGGTTGTAGTGACGTGGGGGTTGGTCTCTTCTCCCAAGTAACAAATGATAGGACCAGGGGAAATGGCCTCAATTTACACCATGGGAGGTTTAGATTGCATATTAGGAAAAATTTCTTCACTAAAGGCGCGCTGGAACAGGCTGCCCAGGGAAGTGGCTGAATCGCCATCCCTGGAAGTATTTAAAAGATGGGTTGACGTGGTGCTGAGGTACATGGTTTGATGGACTTGGCAGTGCTAAGTTAATGATTGGACTCTGATCTTATGGTTGGAAGGCACCTTTAATGATTCTATGTCCAGCTTGGCATCCGGGAGCTTTTAGTTTTTAGTTGATAACAGGTGAATACAGTGTAGCCAGTGCTAAACCTACATTGTAAAAAAAACCCATCAGTTTTGAAATCCTGTTTGTTATAAATGTATATCATGGAGGGAGACAAGGGTAACTTGATGTCCATGCACTTGATGTCCTTTGGCACTTGTAATGACAAAGGAAGGAAGAGCTTTACCGAAGACATTTAGAGAATGTGTGGTTTCATATGGTTTGGTGGGTGTTGTTCCTCCCCTGAGCCTCCTGGGGTCTGACTTACAGTAGGCTCTAGAGGGAGCTGAGAGAGCTGACCTTTCTGGACCTAAAAGGCAGCGGTTCAAAATTGAGCCATGACCACTTTCTCCTTATAAATATATTTGGTAACAACTTCTATGGGAAGTTTTCATCACTGGTCAATTAACAAACCCAAAAGCCATCTGTTAAATTTTGTCTACAAAGCAATGGATTAAATTTGTGCCTTTCCTGCACCCTGTTCTGGAATCTGGTGTGAATTCAGTGGCTCCACTGAAGGGGAGACAATGCTTGAGACTTAATAGTGTGGCTGCTTATTCTTTTTTTTTTAATTTTAATCTTTACTTATTTTTTAAATATTTGTGGACAGCTGTTTTCTTTCGCAAGTGTTCTTAACACTTTGTTCCTCAACAAAGGAAGAAGCCCAAGTGTCTTCTCTAGAACTACAAAGGCAGTTCACCACTTCCACCATGTGTGGACCTCTTCTCACAGTAGTGGCAGCAGAAGCCGTGCTAGTCTGACCCTGCTGTTAAGTGAGAAGGCAGCTAGGAATGTGTAAGGAGTGTAAGGAGCGAGTGAAACACTGGTGCACCACATTCTGCTTTTACCCAGTTGCTGTTTTACATTAATGAATGCTGTTTTGGAGGAAATGAAAATCTTTCTAATGGATCTAAACGAGACCTGTGGAGCAGCAGAACGTAGTTTCCTGGAACGGAATTAGATCCGACTGTTGGGATTTAACACACTCTGTTTTGCCAGAAGTGCTGTAAGATTATTAAAGCATCACAACCTCGTTTAGCTGCTTTGTAATCTGTTCTAATACGTTTCCCTTAACCTTCGTGCTGATGAGGCGGTTGTGTAACAGACATTGCAGGCCAGACCTTGTGTTGCTTCAGTTCATGGGAGACCATGCCCAGAGATGCCCGTGAGCCCAGCTGGGAACGCTGACTGCATTTTCACTCTTGAGATTATTTGGAAAGCTTGCCTTTGGGCTGAGGATAGCATCCCTGAGCGCACAGAGAGGCACCCCAAAGGTTACTGTGTGCTGCTATGTCTTGTCGCTGAAACGCTCCTGCTTTCGGGGAGACAATTCTCTTGACAGGATACTGGTCAACCCTTTCTTCTTCTGGACCTAAATTTTGGTTGCACAGGGAAAAGCGAGTGGCTGCTGTGAAGAAGGCGCTTACTTTTTCATTAACTCTTTCCATTAAAGGTTTTGCTGCAGCAGGAGGGATCATTGATCCAACTTTGCTCAAAAGAGGTATTTAGGCAATGGGGGAGAGCCCTTGCCGAGCTTTTAGAGGGATGGAACATTGCAGCATCCGTGCTGCTTGCACGCACCTGTAGATTGGGAACACTTTTGGAGTGCTAGAGAAGCTGAGTGCGAGTGGGGAATGCCTAGCTTAAAAATCCAACAAAAGTCTGGCTGTGAACTAGTGCTCTGAGGAACCCTGTCCTGTGATGGCTGCCTCTCCCTGGAGGACTTTACAAGCAGTGGCTTTCATGCTGGGGGCTGGGGGGGTGGTGGTGGGATAGGCACTGTCTGGATTTCAGTGGCAGTAAAGTGGTTACTTTGATGCGTGATGGAATTTGTAGACTTCAATCCCTAAGGTTACCTTTTAGGACAGTTTTCAAAGTTATTTATGTGACAAAGTAGGTGCCTTTTCTGCTATGTTTGTGTGGATGGTTTTTGTTGTGGCTTTTTTTTTTTTTTGTAATTCTATCTCTAACAAAATCAAAGCCAAAAGTATTCTCCTCATTTTAATGGAGGGAGAAATGCTTCACCTGTTTAGATGCTTCAAAATTCTGCAGAGTGCCTACTTGCACCTTTAGCTGTCTCAGTAGCTTCATCCTTCTCCACCCAGCAAGCCCAAACCCTGGCTAGAAGTGGTGTAGGGCTCATTTGTTAAAGTGTTTAGATCTCAACTCCCATTGGGGGAAAAAAAACCAAACCAAAAAACCCCCCACGAACAAACAAACAAAAAAACCCAGCAAAAACCCCATCAGTTCCAAATGGCTGAGTTCCCCAGGTTATCTGTGAAAACTGCAGTCCCTGGTCCTTTACTTCATCAGTAACTGTAAAACAACTATCTTTAGACAAAATCAAAGCATAATTTATTTTGCATTTGCTTCTTTATTCTACAACACAGGCAACATAAATAGTTTATAATTTTTGTTTTAAAATATTTCCATTTCAGAATTCAGTCAGAATAAAATATACACAAAATACAATTTGCAAGCCAGCTGACAGTGACTGCCTGACCACTGGACACCCAAGGACCAAACAAAGCTAGCAGCACAAGGGGACACGGCAGACAGGGGGAGGTGTTTTTCTAAAGAAGAGCGGGAAGGTAGAGGAAGGAAACATGTCTGAGACTGGGCGGGTTGCAGCTAGGTATGAACTTGGTAGAAGGTAAACTCAATGTTAGCACTTGCTTGACAAGGCGATTTACAGTCCTCTCTTAAAAACCATCAGTGGCTCCTCCTGAATATACAGCTAGAGAGATGAAGTCCTGGGAATCATGTTTTGTGGTAAAATGCTTCCTATGGCAGCCATCATCATGGAAATAAAATTTGATAATTTTTTTTTTTTCTTTTCATTTTCAAACAGGAAAGGATTAGATCTTTGGCAAAATGGAGCATCCGCTCCCTTTGGCTTGCTCTCAGTTTTCAGTTCTGGTTGAAGGGCCCATGGAAGTATGTTTGTAGTCTCACAAATAACGACAAAAACAGGGAGGGGGGAGAAGAGAAAGTGCAGGGAACTGAAAGAAGGTGCTCACTGCTGTCACTGCATACTTTTCAATCCCTTGCTCCCATCTGCTCCGGCAAACAGTGTGCAGTACAGGGCTCTGCCCTGCCTGGCTGTTCTCCTTTGGCTACTGAATCCTGCTTTCCTCTGCAGAGCTGGGGCCTCAGGAGCCACGGCCTGGCTTGTGGAGGGGATATTTGTCCCTTGCTTGAACCTGTGTGCCTGTGCCTTCCCGCTAGCTCAGCGCGCTCGTTTCAGCCTGCTGCTTCTGGAAGCATGATGGCACTTCATTGCAGCCCCAATGAACCACTGACAGGAAATAGGGCCCTGGTGCTCCATGGTATTAAGATGAAATTTATGGAAGTACCCAACTACCTTTTCAAAAGTGGGATGTTGGGGTAAATGGAGTAAAATAGATCCTCTTGCCATGTTTCTTAGCAAAAAAAATGCCCTCCATAAACTCAGTTCCCTGATTCAATGTGGCAGTGGAGACTGTGCAAACCTCAACTTACGAATTTTCCAAAAATAAAGAGAATTTGAAGGATCTGGTCCCACAGGTGAGCTCATTATTGCATTAACCCAGGATCATACAGTGTGGCTCCACAGAATTAGGGCATTTCTTTTTCCCCTCTGCATTTAGTTCTTAGCTTAAGCTTAGCTTAAGTTCAAGCACTTAGCGAAAAGACCGATGCATACATGTCATGTGCTTTTTTTACTTTTTCTTTTCAAATAGCCAGCACTCCATGCTGTTTGTTTAGTTTAGTATGATATGATACAGTTAGTGTCACATATAAAGTATATGTTCTGAGGGGGGATTAGTGGAAACAAGAGAAAGAGGAGCTACAACTCCTTCCTTGCAGCTGTACAACTTCCTGGAGTCCCAGGCATGTTGTTGGTGAGGGCTGCTAAGAGACCCTTTGGTTGTATCCCTAGAGAAGCTCTACTTAAAACGGGGAGGTTCAGTGCAAAGGGATCTCTAGCTGCCAGATGTTGTTATCTACATTGCATAAAATCCAACATTTGTGCTTCTGTGCTATGGTAACTTGGTCCTTTTATACTGAAAAAAAAAAGAATTTTTTTTTTTTTTAAATTTAAATATATGATATTGCATTATTTCTTTAAACAATTGTGGAATGATCAGAAATTGAAAAATCCTAACTGCAGTTTGTGTCACATGCCATGATTAGCACTATACATAGATCTTTCTAGAAATGACTGTAGCCACATTAATGAGTAAATAGTTTAAGCATAATCTTAGCATGCCCCCACAAAAGCAAGGGCAAGGAAAAAAGGACTTGAACTTTTTTTGTGAATTAAAACTAATTTATCACTGAGTAATGGCATTTCTAGAATTGATTGCTAAAGGTGAAAATAGGCAAACCACATGCTCAATTTCTGAATAAGCTTCTACATAGATGAGCTCGGTAGAAATAAATTACTTTGGATTGCTATGGTCAGCCTCCTACATGTTAAAACTGGATCTGTGCAAAAGTGAAGGTTCTAGTTTTGGGGCACTGGGATGCATGGGAATTTGTGCTGGTTCTTGTGGATTTTTCAACCCGGAGGCGTACAGAGGACAGCAGCAGAGAGGGTGACATCAGGAACTGTGCAGGACTTCCCCTTTCCTGAGAACTTGTGAACCTGTATGTAGGGATTGAAGGATTCAAGGACTGAGTGCTGAGCATTAAAGACATCCAGGTATGTGAGCCCCATTGATGTCATCAGTTTAGGCACTTTGAGTGTGGGCCTAAGCTGTGAAGACAGGTACAAAGTAGAGGCAGCACAGGGAGCTGGACTTCTCTACTTGCTAACTCCTTTGCCACGCGGTTTCATACTGGTGCTGTGCCCAGCTCTCCCGTGGAGATACCAATGCCGAGATACTACTGGATCAAGTGCAGATGGAGATTACACATGGTATCTAGAGGTGGGGATTATATCTTTGGCAGGTGAGGATTTGTCAGTGAATTTTACAGTAAGGTTTAGGTCTTAAAAAAACTCCTGAAGCTGAAATTGAAAGGCAAAGTACCTTACAAATCTCGGGTGTAAACACTGCTTGGCCTTGTCATGAATGAGCTATAGTCCAGAGGACATGAATTTTTTTATCCGTGATGAGGCAACAGCTGTGTTGCCTGTGCTTGGTGTTTTACAAGGGAAGAGTTGCCCAGGTCTATGTAAAACTTCCCCTAATAATTCTTTCTAGATGCTAAAGTAAGTCAATTATTCTCATGTGAGGGTTTATCCCTAAAAGAGTATTACATCTGTATCTTAACATCTCAAAGACATGAAAGCATGTTAACCACGAGATCATGGCAGTAGTTCTATGGCTGCTGAACACTGAGAAGACTGTGGGGAAGTTACCAGAACAACTGCATTAACCTTTGCTGATGTGACAAAAATATTCAGAGAGCATGATAAACATACTACTAATGTGGATATCACTCTATAAATACTTAGAATTCTCTGACTATGACAGTGACTGAAGCTACAGGAATCTATATACAAACACATCAATTGTCTCATATATCTGCATATATTCACACCATGGAATAAACTGCAAACGTATGCAATGGCCACCTTTAAATATTTGCATGGTGATGAGCTATGCCACATGCATAAAGGTAGTTGATGCTGGCCAACAGCAACTTTTTCTCTCAGTGGCTGCCTACAAGACTTTAAAAAGGTGATGTGAAAAACGTGCCTCTGATTGCTGTGGTGGCCCTGAGGAGAGCAGTGTGAACTAGGCAAAGGCAGCAGAGGTGTAGCTCTGGTACCCGAAAAGGAAGCCAAAGTGCCACACCTTTTTTTTTTTTCTTTTTCCCAAAGCAGTTCAGTTAAATAAAAATTGCTGGTCAGTAATTTTTAAAAATAACTGACCAGTCCAATAAAAATCAAACCCAACTCCTACATAAATTTACGTGACAAGAAAAGAGAAAAATGTGGTCATTGACCAGAGCAAAGAGAAAGAGCAAACTCAGGCTAGGATACAGAGGTTCCATTTTTTCAAGGCTCAAATGTTCTGATTCAACAGTAAAGCTGGTAATATGCTGCTGTTAGGTCATGCATTGTGTTACAGGGCTGTAAGGATTTGAATGTGTTATGTGAGAAAGACTTATGGGTGTGGATACAAGGGCTACTTTGTGCTACTGACTTAGGTGCTTCCCCACTCACACGTGGAAAGCAGAAAAGCCACTGCAGCACGGTACAGCTGGGCACGACTGGGGTGTTCAGAGTTGGGGAGTCCCCTTCTGAAGCTTAGGCCGGGGTGGTGCCAGTACCTTTTTCCTGGGAGTGTTCTGGCAGACTCCTCCTTTGGGCTAAAAGCTTGCCTTGTGAAGCCTCGAGGTAGCACACTGCCACCCTTAAGCCCAAAGTATGCATGAAACAGGCTGCATGGGTCTCTGAAATGGTGACTTTACATGTTTAGTGTTGTACTTTTTGGGAGCTTGCTGCTGTCTATGACTAAACTAGCAAAAAAATAGCTGAGAATCTGATAAGCCAACTCCATTTGTTATTTATTTATATTTTGAAGGTGCGTCAGAAAGCTTCTGCAGCTCAGCTTAATGGTTCCTGAAGTGGCCATGGGCTGCTGTCCTCCATTTTACATATAAGGAAAGGGAAATGCAGCACATGCTAATATTTGCTTATGTAAAGCCTATGGCTTCAAAGATTCCTTCCCCCCTCCTTTTAAATTATATTTCTGGAATTACTTAAAGTTACTCATGACCTTTTATGGAAGGGTGTTAATAAGCAGAGGCACTGAGGGTGACAGTGGGCACTTGGTGCATAATTTGGATGACAAAGTTTAAAATAGGGCAACAGCAATACACCAAACTTACTCCTACTCATTTCCAGTATGGTGTTTGTTGGGTAAAAAGTTGAATCGATATTTTGGGTCAAGCTGGTGGCTAATCAAACACTAGGCTATGCTGTGTTCGTGGGCTTGAGGGTGGTGGTGGGGGAACATTGTCACTCCTACAGCTTTTCTTTCTGTTTTACAGAAGCATATTTGCATTGCAACCACAACACATAACCATGGTGTTTCCTAGATACCAGGCCCTCTTCTAGAGTCCTGAGTGATTCCATTGATATTGCTATCAATTTTACGTCTCCAACATAATTTAGGGATTTGCTTTAGTTTTAGATTAGTACAACAAGGATCTGCATCCATTTGATGCACGTATAATGAAAACCAGCAGTCTAGTATTCTGTTTTCTGTTGTTGCCTCATTAATGTACTGTTTTAAAAGCAGTTTGGTATAGATGTCCAATAAAAACTTTAACAAAAATATAACCACCCTTTTACTCTACCTAAAGATGTGTAAGAAAGACTTGGCAACGAATCAAACCTTGCCACTACTCTCCCATATACCACAGGCTAATCTCACCTGTCCCCAAGGAACTATTAAAATTGCTGGGGGAAAATTGACAATTGATAAAATTGTTAAATTACTCATTTATAAAGTCGATGTAGGTGGTAAGAAAGAGTTGTTTTTAAGGAATTTTTATGTCCTTGAAACAATTTAGCAAAGGGAAATCTTGAAAGAAAGAAACAGCTTGACTGACACTACAGAAAGTTATGGGACAAATATTCCCTGCACAAGTCCAGCAGATGACAAATGGGAAGTGGGCAACGGAGGGAAAAAGCAGGAGGATGGTGGCAAACTCTTTGTGAACATATCAGCTTGGGTGATGGCTGTTCAGTGGAACCTCCTGGCTTCCTCTGTTTTTCTATATTTAAGATGCTAAAAGCAGTTAGTGTGCAAAATCCAGGCCTGATATAAAGAGATGCCGTTTTGAGGATACTTTTGGAGCAGGGACTGAAGCTGTATATTTAGTTGGTGCGCACATTTTAAAAGCCTTGGGAGGACATCACTAAGGGGTCACCCAAGATTAAAATCAACTTATTTTCACCAAATTCTTTCAACTTCTAATCATCAAATTAGGCAGTGTGGGAGCACGTGATGGAATGTCCCAGGGGTTGTGACATAACTTGTGCAGCGAGGTAACCCTTTGCTGTGTATAGAGTGAACAGCATCGCATACATATTTGACAATACAACAGTCGATCCTTCTCCTTTTCCTCCCCCTTAATAATATCAGCAAATTGTAGTAGTGCCTGTAAGAGTGTTGTACAGAGGGGGATGTACACCCACGGAGATCTGTCTATTTACAGCAGCAGACAAGAAATGGGAGAGAAACAGGAAACATTCCTTCCTTTCAGACTATTTTCCATCTTGATTCAGCTCAATGTGGAGTGATAAGCCAAGTTTAACAAAGGTGATAAGGGTGTTCCTGGCTACAGCAGCTCTATATAAACAAACATAAATTCCCAGTAGAAGCAGAAGCTAACTTAGCTGCAGGGCTGCTTAAACTGGAACGCTTTCTCTCTACTCTGTTTAGCTGAATGCTGGATATTGGCACATGCTGGTATTTACTCTGTGGTGTTTCTTCCCCCCAGCTTCACAGGAAACAGCAAAACAAACTTCCCTGTTGCCCTTAGCGGGAATTAGAGACGTGGAAAAATGATCAGCTCTAGGCATAGCTGAAGAGGCAGCCTGGGTAGTGTTGTAGGGAGGGCAGCTGGACAGTGCCATTTCTCTTCAAGCAATACTCCACAAGAGCAATGAAAGGATGAATAGTCTGTGCTTGGTTCACCAGTTTTAGACCTGGGATACTTTAATAGTCACTTATTAGTTACCCCAAATGTGACCAGACTTCAAAGGCTCTTCTCAGAGCAAAATAAATTTCTGCTTTCTCTAGTGAGTGAGGCATATAGTTACTACAATAATATTTATTTGGCTTTCCTCTCTCATGCTAATTTCAAAAGGGAAACAAGTTACCATAAAAAAGTGTCACCTTTTTACTTGTCCTATAGCCCCACCTTCTTCCTGACTCTCATTTATTTTTTTTTTTAAAGTTACATAGGCTTACTGGCCTGGTTTGATATCCAGATGACAGTTGCATTCACAGCGAATTGCAAATGTGGAAGTTCTGCTGGAGTTTATCGTGGCTCCCACTGTTGCAAACTTGAATTAAAATGAAGGTTACTGAAATGTATCACCTCTTTAGGTACCAACCTGATTTACTGGCAGTTTCTGGATTCTGGGGCCAGATCCCCAGGGACACACTCATGCTTTGCCTCCTTTGCTAGTGAGGGATGGACACACAGTCTCAAGTGGATAGAGGATATACATCGACAAGCTCATTGTTTCTTAATTTATCACCAAAAAACGGGCAATTAATGAACCTCAAATACATCTTTGCTGTATACCTTGGATGTCTTCTCCCCTTTGCAACACAGCACAGCTAGGTTTAAATGATGATATCGTAAACTCGGCCCACTCTTCCCAGCCACTCCCGTACTGCCTGGCGGACACGGATATCCGTCACGTGGCAAGTCAGCTGGCTGATACAGGGGAACACCGCTGGCTGCAGGGCTGTGAAAGTTTGGTCTGGCAGGGCCTGAATCTGGTTGAGAACCGTCAGCACCATGTTGGTCCATGCCTACAAAGAAATGAGATACAAAATAAGACTACGTAGAAGACCTTTCTAAATAGACAAGTCCATCGCTTGAGGCAGAAAATAAGATACCTGGTGGTTGCAGCCTCCTGAAGAGGACTGAGTAATGCCAGCATATTCTTTCAATGTTCACTGTGTCTTCCTAATTCACATTCAGTAAGTTATCGTTTGACTTGGTACCACAGGTATCATACTCACCCTTCAGCACTTTTTATTTCATCCTACAGTGAACAAAGACTTTCAAGTTTGATGCTTTCACTGATGTGTTCACTTGGACATGCAAGCACCAAGTTTCTGTTTAGTAACAGAGCCCTCTATTTCTGCTGCGGAATTAACAAAAAAACCTTCTTGGGTACAAAAGCATTGTGACAAGCAGCATCACCTTTTCAAAAGCCTTGAAGCCCCTTTCAAAAGTGGGCTAGAGCCCTTAGCAGTAAGCAATGAGTTCATTGTAGGTTGCTGGCTCTTAGGACTAAGAGTGGCTTTGGCCCCAGCCACAGAAGCACTCTGGAAAGCTGTATGTGTCTGATAACACTTCCCTGAAGATTGATTTTGTATGGCAGAATCAGATTTTTATCAGTGTCAGCTGCTGAAATATTCAGTCCTCATCATGATGACTTCTTTATGTAACGATGATATTTAATGAAGACATTATAGTCATTATAATAACAGCAATATAAAAAAAGTTATAGGTATCTTTAATTATTGCTATTATTATTAGCATTCTACAAGTATGTCCTACCTGTATCTGGGCCTCGGCATCCCTAATAGATATATTCAGGGAGCTGACTGTGGATCCTGAGCGCGGTCTCTTCTCTTGTCTCAAGATCTCTGGACCAGCACTGAATGAATGCCTCATTTGACCTTGATCTATAAGATGTTGTGGCCGCTGGAGTATGGGCGAGTCTGGCCCTCTTGAACCCAGGAGCTCCCCTTTCTTTTCTACTTTGACTTCTTTGGTGAAGGATGTCATGGACTGTTGCTGCTTTCTTTTCTTGTATTCTGTCATGAGCTTGGAGATAGTTTTGTCAGTGGCTATGGTGTAGATCTTGTTGCCAGCACTCTCCCACCATTCTTTTTTCCTGGTTTGTTCTTTTTTCTCTGATTTAGGACTTGGGGGTGGAGGTAGCAGCAATATTTCTCCACTCCCTCCTCGGGGTGTCAGGCTGTCTCCCAGTTGGTCCCTGATTTGGCTCCGGTCATCTTCTGATGGTGTGTCCTTCCCAGATTGCCCTCCAGTTGATGGGGTGGAGGTTTCTGAGTGAAAGGATGGTAAAATGAAGAAAGGGTCGCCTTTGAACACTGGAGGCTCCTCCATGTTATTCTCCAGGTCCAGATGCATCTGGATGTAGTTGTTGCACAGTTCCATACAGAGCTTATGGAGTCGCTTGATTAGCCATCCCCAGTCTGCATTGCTGACCGGCTGTACACTCAGAGATGGTATCCGAGCCCTCCACTGTCTCTTCTCCTTCCCTCGTGGGGGACTAACCTGAGCAGTTTCTTCAAAAATGTCTTCATCTTCTGAAGAACACTGCTGTGACGAGTCTGTGCTTCTCTCATCATCTTCAAAGAGGATCTTCTTCACTTGCTCTGCAGTGATGTTCTCCTGGTTTGTCAGGATTGCACAAACCAAAGCATGGAAGTAGATGTTGAAGCTCATTGCTGACTGGCGATACAAGTTGGCAGCTCCACTAATGCCAGACACTTTTTTCAGCAAACACTTCAACCCAGGTCTGGTGTCAAACTCCCTGGCTGTTCTATAGGAGTCCAGCAGTAAGTCAAAGATGACAGCCAGGTTTTGCATGGAGATGTACCTGAGAAAACCAGCCAACTTGTTTTCTGGTACTTGTATTGTCATTTTCTCCTCCAAGTTAGAAGGGCCTTTCACAAATTCTTCCAGTAAGATGTCATATAAATTCTGGAGCAGTACTTGGTGGGATAGCAAGCTCACCACTATTGTCCTGAAAGGAATACTTGGTAAACCAAGCATGAGAAGGAAAAAAATAAAATTAAAATCGTGCATTGTGCTTTCAGTAGAAGTACAGGAATACTTCCTATTTTAGAATCTAACAGGAAAGATGCAAATGAAAGGCCAAATTTTCAGAGTCTTGTTACAAAAAAGTGTAGGAAGATACAAGTTGTCTAGAATGGTCTATCAGCTACTCTTTCAAATACTTTTCTAGAAGGGAAAGACACTTATATTGGTTAAGAAAAATAACCGTCCACAGCAAGCACATTAATGGCACTTTTGCATAGGTGGTATTAAAGCTCTATTATAACTTTTGTCCTTTTCTCCAGAGATGTCTAATATTAGGGAATTATCTGTTTTGAATTCATAGCAGCTGCAAGTACCCTCAGTATTTCAGCCCGCTATGTCTGAGGAATTTAACACACAAGTCACGCAGCACTTTTGCCATTGGTCCCTGACTACATTTTCTATTTTTGTTGCTGAACTTTGGCTAAGTTGAAACACCCTTAAAATTTCTCCACTGGCATTTCAGCAAACCGTAACTTTGCCATGTCAAATTGAGGCCAGAACTACTTTACCACTCTGTTTCCATTTCCACAAATGCCAGGAGTATTTCTCAAAAATAAAACACAGAGCCAACCAACAACAACAACGAAAAAATCTACAGAAACATCAGCAGTGCAATGGAGCATGCAAAGAAGCTTAAATCTTGCTGAAGGCACATTTCACTGTTTGCTCTTAAGACTTCAAATTTGGCCACTGATAGCCTAGCATGGAAATATCTGTTCCTAACCCTGTTTCCCACATGTAACATGGGTGATTCTTAGCTGTGCTCTGTTAGAGAGATGCTGTGAGTTGTTCTAGATCTCACTGATTTTTGATTTGCAGAGGGAACTGAGGAATGGCAAATTCCCCCAGCCAAAGTTTTCAGGCCATTCACTAGTAAATAACATGGAGAGGCCTACAGGCAAGGGAGGCTAGGAAGAAAGCGGGGACAGGCTTGTTGTTTGGTGTCTCATGGACTTTTAATTATAAACTCTGAAACCTATTTTAAGGCATTTAAATAAAGGTCTTTGTATAAGGTTACAGTGGCGACGTTATAAATGAAGCTGATGCTCTGGTACACATAGTAAGACTTGTTCTGATTTAGGGAACTGTAATGGGTGACATGTTAATTAACACTGCCATCTAGTGAGGAAGAGATTTTTCAGTTTGCTTGCAATACTGAAGTTTTAGGTCCAAGTCAAAGTAAATCTTCATTTAACATGAGATGTTCAGTTGTAGCTCTTTAATTTTTTTTTTGTTGCAAAAACTATTCTACTTTCATTAAACAACTTTCAAAAGTGTTTTCAAAATACCAAAACAAAAAGTCCATTTTTTCTGAGAAATCATACCAAAACTCAGTTTTGAGAATGCAACACTTACCTAAAAAAAAAAAATCCAGAAAAACATGTATTTTAACTCTCAAAATTTTCCCTTATACTAGTTGACTTATAAAAGCACACCAACGGTCCCGAGTTAAAAGAAACCCACTACATGCAACAAAAAAACCAGAAGACCCCAAACCTGCTGAGACTTTTGAGGGACTACCCTATGTTTGGCCATATAGAAGCTATAGGTCAGACAAAACTCTGCTTCTAGGGTTAATTTAGCTATGTCAGTTCACTTACAGCTGTCAGTGCCGATACGTCAGTAAAACTTAATAGCCTTATTGTCTGACAGTGCTAGAATTTTGATGATTAATACATACATTGGAGCTCTTTATGGGGAAGTAGGTTTTTTTCTGTAAAAATCATTAGAGGCTCTGACTCAGAAAAGCTCTTAAGAAGACATATAAAGTTAAGTGAGTGCTTCCATTGATTTCAAGAGACTAATTGTGTTCCAAAAACAGGATCAGAAAGGAGATCTGCTTTTCCTTCTAATAGCCAAAAAGTCAATTTCCAAGGCCAGTTTAGAGTACTGCTCAATTCTGAAAGAAACTAATGCAGAGCTGTAGGTGAAAACACACAATGGCAAAGCTGGTTAAGGATAGTATTTTCTTATTCTGCCCAAAGTTTTGAACTGAAATATATTATAACTTTTTAGGAAGAAGAAAAGCTCCCTTACCCCAGCTTCCTGTGAAACGATGCAGCATTAAGGAAACAAAAGCAAAAAGGGAGAAGAGAAACCCCACTAAGGTTAAAGTAAAACTTTTGAAAGGCTGCAGTTACTAGCATGCAAGACTGGCATATTACTGCTGTAGCAAATAATATTGAAAAAACAGTGGCACAGTCAGCCTGTTTTGGTGAAAAATGAGCATTGCTGGGGTAACATTTGCCTATCAGCATATACACTTTTTGCAGTTGTTTAGACAAAGTGTAGTGTGAGAGCATTCAGAGTTTGTATTAATTGCAAGCTTTATTTATTTATTTGTTTAGCAAACAAAAGCAAGACCCACACTACCTTTACGCATGCAGCCTGTTAGATTGCATGGACTTAACGTGCCATGAGAGGGGAGTGCTCCAGTCTTTTGCTTTGCATTCATTACAAGAAGAAGAATGATCTGCAGATGATAAAGCAGATATTTTCCCACCAAGAAGGAAGGGTTCAGACTGTGATCTCAGCCTTTCTTCATCTCTGCACAGGGCCCTGTTCTCTGAAGGTGAGGCAACAGAGCACCTGTTCTTGGGGGAAAGTTCTGTACAGCTGTGCCAGAACAGAGACATCTTGCATGGTCTTTCTTCCTGTCCATCCAAAGAAGGACCATCACATTCTGACCCCTTGTTGCAAGCAATAGTTTAGTTTTGAATGCGAATGCCTGAAGTGATACAGAAGCAGGTTTGGTATCTAGTAGAAGACAATTCATGCCATGTATTACATACGTTGCAATACAAACACAAACCCTGAATGCAGAACTCTAATTCTTGGCCCTATTGATGTTACAACAGTTGTTTAAACAACCAAGTGCAAGCAAAAAGAAATATTCTTTGACGTGATCAGACTGTCATGCAAATGCATGAGTTTCTGAGGTGGTAGCATATAGGACTTGACAAAAAATAAAGTGCCAAGCAAAACCAATGTTCCCTAGATCAGTAGGTTGACAATTTTGCAGCTTTGGATGTGGTCCTTCAATTTACACTGCTCCAGTTTATCCATTAACTTTTTCTACCTTCTTAATCCAGTAATACTGAATTTAAAAGACCATCAGTGAGCAGAAATTATTTCATTTGCTAGGTGTCACTACAAACATAACAGTACTTCCAAAGATTTCTTCAAACTGCTACTTTTAACTCCGCTTTACTAAAGAAAAGAATCTCAATATAGGAAAAATTTTCCTAGCATTTCCTATGAGAATTCTTTTCTTAATTTCCTCTGCATTTCCTCCGCTTGAAGGCTTTGTGTAACTTATGTATCCTTCAGGTATTTGTAACCTAACAACTTTTACTATCTATTAGAAGCGGTTTCCTTATTTAGCTTTCTAAGGGCCACATTACAGACCCTGACACAGGCTTGTCTATAACTATAAAAGTTCTTGCACATACCTGCTCAGCAGTGTATGATCACGGAAACTAGTGTCTCTTGTGTCACAAAACCTAATTTTTATTTGATCGGTTTATTTCATTTTTTTATGAGACCTATGGAGACTCATGGTTCGCCAGGCTCTGTTCGCATCCCTACCAGCCTGACAATATTTTTATCTTGCTTTTAATGACACAGTATTTTCCTAAGAAGATATTTTACCTTCTCTGGGTATGCCCATTTGGTTTCTTATCTGGTGGCAGGTCAATGATGAGCACGCATGACTGGGCGTGTTCAAACCCTTCCTTGTTGCTAGGGGTCTTTGGGGAGCACTGAGTCTCCAGCATGAAGACCTAGAAAACAACAAGTTACATAAAACAATCAGTTTAGCACTTACACTGAGTCCTTGGGGGTCCTGAGACTAGGATTTCCTGCATTGTGAAAGATCCATTATGGCGATTTGCTTTGCAGTGATGGAGACAATGCAAGGTATCCCCCCAGGAAGACCTTCCCTAGAGCAGGCTGCTTTGGTAAATCAGCCTCAGAGCCATGGACTACCTCCAGACACCTGGAAAAGCACAGGGCAAAAGACAGACATCTTTTTCTTTAAACTTGTATAAGTCACAGCACCAAATGCCAAAACAAGCATTCTGCTGTCTGTATGCTACTGTCAGAAAATATCACGTATAGTGGAGACAAGGCCCCGTTTGCATAGTTAGCCTGTTGTAACTAAAAAGGTTGGTTTTTGGAAGGATTATTTGCAGCCATGAAGATACAACAGACACCTAACTTTCAATTCTTCTGAGGGGGGAATGGGGAAAACCACCTCTCAGTTGCTGTAGCTTTGCTTTGTACCTTAGTAGTGGTGTCAAATCCCCACTGAGGACTCAGGCGAGTGCCACTGATAGTCTACAGGAGAAGCGTAAATGACACATTCCCTGCTTTCTTGAGTTCTGCTTCTTTAAAACATTTCTATTTAAGCAAAGTCTGCCACTGCTCCATTATTTGTGATCACAAATCCTGGTCTGTGTGTCTCAGATTTTCAAGCAGCATCAGGGTATGATTAATCAAGTCAGAAATTGACAGCAAACACCTGTTGGCTCTTTTAATCCATCTGGTTTCCCATGCTGGAACTGTCATACAGTATTTACAGGTTTACGGTACCCTCCAGGTCATTGTGTTCAGTCTGCTATATTTCAAAGAACTTGTTTCATATAACCACTTTCATAAAATGAACAGCATCCATTGTAGTCAAAAGGACCCCGAGAAGGTTGCCTCCAAGACTGCTCTGCTGATTAGGAGTTAGTGGCAGGTTTTAAATAATTTGTTAAATGTCAGCATTATTCTCTAGTTCTCAGTAACGCTTTTTCTTCTCTACCATCTATAGCCAGGTATTTGTAGAGAAAAAATCTGCATTCCTCTTTAAACTCTGCTTTGATAGGTTGGACAAATCTTGTTCTTCTGGTTTCATATCACAGTCTCTGTTCTAGTGCATTTGTTGCCCTTTGAAATTATAATTCTTTAACAGAGTAATTAAAAATGTATATGATGTTTAAGATGAGAATTCATAGTGCCACTACTATTTCCTCTTCTCTATCAGAAACATTTCCATTGATGTATGCTAGGGTTGCCTTTTTTAAAGATACGTTACACAATAGGCTCATCGTCAGTCCTCCTCCTCAGGTACCTATGCCTCTTCCCCCACCCTAGGCATTCCTAATTCCTACTTACAGGGGGGGATAGTTTTAAGGTGGGGTTTTTTTTCTAGTTTTTATTACTTTTTCCCATACTGTTAGACAAATAAATGTTAGTCTGCTGATGAGGAAGTCTTCACCTGTAGTACTAGTGAGGAAGGTGGTGGTAAAGATGTACTTTCATAAAGAAAAGCCCCAAGTTTAAAAGGTTCTCTGACTTCCCCTGAAACGTCAGTCAGTACCTGTTGTGCCATGGCTCTGATTCTCCAGTATTCAGCTTCAGCACTTGGCGAGAGGGAGGGGGCTGCCACCTTCACTTCACAGGCATCTCCACTAAAGCTTTCAGAACCACTGTGGAAATAGCCCAACAGGTTCTACAGAGAGACACAACATGAGACTTTCACTGTGTGTTAAATGAAGTCAGTGACTGTAGCATTGTCCAGCCCGTTCATGTGTAACACAAGGTTCAGAGTGTTCTGTCCCATTACCATCAGCTGGTCACCTGCTATTTAGCATTTGATGTTTTTGATCTAAAGGCATTACAACTTCTTATGTAGTCTGGCCTGTGACAACTTAACAAGATTTTTTTGTTACAAGAAAGACAGTGATTTGAGAAATATGGAGCATGCAGCTACAGGATCAAATTAGCAGCTTTGTCTTCTGTCTAGTTTTAGACAATCCAGAGGAAGAAACAGATCAAAAGGGAAGTTTTCACTTACTAAACTCTTCTGATTTCATACTGGCAGGGCAATTTAAAAGAAGTCTGCACTATTAGTGACTAGTGCTGTCTGCACACGTTTAGAAAAACTGATTTCAATCTCCATCCAAAACCTTTCATTGTGAGTAAGCTGACAAAGTAACAAAAGCTACCACATAATCCTTATGCTTCTTTTCTTGGCTCCGTACCCAGAAACTTACTTAAAAAGGAAAAGCAACCTGTCAAAAGTTAGTGAGTCTATAACTAGTGTAATTACATTTTGACTGTCAGCAAAAAGGCAGTTTACCTTTACTGGCTCCAAAGTGGCAGAGAACGCATCCTGCAAGGCACAACATGCAAGCCTCCACATCTCTTCAGTAAAAACAGGCCCTGCTGTCACTAACACATACCTGCAAGGACACAGGAAAATATTCATACCATATTCAAGGAGGAACTAGACAATTCTTACTTGTAATGGGAGAATGTTGAAAACAGAACACAAGTCCTACTCAGTAGCTAGCTAATGATATCTAATCTCCTCAGTTGTTACCCTGACCTATTTTTGCAATTACACTGTAGTTTTGACTTTTTTTCCTTCCTTTGCTTTTCCTCTTTAAGTACTAATCTTGCCAGGACAAAACCCGCATGTTGTGTAACTATATATATATAACTATACATACCACTACATAATGCAGTGCTTATTTTGATTATGACTGTAATAACCTGAAGACTGTGAAAGGTATTAATTACCTCTAAAGACCTGTGAATTCCAACAGAAAGATGCTTGATTATTTTTCCTAAGGATTAATTATTGACTAACTGCATATAAGTAATGTACCAGGGCTTTTTATGGGAATGATACACATAGCAACACCTAAAATCACAGGTTCTGAAGTAGACAGAAAACAGCAAAAAAAGGTTAGTAAGTCTAAAATTCATTATTCAAATGACAGATGCATTGTAGACTTCTTTTGAGATGTTAGCCAACTTAATCAGTCCACAAGTTCTTCAAAGACATAAAGAAATTTTATTTTTTCAATATGCTAACAGAGTGAATAGACCGCGTTACCTGATACAAGAGCAGCCAACTCTGGAAATAATTTCTGTTGGTTCTGCTACACAGTCTACCAGCAACTTGAAGAGATCTTTCAGCATAGTATTGATCATATTTTCATAACCGATATCTATAATGAAAGACACAGACCGGTTTTAACATCATTGCCTTTTTGTTATAATTAGAGATAACATTTAGAGACTTGGCAAAACCAAATCTTTTTATGCAGCTATCGCTCGAGTTCACTTCTGAAACACGTATCACATCAAACTGAAATACAAACAGTCCTGTAGGTGTTAAAAATGTAACATGCCTGGGCTTAAGTGGTACTGGAAAAATTCTGTTAGATCCCGTTTCTGAATATTCTGGTTCTTTATGACCAAAGTCTTAGTATCTTCTTTTGGAAAGTATAACATAGACTGTGATGATTTAATTTTGAAGATAGCCGTGCTCTGAGCAGAGGTTTGACTAAATAACTTCCCTAGGTCTCTTGTTATTTTTTCCGTAATTCTAAATGCTAGAAAGAAAAAAAAAAGCCCAAACAAACAGAAATTTTCAAAACTCTTCCTCTTATTTTATGCTTGAGTAACCAAAAAACAGTTAAATCATCTCCCCATTCAGTAACATGCCACTGATGACTGTCAGTAGATGTGAAAGTGCAATGACATACCTGAGTGTATGAAATTTTGAATGTGCTCCACCACGAGTTCACAGGAAAGGCCAATGGCATGCTTGAAATTAGCAGATGCCACATCCCAGTAAGAATGGTCACCATGGCTGCGATGGAGCCAAAGAGACATCGTGGGAAGAAGAAGATGTACAACTGCATAAATGCCAAATCCTGGGCCTTAAAATAAACACAATGATGACTGTATATTTTTTGCTTACAAAGCCTACATGCACAGTAAATTTGCTAAGTTGTTCCAAGCTTGAGGCCAGGGGCAGTGCCAAAGAAAGCCGGCTCTGAAACTTTTTTATGGGAAGAGAGGGGTAAGCAGTTTTGGATCTAGTTGTGAGGTAGTATATGAACATTTAGCCAACTGTATACCTGCTGTCTTTCCCAGCAGGTCCACAGGAATATGTAATTTTCTTTTTCCATTTCCTGGACACCTGACAGATGTTTTTTGTGGCTAGGACATTGATAGAGTCCTGCACCTCTTTATTTGTGCAATAAATGTAAGACTATCATACTCTCACAAGATGCCTTTTGTCGACATAGAACAATGCACTAACTAGAACAACAGATCACGCTCTAAGAAAATCCCTTTCTACTTGAGAATGTCTTTGTGCAGCTCTAGTATGAGTAACACACTTCACAGAAGTGGTTGAGGATTCAGGTTAGGGCCAGGGGTCTACTAGATCAAATTTTATCAGGCCCTTTCATTACCGGGTGTCTTGGCAACGTCCCTCAGCAATTCAAAGAGCAGATCCAAAGTAGGAGGCTGGTGCTGGCGGGGACAGTTGGATATGGCAGTTGTCAATTCTTCCAGCAGAATAATCCAGACACTGATAAGGCCTACGAGTAAGGAAACAAAGATTAAAAGCCATGAGTGAGATACTGCAATGACCGCAGGTGGAACTTGCCTTCAGGAATTGATGGAGGCTAAGAAATTAACACAGGTTCTTGCATGTTCACTGTTGCTGTGTAACGGTTGTGGGCAGTATCAGTTTTTGAAATGATGGTCTCCTTTTCCTTCCCTTTTTATTAAGTTAGTGTTTTCTCCCATCTTCCTCCTCCAAGCACATCTTGTTCTGGTCTTCTTTCTTTAGTTTACAACTCCCACCAGTCCAGTCTCTTTAACGTCGGGGTTTTTTCTTATTTTTGAATGGGACATTTTACACATCTCACTATCACTGCAAATGCTGCCCGGCATGGTTTGTAGCCTTTTAAGTTATGCTTTTAGGTAAGGATCCTAAGGCGACTACCTATAATTTAACTGTCTCTACTACCCAGAACTGAACAGTAACAGTACCTCGTGAAATATCATCAGGCAGCCTCAACATGACATCTTTAGATGTTAAGAGGTCACAGATAGAAGAATATTAAATGTGGATGTGGCAGAGCTGGACAACTACCAAAACAGCAGTTAGGATACAGGTACTACTGTGAGTTTATATCTATGTAAACAAACATGTATCCCTAAAAGATTATGGGATACAACTGGTTTGCAATACAATTTTGAAGACTATTAAGAATTGCTGCCCTTTAATTTTTCACTTAAGTACTTGTGAGTTCCCCATGATATTATGAATGACTACAAGGATCTTGCATATCACGTTCACAATGCTCCTGCAATATATACTGTTAACCTTGAGTTAAGTCTCCCTAAAAGGCTACGGGTTTATTAGGCTAAAATGAATTTTACTTTAATTTACTAATAAACCCTTCTTCTCTGCCACTGGTAGCCAAACTGATGTAGTCTGTGTCTGCATGATGCTTGCTGGCTAATTTTGTTCCAAAAGCAATAAAAAAGGCTGCAAGGGAGCTTTCTTTAAGATGCACTGAGTTTGCTGACTGCAAGAGTCTTCCTGAGAATCAAGGAAAACACAGTGAAATCGTTAGTAGCTAGGTTGACCATTTATTTATTCACACCACTTCCACAGGGCAGTATGTATGGTGACATTGTTTAGAGTCATATAGACTTTAATAACATTTCTAGATACGGAAACAGCACAAATCACTCACAAACTCTGGGTATCTGGAAGAACTGAGTATCTTTGAGAAACACCCTCTTGAAGAGCTTGGCATGGAATCAAATACTTTACGAAAATACACTGCACCACCACATGGCAAAGCAGGCTAAAACATTTTGCCCCATGTTGGTACCAACTTTCAGCATTAAGAGAGCCAGGTGAAGCACTGTCTTCTGTCTTCGTAAAGCCAGTTTGCCTAACAATATTCTAATACCATTACCAGGTAAATAAAAATTGGGTGTAAGTTTCAGCACTTAGCTCTGACAAGAACCAGATCAGAAGGCTTCTTTGCTGCAGGGTGGCATTTCTGCTCACAGCAAGCAAGACACTGATAGGCAGAGCCACGTCAAAAGAGTAGGTAAGTGATGCTCACCAGAGGTGGGGAGACCCTAGGTCAAGTCCCAAGCCTGACTCCAGGCGGAGACTTCAGTGACTTGGGTCTCCTGCATCCCAGGTAAACATCGTAAAACTTCCAGAGAAAAAAACCCCAAACATAGAAAGAAAAAAGTAAAAGTGGGTTTTTTTGGTTTGTTTTTTTTTTCTTTTTTTTTTTTTAAAAAAAACCAAAAAAACCCAAAAACCAACAACAAAACCACCTAGGACTTATGGTCTGCTTTTTTTCCAGAGAGCAGCTTTTCTCTCCTTTATCCAGGGTAGCATCAGAACAGGACAATCCATGAGGTGGAAGAGCCTAGCTAAAAGTAGGTATCAAGAGTCAGTCTGGTGAGGCATGTGAATGAAATGCATTGGAGTCAGCCTGCTTTCTGCCTGGTTGGAGCTGGCTCTTCACAGAGGCAGCCAGGTCAGAACAGCTCAGTAATTCAGATATTCAGAAGTGACTACTGCTTTGAAGGGCCATCATGAGTCCAGAAGCAGTAAGGCTGCATTTCTCTACTGCTTGGCTTCACACAGATCTAGTTCATCAAATACATGATTAATCCACAATCCATACAAGCCACACAATCAGGAAACAAATGCTGCTTGTTTTCCTGGAGGTCATAGTGCTTTTTATGGACTTTAGAAATACACCATTTAGTCCAACAGACCACAGGACATAACTCTGGAAACATATTTAAACAAGTATTCTTTATCTTTCTAAACTCTAACTCAACACTGATTTTTTTTTTTTTCCTGTTAAAGACAGGCCTGCCAATACCAACATTAAAAGGTTTTCACTCCTTTACTTCAGCTGTGGTCTAGAAAGTATTTTTGTGCTAGCACTCAGAAATAGATACTGCTTGTATTAAGAATATCAGGGTAACTAAAATATTATTAACTTGTCCAAGAGAGGGGTTGTATTTTTCTCATATATGAGCTGTATCTTTTAACATAAAGAAGGTGACGTGACCTGAAATTTCAAGTTCCATGTGTGCACATGTGTGTGATTAGACAACAGGGAGACAATAAACTATGAAGTTTTTTCCCTCCTTTTTGCTTTCAGCAGTTGGGAAACTTTACAGTGATACGTGGAAGAAGCAATTGATTAATTCTGCATTTACTGCTTTCAATGCACTTACCAGTGTCATCGTCAAAGTCAGAAAGGATGCACTCAATACCATCTTCACTGCTGGCTGACTGTTCTTGCACTCTTCGGGGCAAGTTAACCAGCCGGCCACTGAGGAAGATGGGTTTCAAGGGCATTTTATAGATTTTGGCTAACAACTGGGGGAGGAGGGAGAGAGAGAAAAAGAAAAAGAAAAGACAAATATATATGGGAAAGTTTGTAAAAGCTATCATACGTAACACACATATGTAAAATAAAATAAGAACAATGAAAGCAGCATAATGCCAGCATCTGTTCTGTTCAACCAGCAATAGTGTAAATGAAGAACACAACTAAAGGCCAAAAGTCTTCTGTTCATTGATAAGTAAGGTGTCAAGTGGAGAAAAGCAATTTAAATAACACATTTTTGGGAAGGGAGTGTGCTTCCTCCTTGTTTGTGAAAGTCAAATGTTACTACTTACCGATTGCACCTATGACCTAGGAAGGTCCATTAGCTGTACACAGAATATTTTGGAGCTCTGAAGGACTAAGTAAATGCTGATAAAAGGACCTGCACAGGTTTACTTCAGAGCTTCATTGCCTATGTTGTCCGTTATACAACAAATACAAACTTTGTAGAATTGACCTATAGGTGGGATGCTATCAGTACTTTACCAGACCTTTCTAAAGTAAACCATGTATTCGCAATATACAGACAGGATCTCTTTTTAGTCATTCCTGTTCTTCTTCTACTGGCAAGTTAAAAGGTATACCAACATAAAACCAGCTGCTTCTTTTAAAATGGAGAAAATATTTCTTTCTCACTGTGGACTGGGGTTTGTAAGGATGAGGAAGACTGATGTGATATGCATAGCGTATACATAGAACATACATTAGCTACACATAGATATTGACTGAATTTTTGAGATGAATAAGACAGCAAGTTCAGTTTGATATGTCTGCTGTTTATTACTTTGAGCTGCCTTACTCTTTCCTTCTCCCCTCATTCTGTGTACTGAATCCATCCATTATCTCTGAATTTAGACATTAAGTCCTTTCAGCTATGGTAGTATCCTTTGTTATGCATTTGTACTGTAACCAGAAAAAAACATGGCCTGGGTCCAACAAAAAGATCTGCAGTTACTACAGAAATACAAACAACATTATAAAACCAGACAAAAACCATTCTAATAACCCTGGATAATAACCTGTGCCGTGTGCAAGGAGATTACAGGAAACATGCCAGCATTCTAATTGTTAGAGATTTGCCCTGAGCTTCAGATATGTTTTCATAGTACAGATAAGCTGCTGCTGCGTTTTAAGGGGTGTAACCTGTTGCTCTTAAGAACCGAGAATTCTCAGCATTTTGGGCTTTTTTTCCTCTTCATTCCCAACACTGTTTACAGAAACTGTTTAAATAAGAATGAATATATCTTTGAATATGTTACTACTAGGTTTTGAACATTCACATATTCCCACATGCTCCTTGGGTCTGAGTGTTTTTATCTCCTCTGTTTTCCCACTGTTAGCTGGCCTAGAAAGTATGAGACTCCTTCAGATAGCCACTCTTCATCTGACAACATAGGTTATTACCTGTGGATGCTACCAGTATCCACAGGCTTACCACAGATTCTGTTGTTTCCATGCAAACCATCTAACCATTGATGCAAAGCCTGGAGATTAGAACTGTTTCCTAGGCCGGGTTAGTACCTGCATAAGATTATTCATCATACCTGAGAACATCTCCTGAGGTAATCAAGCGCGGGAAGGCACAAGTCTGTAGATGCAGATCCTGATCCTGGCACACAGTCACCCATTTCCTTACAATCTACTTCCCCTGGGGATAGGAAAGGCAGTATTGGGAAGGACAGAAGAAGAGAAAAAAACATAGCATTAGTTTTCCTCTTTCATTCATTTGTGCCCTAATGTCTGAATAAAATCTAGAAAACAACCTTTGTTTGATCTTATTAGGTGACAACCACATGATTCTCATACAAACAATACCGTAATATTGGTCACAGTGTATATGTGGACTTTTATATGAATAAATGCTTTAATAAATACACGCCTATTTAATAACTCTTTAGTAGAGCCTCAGGGAGTTCTTATAATCATACCTTATAGTCATCTGTCTTATTGACCCCACTCCACTTTTTCCATGGGTGTATAATTACTTGTTCATATTCATCCTTTGCTCAGTTAATATACTAATTTTTTCTATTCATTTGCACCCCGCTGCCCTGGAAAAATCTTCTACCATAAGTTCTTTCTTCTAGTTTATTTACTCCATAAATACTCAATTTTATATTTTGTGCTACAATATTTCCTTCTGCCAATTCAGGTGTCAAGGTCCCACAGTTTCAATTGTGTGATATCCTTAGGTTCTAGTGTCTCAGTATCACAGGCATTACTAACGCTGTGGCATCACCAGACTCCTACTTTTAGGTCAGCTTGACTAAGTGTATTAAATAACCACACCAGCTCCAAGACATCCTGTTGCAGAGCGCCTCCCTTGGAAATGGAATGGAAAACTCCATTCACTCTGGGATTTTCCCTGTCTATACAGTCAGTTTCCTTCTTCTCTCAGCCAATGTTCTGCCCACCCTAGAATACTTGGCTCATAACCATTTTTTCAGTTTAGCCAAATACTTCCCATTCGGTGCCAAATTTGAAGCTTTACTAAATGCCTATATACATTCACATTTTATTGTCTTCAAAGCTACTTCTCTCATAAAATCCACAAGATAAATATTAAATCCTTTTATTAAATCCTACTTTATTCTCCTTTCAGTACATTTGCTTTTTCTATGCCCTTACCTATTCCCACTATAATGTATTTTAAAGTCTTGTCTACTAGTTAGATCAGCCAAGTCAGCCAGTGAAGTTTGAATCCTTTAGTTTTATGTTAAAATGCACATAAACGGTAGTACATTTGCTATTGCTCAGTATTGAAGTATCCCATAGTCCCGCTACCTTTAATACAAAAACAGATCTCGCTTTTTGAGATATAACCAGAAAGGGGACAAACTTATTTCATGAAGGTAAGAAACCTAAAGAAATGTACAACAGGCTTTTAAGCTCTTCAGAAGGAACATGAGTTCCCTCTACTGGTACTGGACTTGCATCACAAGCTGAATTCTGCCCCCATTGAAATCGACGGTGAAATAGCTTACTACGATGAGTAACGCTAAAAACTAGATCTGCTGCAGTTAGGCACTTCATTTAAATCAAAGAGAGTCCCTTGCAGACCTCGATACCTCTGTGGATTAATATACCTATATTTAAAAAAGCGCCCCATTTTTTCACTCAGAAGTTTTGCAATTTACATATGGAAAAAAAAATCATTGGCACAGTTCAATGAAAACTGTCTAATTCTAATGATCAAGGCAAACCAGGGAACACAAACATGGGGGCAGAACGACCCAACACCATTTGCCTTTGTTCTGAAGTTTGATGAAGTACCACAATTACTCAGGGTCACCTTGACTTGACATGCCTGGTCTCCACTGCCCTCAGTAACACAACGAAAAAACTCATCGTGGGGACAGAGTAGTATTAGTTGCAACACTCATGATCTCACTGAAGGTTCAGCAGGTTTTCAGCATGGCATATGCCAAACTACTGCTGCTGAGGTGGGCAAGGGTAGAAAGGAGCTATGTGGCTTTGACTGCTGAATGTAAAACTGTTCTGTTGCAGACAATCCACGCTGCCACTGCACAATGCCAGGCCATTTCTGCAATATTCTGGTGGTTTTTAAAATTTAAATGAATATAAGCAAGTCCTGATACAAATTAAGATCGAATGAAGCAGACATTTAATAATGAGATGCATCTTTGCTGCTATAACAACTTGAAGAATTGAGAGTATTAAAAATGTTTCAGAAATAATCCCTTGGTCTTGATTTTAGTTTATTTTTTTAAAGCATTCTGGACTCAATTTCTTCACTGCCTCTCTCTTCCCTACCATACCATGGTATTACATAACTGAGTTGTTCTCTTCTGCAAGACCAAGTTTGACATATCATGAGTTAACAGCATAAAAGGAAAATATTTACCCAGTCCTTTGACAAACTTCATAAGGCACATAATATAACTGGTGGCGGCATTGGCAAAGACCTGGATGCTGTCTGTATTTAGAAACGCTTCAAAGACATCAAACACCGGAGCCTGGCATTTCCCTGTGGAAATAACAAGATGAGAACTCTTCCCCATTCCCATCCCCTGCAAAGCTGATTTTCCAAAAGTTTTTCAACAGTTGAACTGAATCTGTAGAATCTCTTCTTATTGTGGGCAGAGACAGAACTCAGAGGTAAAATCTTCTCTTGCTCCTGAGGCAACTCCTGTAGCCCTTCATAGGAAGTAATACAAATTCCCTCCTTTGCCTTATCTATGAGAAATATCAGCTTATGCCTGCTGAAATGGTAAGAGCAGGTTTGAGCTGTTGAACTCAGCTCAGTAGCTAACACTTCTGTTTGGTGGATGTTTCTGGGTTAGTTCTTGATAACTGTAAAGATGACAGCAGTCATGCTCTAAACTATTTGGCCTATACATTAATAAAATTGCCTTGCTCCTTTTCCTAAGTAGCTTAGCAGTCTTCAAAAGCTGTACACACATTTTCCCATCGATCATAACAGATCTGAAAGACAACATTGAGTATAAAAACCAAATCCCTTACACATGACTTGTAACATTTTAAAAAAACCTTCTAATGGGGCAGAAAGACAAATTAAAGTGATTTTTCTGTATTACCTAGTTTCTATGTAAGCAAACATCACTGGCAGGGATGCAGAATCATTCCTACAGCAAATGTAGTTTGTAGTAGTGCTAGCAACTTGAAGCCCTGTGATTAAGGCGCTTGCCTAGATTATCATACTAACTTACCCTTTGACGCCCATCTACAAGAAGAGTCAGAAGGAGGACTGGGGGAACTACAGGCTTGTCAGTCTGGCCTTGGATGCTGGGAAGGTTATGGAGTAGATCACCCCGAGTGCCGCTCTGCAGCACGTACAGAATAACCAGGTGATCAGGCCCAGTCAGCATGGGCTCATGAAAGGCAGGTCCTGCTTGACTGACCTGATCTCCTTCTGTAACAAGGTGACCTGCTTGGTGGATGAGGGAAAGACTGTGGATGTTGTCTACCTAGACTTTAGTAAAGCCTTTGACACTGTTTCCCACAGCATTCTCCTGGAGAAACTGGCTGCTCATGGCTTGGATGGGTGAATGCTTCGCTGGGTAAAAACTGGCTGGAAGGCCGACCCAAGTAGTTGGGGTGAATGAAGTGAAACCCAGTTGGTGGCCAGTCACAAGTGGTGTCCCCCAGGGCTCAGTGCTGGGGACAGTTCTGTTTAATATCTGTATCAATGACACGTATGAAGGGGCTGAGTGAACCCTCACTAAGTTTGCAGGTGAAATCAAGTTGGGGGCAGGAGTGTTGATCTGCTTGAGGGTAGGATGGCTTTACAAAGGGATCTGGACAGGCTGATCGATGGGCTGAGGCCAATGGTATGAGGTTCAACAAGGCCAAGTGTCGGGTCCTGCACTTGGGTCGCAACAACCCCAGGCAGCGCTACAGGCGTGGGGAGGAGTGGCTGGAGAGCTGCCTGGCAGAGAAGGACCTGGGGGTGTTGGTCAGCAGCCGGCTGAACATGAGCCAGCAGTGTGCCCAGGTGGCCAAGGCGGCCAGTAGCATCCTGGCTTGTGTCAGGAATCACGTAGCCAGCAGGACTAGGGAAGTGATGGTCCCTTTGTACTCAGCATGGGTGAGGCTGCACCTCAAATATTGTGTTCAGTTTTGGGCCCCGCACTACAAGACAGACATTGAGGTGCTGGAGCGTGTCCAGAGAAGGGCAACAAAGCTGGTGAAGGGTCTGGAGAACAAGCCTTATTCGGAGCATCTGAGGGAACTGGAGTTGTTCAGCATGGAGAAAAGGACAATGAGGGGAGACCTTACTGCCCTCTACAACTACTTGAAAGAAGGTTGTAGTGAGGTGGGGGTTGGTCTCTTCTCCCAAGTAACAGGTGATAGGACCAGGGGACATGGCCTCAAATTGCACCATGGGAGGTTTAGATTGCATATTAGGAAAAATGTCTCATTGAAAGGGTTATCAAGCATCTGAACAGGCTGCCCAGGGAAGTGGTTGAATTGCCAGCCCTGGAGGTATTTAAAAGACGAGTAGATGTAGTGCTGAGGTACATGGTTTGATGGACCTGGCAGTGCTATGTTAGTGGTTGGACTTGATGATCTTAAAGCTATTTTCCAACCTAAATGATTCCATGATGATATATAAGAGCAATAGGTTTCACATAGTAAGAAACACAGTCCACATGAGACATGGTGGTTTTATACAGCATGCTTTCCTTTCTCTAGCAGGACAGTGACAAGGGCCCAGCCAAGCTCAATACTCCTGCACTACTGTTTTGTTCAAAAATATTCAAGTAGGTTTGAAGCATTTCTTTCTCATTCTACTCATCTGCCAAAATCTACAGGACAAAGAGTCAGAACAATAACTCTGCTTTCCCTCCCAGCCCAACTAGTAAAGCAGATACTTCAGTACAGTCATAGAGCACTGCAGTGCCACTAAGTGCCACTGTTCAAGTAGGGCATTTAAATATATTGAGTTATTGTGTCCCCAAGGAATAAGACAGGGAAGCAGAAACGTATATGAAACAGTCAGTGCAGTAAGTTCTTACCCATAGAGTATTCTCCTACGAGGTACTCTTTAACCTCTGATTTGCTGCTGCTGTGAACTGTTTCCAGGGCACTGAACAGGGGTCTCCATCCTGACTGGATCTGGGTAGAACACATTTCCACCAGCTCTCCTATGGAGGTGATCACCTGCAGACAGTGTAGGAGAGGTCAAAAGAATAAAACCAAAACCCAGAACTGATACATAGACTGACCTTCAGAAGGAATGAGGACAGCTTTAAACTACATTTCATTATGTCAGTCTAGATTCCTAGGTTTTGCTATGTCAGTCTAGACTAACTGAAGACTGACTGATTTTATTTTATTTTCAGATAATAGAAAAGTTTTATTAAATTGCTTTCAAGCCAGCTGTACTGTCTCTGTGCTCTACCACAATGCTGGCTTAGGTAGCCACAGCCCTACTGATTCCTTAAAGATGATTAAGAGGCACCATTTGAAGGGAATTTGGGAAGCACTCTCAAATGGACCAAGCGCACTCTGGAGACCATCCTTCTTATGGGCACAGTAGGTCACATACAGGCACCCTGATCAAGGCTGACTTGCCTGGTCTTGGACATCCTCATCACACAGCTCTAGCTGCATGATACGCTCAAAGGGGCGGAAAAGCGCCTCATTAAAGTGAAAATGAGAAGGTTCATTCCAGTCCATCAGCACTTCAGTGAGAATATCATGGATGAAGGAGACAGCCTTCCGAGACACATGTCTCTCCTTGTGACAGGCAGCCTGCGGGGAAAGGAAGAGTATTAAGAGTTTGTCCAAGCAAAAAAAAGGCTTTTAGTGAGACAATTTGAAGGGAGGTAAGCAATTCATGTTGCTAAACCCTAAAAACAGCTTCACCAATAACACAACTAGATGGGAGATATGCTGCTTGAAGTCCCGCAGATGCCTGAAGGTTTGCTGACAATTCAAAAAGCGCAAAGCTAATAATAAATAATAAAGCCCACAGAACAGAACTCATGTCAAATATACTTTGTTTCTACTGTGTGACCATTTTCCCATTCAAAAAAGTAGTTTCTGCATATATTCACCATACCTATCTACGCACGACTAAATATCACTTTATATTTGGCTATTCATGAAACTAAACACGATGGGAACTTTCTCACTTTGGAAGATCTATTAAAAAATTAACCACCAGTGATTCTGGATATAAAAATACTGTTTTGAGCAACTTGAGTTTAAACTGGCTTGGGATCTTAAAAGGCTTAAAAGTGTTCAAAACATAAGAAGTATTTAAACTGGTCTCAGGCTGGCATCCAAAGGCAAGCAAGACACTAGTTTTCAAGATAAAGTGCCATTAAAGCATATAACAAAACTATTCTCTGCTATGTCTACTTCACTTAGAGGGATTCTACTGAGACTTGCCAGTATCTGCTTTAAGATAGTCCACACATTTTCTTGAGTCAAAGAAATGACATGCTATGGCAATTTACTGAACAGCTATCTTAAAACTCTGGAGAAGCATGCTCCCAAAAAACCTGGGCACATGACACCGCACACCGCTCCAACAGAAAGAAAGGAAGTACTGCACATTTATTCATACCAATGATAAAAAATCAGAAAGCTGTGCAAAGTCAAGACACCAGCATTTCACTGGCTAAGACTGAAAAAGTTTGGTTGAGGAAAGGTCATTTGTTAAGACTGAAATCCATTATGTGGCTGCTACTGGCAGGCCACTGACTAGGATTCACAAGGAAGGAGAAAAAAAGGGAAAAAACGTCACCATCTTCCCAGCTGAGCTGGCTGTATGTGGGAAAAGAAAGCCTGCATCCTTTTATGGAAAGACTTGCAAGAATGCAGACCTTGATTGGGAAAATAGGTAGATGCAGGAGTTACTTATAACCTCTTAAGGTGGTTTCATTTTTTTTCACCACAGGCACACAGGAAGTATCATATTGCAAAAATCCAACACACTGTCCCTGGACCTGCCCGTTTCAGTTATTTAAAAGCGCACTCTCAGTGGCAGTATCGCAATATACCATGCAGCATATACAAAACTCCAACAGGATTGCAACCGGACTTGACAATGTTGCAGGTTGATACATATTTTAAGAGCTATCAAGCCTTCTCCAGCTTTTTCAGCTTTGTCATCTCTTCTTGCACACGTTCCCATTTTCTCCCCCACCCCTACCTCTACAAGGTGAGGTGCCACCAGGCTCCAGCAGCGCATGACGTGGAGCAATGGGCGAGATTTACTCCTTACAATCCTGAGCATGGCATCACCAAGTCGGAACAAGTGAAGTGCACTTCTCCTGTCCTGGGTAGATTTTACTTCACCTAAAGAAAGTATAAGAAAATAAACGAAAGCTAAGCAACAGCAGGTCCTCTATCTCTAGACGTCTAAATTGGAATTTAAATCTGATTAAACTTTATTAGTATTAAGTTGGGGCAGGTGGAGAGGGAGGGGGGGAAAAAAAAAAACCAATGTAAAACACAGCCTATGCCTGTGTAGGCAAAAGAATAGGAGATGGACCCAAGTTTTAAGAACAACTTATTAAATACACTTTGTTTTGATTTAAGCGATCAATTTTTTGGGGAACATTTTAAAAACAAAGGCTTAGAGAAGTAGTGCAGGAAAGTTAAGCAAGGAGTTTAAGACCCAAAATAGTAATTGCAAAAACCTTTGGTGACATCTACGGGAGAGAATATAAACTGAAAATTATTTCATTTTGGTTTGTCCTTTTGTATTTCTTATCAAACAAAGGATGTCAACCAAGGAATGTAAGAAAATGCTTTTCTGTTCCCCAGCCAGTAATAGTCATTACTTCCTATTGAAAGGGATTAATCTTCTGTTGCTCTTACAACATTTGGAAATACACTTCATTGTCTCATTTAAAATATGCTGGCAGCCCATGGCATAGACAGGTGTACTCTTCGCTGGGTTAAAAACTGGCTGGATAGCCAAGCCCAGAGAATTATGGTGAATGGCTTAAATCCACCTGGCATCAGGTCTCAAGCGGTGTTTCTCAGGGCTCAGTTTTGGGGCCAGTCTTATTTAATGTCTTTATTGATGATCCGGATGAGGGGATTAAGCGCACCTTCACAAAGTTTGCAGATGACACCAAATTAAGTAGGAATGTTGATCTGCCTCAGGGTAGGAAGGCTCTGCAGAGGGATCTGGACAGGCTGGATGGGTGGGCTGAGGCCAATGGGATGAGGTTTAACAAGGCCAAGTGCCAGGTCCTGCACTTGGCTCACAACAACCCCAGGCAGCGCTACAGGCTTGGGGAAGAGTGGCTGGAGAGCTGCCTGGCAGAAAAGGACCTGGGGGGCCTGGGCGACAGTCGGCTGGACATGAGTGCCCAGGTAGCCAAGAAGGCCAATGGCATCTTGGCCTGTATCAAGAATAGTGTGGACAGCAGGAGCAGGGAAGTGATCGTGCTCCTGTACTCAGCACTGGTGAGGCCGGAACGCGAGTACTGTGTTCAGTTTTGGATGCCACAGTATAGGAGGGGCAGTGAGGTGCTGGAACTTGTCCAGAGAAGGGCAACAAAACTGGTGAGGTGTCTAGAAAACATGTCTTATGAGGAGCAGCTGAGGGACTTAGGATTGTTTAGTCTGGAGAAGAGAAAGTTGAGGGGAGAACTTATTGGACCTGCAAGGAGGTTGTATGGAGATGGGTGCTGGTCTCTTCTTCCAAGTAACAAGTGACAGAACAAGAGGAAACGAGTTCAAGTTGCACTAGGGGAGATTAGATTGGATATTAGGAAAATTTTTTCACAGAAAGACTTATCAAACATTGGAACAGGGTGCCCAGGGAGGTGGTTGAGCCACCATCCCTAGATGTGTTTAAAAGTCATGTAGATGTGGTGCTTAGAGACAGTTTACTGGCAGACCTGGTAGGATCAATGGTTGGACTAGATGATCTTAAAGGTCTTTTCCAACCTAAATGATTCTATGATTCTATTCTATGATTTATCTCTAACAAAACATGTAACCAGGTGGCATACCACTTTAAATATCAAAAATGCAATTAATTGCTTTATCGTAATTTTAATTTCATTATTACTAACTACTGTTGATTGACTACTAAATACATGATAAGATATTTGTCTGTTTGTGGAACATGATAGAGGGTCACCATTTATTAAAAATAAAGTGATGAATGTTGAGGCCTGAAGACAAGCAAGAGCAAAAACCAAACAATTTGAAGTGTCACATTGAGAAAATGACAAGCAGCACTTCAGGGAGAGGGGAATACAAGTAAATTTTAGATATATACCAGCTAAAATCTACATCTGCCACAAGACAGAACAAGGTTCATAAGAGTAATGTAAATTCTAAGGCATGGTACAAATTTAAGTGAAATATCTTCCTTGGGTCCAGTCCTTCTGCTCTATTTGAGACCGTGACAGAAACAACAATCTACAGGCATTGCACTGTAAGTATATGCTCCGCTCTGCTGGGGAGGAGGAAACTGGACAAATCCCACTTCTTTATCTAACGTTCTTCAGTTGTGTGCTTTGTTTGCAATCGCCCATTTTCTGAATACTTCTGAGGTTATCCCACCATCAAAAGTCTAACAAATCCACTGTCTTAGGTTAATGTTCACCTGAGTTTCCTTATTGCATCAGGCCCCAAAATGGAGCTGTGATTGAATATCTGTGGATAATGAACACCCCCAAAAGTCCAAGAACCAAATTATTAATGTCCTCTGAAGTGTTTCATAGCAGGTGTGGATGTGGTCCCTGTCCAAAAAAAAAGCACTCAACCTTTTCTAAAGACTTTGCATTTCTCCTATAGAAAGATGTTATTAGACTAAATACTGTGTTTTATTTATACCTGAGAATTTAATTGGAAAGATTAAAACTGTAAGAATACACAGCAAGTCCTCTAAGCAATACAGTTGTATATGAAACACAGAACTCTAAGGGACCTTCAGGTGATTTACCTGGCATTGCTAGGGAGTAATCAACTGTATCTGTGACTGAATGGAAAAGCTGGGCCTGAGAAGCCTTCTTGAGCTGGTAAAGGAAGCCTGCCAGTGCCATCAAGTTTAACTTGCCAGCAGCATCTTCAAAGAGCCTGCGAGTGAAAGAACAGAATCTAATTAAATACTTCATGAGATGCAGACTTAAATGTAAGAGGAAAACTCTCATCTCTACATGGCTGCTATGTGTTGTCTTTGGTGACACATTGGGTTACTGAGGGCTTTTTCATTTATACAGTGCTACAGAAAGACTTTGATCCAGAAGCTTTATTAATTGATGGGTGGAAAGTAGAGTGCTGTAGGACCAACCAGAACCTTTCCAAGATTCAACTGTGGTACTAAAACAAAAAGTCACTTTTTCAAGGAATCAATGCTTCCCCATTACTGTATCTCAATGCTATAAGCAGTTCATGAACCAGTAATCAAAAAAACCATCGAGACTATTCCCAGTCCTCACAACATAGCTCATCACAGCTTCACTGACTTTAGAGTTACACCAGTTACAGCAGTTCCATCTGAAGTTAAGCCCCTTTTGTGCAAAAAAAAAAAAATTCAAATCTTAGACCTAAAGTTGCTGTACCTCAATTGCTGTTTAGGAATATAAACAAGAGTTGTTATTTTCACCTGCAATGAGCTCTTAAGATTTAGGAGTTAAAATCTGTGCCCTTAAAGCAGTAAACTTGTGCTTACATAGGAGGTAAGTTCCACAAAGATCACAGTGAAATTCCAAATGGTGCAGCCACAGGTTAACGCAAATATGATTTCTGACATTGCTTTTCATGAAAAACTTTCTATAGTCCTGGGTCACTGGGGACTGAGTCCTAATTACATCCGCACTGAAGTAACAGTGCAGAAATCAAACCTGTGTTGTTAAAATTACAGTACTACTATCCTCTAATCCTCAGAACCAAGTTGTATTGTGAGTTTCCTGAATAAAAGGTACAGTCCATGCACAGAGTGAAACTCCTACAAAGCAGTGTCAGTATACATTACTTTTTCCTCTGAATTTACAAATAATACCCTTCTATGGGCAGAGATCAAGAATGCAAAATGTCAGCTGGAGAAAAAAAAAAGGGTATTAGAAGCATGCAAACTCATGAAATTTTCAACTCTAGCCTAGGCTGCTGAAAGAATAGCAGAAATAGCAAAAAACTCTGCAGCATATCAGTCTGCAGACTGTGTTGTAGGGACACTTAACCTAGCCATTCTGTGACCATGTTTGGTGGCTGTTCCTCCTCCGGACACATTGGGGCAGGCTGATAAGCTGGTCACAGTCCTGACAGCCGCTTTCTAACTGACACTGGTCTTGTCACTCTGTCCCTTCCTGTCAGTACAAGACACCTGCTTATTTTGTCTGCTTTAATGAACTTAACAGATTAATTTACATGCAGGCAATAAATCCACCGGTCTCAGGATGCATTTGATTAACTTGGCATATTTACTGTTGTGCAGACATATCCAGCCCAGTACTTGCAGGGCAGGTACTGCAGAGATGCAGAAAACAAGGTCTTTTAGGAACTGCTGTTTGTGACACACACACAGTGCTCTTGTGAAACTCAACTGAAGCAAGTGGCTGCAACAAACAAAGGTCGGTCCCAGCTGCACCACAGAAAGATCCATTTTGGGAACAGGGATTCCGGCTCCTGACAGCACTGCTTTTACCTGTCAGCTTGCGTGGACAGCGTGAGAACAGCCTTGGCAGCACTGGTCCCACACAGCAGGCTGCCTCCACGGAAGTCAAAAGCTCTGCCCTTACTGCTCTCCTTGATGAGTTCCTGGATAGAAACTGGCTGAATGACAGGATTGCTGCTGAGGGTGGTCTCCTGCTCAGGGGTCAGTGCCTGGGGCGACTCCCCAGGCTCAGGGTCGGGGTGCAGCCCTCCAGGTGCCTGCTGTGCCTGGGTGATAGTAAGGGAGGGCTGGGAAGCACCGTCGCTGAAGTGGTTGTGCTCCAGTGTGCTGATGTACTCGCACACCCTGAGAACAAACAGGAGAAGCGAAAGATGAATAAAACCTCCAAAGCAACAACTCCTCCCCCCACTAATCACCAGGCTCACTGAAGAAACGCTTGAGTCTGTACCCCAGAGGTGAGTCAGAAGCACAGTGCAAGTACAGCCCTCAGCTGCCTCACAGCCCCATCCCTGTGAGAAGCCAGCTCACGCGGAAAGCCAGTGCCAATTTGCAGGCACCCATTTCCACACCTAAACCAGATAACAATGCACAGGGCATTCTCCTCAAACCATAAACAGACAACCTCTAACTCTCAGACCACACATAGATAACCTGTTTTCTTAGGTCCTTTGGCCTCCCATGTGCCTAGATAGCAAATAGCTTAGTGGAGGTGCCCGAAAGGCCCATTTAGGTTCCTGGGTCTTCCACAGTCTTCTGGTAACTTTGAAGTTTCTAAGCATTGATTTTGTCTCTGGATTGTGGTGGAAAACAGCACCGTCTTTTCTCTTACAGATACCGGCAGTTAATTCACTCTGGCACTGTTTATACAGAACACTCCCAGAGCATGTAAAGTCCTTATTCTCAGTCCGTTACTTTCAGGCAACATGGTATAAATTCTGTTTCTTTTGGGAAAGCTGGTGAGTACCTGAACACATGAGGCCAACAGTCCTGATTGTGGCTTCCCATCTCCAGGCCCACATTAAGGACTGCATCCATACACAAAACATGGGCAGTGTGCAGGCAGACTCCCTGCACTTTCCCCATCTGCTCCAGTTTCTGCTCCACTTTCTGTTTCACTGCAGCATGAAAAATAAAAAAAAAACCAGCATTAGCTTCTCCAGCTTTTTAAACAAGCACTGATTTGTATATAGGGTGATGGCAGAGGTATACAGTCCGAAAGCTTATAAAAAAATGTGGATTTTAGACAAAAAACAAATCAGAGAAACCCATTTCTTCCTAATAAACATAAGACAGTTCTAAAATTAAAATCCCTTTTGATTGAGCTTATATGCATGAAAAAGAATCAACACCAGATTGACACCCTCCACCCCCAAATTCACATCTTGCTACCCACGAAACAGACGCAGATTGATGGTGATATTACATGTTTCTCTTTGGAGCTGGCTGGCTGGATATTTATTATTTTACCAAAATCTCCTTTTCTATGGGGAAAAAAAGAATTTGTGAATTTCACATCGATTTCTATACAAAAGTTTCACCAAAGAGCTTTTCCTAATGGATATTCTTGTCAAAGCAAAACTAATCCTGGTCTGAACTACAAGCATTTGGATCTTATTCTTTTTCCTGATAATCTGTGAAAAGCTTAGTTTTCACGCGGCATTGGAATGGAAACAAATTTTGAACCTTTGCAAGCTTTCATAGAACAGATTTGTTGGCCTCTGGCCACCGCTACTGCCTCCTCTTTGCTTCAGCATGGCCTGACCAACTCGTCTCAGTCATAGCTAGCGGAGTGGTCAAAAGTTAGTTTGTGTTCAGGCCTATTCAGTTTTGTTTGCTGTACTCAGACACCAAATTTAAGTGCCAAGCAGGGTCATTCATACAACACTGTTTTGTTATGGGCTTCTTGCCATTAGAAATTAGATGTCATCAGACACATTTTACGTGCTTCTCCAAACAGCCATTGGAGACAACAGTTGACTTTACTGACTTCCACTGGGTTTGAAGTAGTGGTATAGAGATGCAGAACTTCTTATGTGTTACACGTATATTTTTTTTTTTTAATTCCAGCTTCATTTAGCATGACTCAGAAACAGTTTAAAATATCTGATGATTACAAAAGACAACCAAGGATGTATACACAAGAAAGGTAGAAGGATGCAAACTCAGCTTATAGTACTGCCCAACACTTTGAAAAAAATATTGTTGCTCTGATGCCCTCTGGTTGTACTAGAATCACAAGGTTTAATTATCTATTGTTCCACTGATGTCAGTTCCAGATAAAATATAATTACTGTGACGTAATGTTAAGAACCCAGGACAGCTGGACATGTACTTTACATGCCTCTAGACATACATCCCATATGCTTACAAGTGAGTGGTGCACAGTAGTGGCATTCCCCCTCTGTCCTCCTACGTGTAGCACTGTAATCCCCAGTTGCATCTTTGCAGGCAATATGAGATAAGGTAGATAATTTAATCACATAGTTACCCTGAGCTATAGTATCACTGGACTCTTGGGTTTCTTTTTCCTCTTTTTCTTCTTGGACACAGGAGGCGGCAGCCATTTGGGCAAGAGCAGATGCACAGTTAGCAGCAACTCCTGTAGAGCAACAACACAATTATTGTTTAACCAGCATTTCCTCCCCAGTCCCATGCAATCTCAATAACAGGTTGTGACAAGGAAAGATGGTTGGATATGTCTATGCTGTGGGGCAGGTGGGCTCTATGCGGAATCCTACAGTCTAGGTTCCTATCCAAGAATGGAACAGGATGCTGCTTTTCTCTCTCCCAAATTCCTTCAAGGAAAGCTACCATTCTGTTTTATGAGTCTGCCATGACATCCCACATGCAGCAGTACCTAGAGCACAGCTCAGCCGGGCTGCCCTCCTCAGTCCATCCAGGCTCACACAGATGGAATCCTTCTCCTTTTGGTTCTGCTCCTTGGCTCCTTCTGCTCCCAAGATGAAGGCCAGCCCCTTGGAGCTGCCTGCCATGCGGCCAGTCAGTGGTGTGGACAAAGTGTCAATCAAGTTCTTCCAACAGCCGATTAAAAGGTATCGGGCAAAAGCAACTCCTGGAATGAGAAATGCATTACTGCTATTGCTGGAAAATGACACAACAGCAGCTTTATCCTCAGTGGTAAAAAAAACCAAGTCATATTTGTCCTCTGCATGCTGGACTACCACTTCATGTGCAGATGTACTGACATACTTTCCTCAATCTTTAAACTGTTGAACTGTTGTTCTAAAACACAATTTATCTGAATATGCTTATGGTATATAACAACCCCCCTGCTGGTAGATATACTTGTGCTTATAATACAGTCTTAATACCTGCAACAACAGAATCATCTGTCTTCCGGTTTTGGGAAAGAGGAGATTGAGCTGAAGCAGATGCCATCAATTGGCCACCAATTGTACTGCTTCCCAAGCCATCGATGTCTGCCAGAACATTAAAAAAACAACAGATTACTATTCAGCACACAGATGATACAAGGAAAGCATCTCCTACTTGCTCTTTGTTCAAATAAGTACTTGCACTCCTGACTTCTCAGGTATGCTTTTTATTTGCTCTTTTCTGGCAGCCTTCTGAAGCCTTGCCACAAACATGAGTTGCGACATCTTATGCTTTGCCCAGTATAACCAATGTTTTCTTAGAGGGGAAATATCCCACTTTCAAAAGCATGCGCCCTCCCCCGCCCCGACATTACACAGTCAACAGAACTCTCAACAAAGATTTCGTGGTATTTCTTACAGTTCAGACCTTCCCACACCCTTAAATGTCCATATTTTTAATATAACCTTTCAAATTTTGCTACATCTTGTATCTAGATGTTCCCAGACATCAGTCCGAGTCCTCAAGATGCACTGGGATCCTATGTTTTAAATGTTATTTTTAGCAGACCTATGTAGGTTCAGTCTCAAGAAAAGAAATACAACCCTTTCTCCAACACAACAGAAGACCAGCTTCTCAAAGAGTTTGATATTAGAGATGTCAGGTTGATTTCCTTTCTAGCAGACCCTGTCTGTCACTTCATGGCTATTGTTTTTCCTGAAGTGTTTCTTTCAGCTTCCCAGCTCAATAACTCAAAGTAACACTGAGCTCATTACAATGACCAAAAGACATCCAGAGCGCTGCCATTTGATGACCAGTTAATGGCTCAGCAGAAGCCAGCGTTCTCCCTGTATGCACTCTTTTAATTACCTCTTTGTAATCATGCAGTATATATATTCAAACAGGCAGTACAATTTATGTCAACACAGTATCATAGACATTCTGCCACCCTTCAGCTGATGCCATTTGTTTTTTTCCCTCAAAGGAAGCTAAGGCTTGTTTTTAAGTATTTGTTAAGAGGTGCTCCAGGTTTTCAGCTTCTCTCTAGTGGCAGTTGGCATATCCCTGGCATAGCACAAATCTGAACCAAAGGGAGTCCAATCTGTGGAAAGACTGCAGGATCAGACACCGCTATCTATATTTGTACTGCACCACAGGCGCACTGAAACGGCTTTGCTACGACATCAAGAAGACAGCAGCGTTAGCACTTATCATTAGCAGGTACCTAGTCTACCAGAACTGAAGCTGACAGAATTAAGAGATATTTTGGTTCAGTGAACAAACCTACTCTCCCTGTCTACCAGTGACAGTTGTTTTTAAACCCATGCCTCAAAAGATTTCTGCCTGATCCAAAACAAACACTCAAGTACCTGCCAGAGTTAAGTTTGATGCCTTGTCTACCAGTAATTTCGTGAAACACCACATGTTGCATGATGACATGCTGTTCTGTATGTAATGCAATGAAGCAGCATGCTCTTGTAGCTTGTTGTAGACACGCATTTGGAAGTTAGCCTTGCCACCGTAACATAGTACTAACCAGTCAGCATGGTGATAAGTGGAAGGCTGTGCTCTTCAGGGCTTCCCCAGTATCCAGCTTCCCCCAGCATGTTCCTTTCTAGTACCTGGTGGTACAGTTCTTCAACCCAGGCCTGGGAAAATACCATCAACACTCCACTGGACTGGACCTGCTTCATGAACTCCTTCTGCAAAGAACCATAAAAACTAGATGTAAGACAACAGTAAGCCTACAGCATGAACCTCAGCTCCTAGGTCTACTCCTGAGCATAAGGAACTACAGGTGTAGAAATGAAGTTACGCAAAAATAAGAATTAACAGTGAATTGAAATGTGTCTCTATGTTGGAGAATGACATGAACAAGAAAATTCCCCTTCTCTTACTGCAGTTCGTGCCAAGACGCAAATCATAATGCCAGTTCTTGCACAGTGACAATGGGACATGCTGATCTCTCACTGTTTCCACAAGGTAGGGGGAGGATCACAGTTCCAATAAAAAGAAGTGGCACCTAATGCTGCCTGTCCAGCAATCAGGCCCTGCTGCACTGAATAGTCACCACAGATGAACTGGCATCCAACTAGGTATCTGAACTATTTTCAACAATGCTTAGGTCCTGCTCAGGCCTGCTGCGCACAGTGCTGCCCCCAGAGTGCCCCCTCTGATTCACAGATTTGCTCTCACAGCTGCTGAAGAGCACGCCAGAAGTGGTGATGGTGTTAAAACCCAATTCCAGAATGTGTATTATCTTACATGGGAAGATATGTCAATAATGGTACATTTTGACTTTTTTTTTTGTTTGTTTTTCATTTTTTTGTTTCCTATATCACTGACATTTCTTATTTTTAGGAAATCTCTGAAAAGACTTCTCTTGGGCAACTCAGTCAAAAAATATAGACTCTGCAGCCTTCAGAAAAATTTTTAAAAGCCCAAGAAGCTGTGGAATCCCATGCGCCACAAAATTCATCAGTTCAGATTACTAAAACCTAATTATTTTTCACTCTAACTTCTCATGTCTTCATCTGCATAAATACAAATTAAGTATTAAGCAAGACATTTGTGATTATACTCAAAAATAGCTGCAAGATGAAGTTATGTCCCTTGATAACGTGCACAAACAATACTTGCTGTATCACACAATGCTAATGAAGATCTGTTCTGAAGATAGAATATCCATCAAAATGACTGCTACTTTAACAATGATCAGTAAGTAGCATTATTTCCTCCCCAAATTACAGAGAAGCTGCGTAATTCAGATGCATGACATTTATCATGCAAGATTCATAAGCAGCTTGGAGAACGCTTCATTTGCAATTATTATTTCTCCACTTAGGAAGCAGCCTGAAGGCTTTATGTGTGGGCTGTTTTAACGCGAAAGGAAGCAAAACAAATTTTCTTTTTTTAACAGTTTTCCCATATTCCCCAACTCACCAGCAACACAGGGGCTTGGGCAGGCTTCTTTCTGTAGTAATCTGAGTTGGCCAATTTTAGGTTGAGCAGCAGAGTGTAATGTGAGACCATGTAGAGGCTGTCTGCATTCATCAGAGTCTGGAAGCTGAAATTTATGTTTCCCTCAAATCCTGGTGAGTGCATCATACCTAACAAAAACACTATGTGAGCTCTCACATTTTACACAGATTTTGCCTGGAAAAAAAAGAATCATAAACTAACCCTAGCATTTCAGCAGCAACAGATTGCTAGAATAGTTAATGAATCCTCAGTAGAAATTACTCTACTAAATGCGCTAGAATAGGGAATAGAAAAATACGTACTCCATCTAGAATGCAGTGCTGCAAAGCAAACTGAACACTCCAGTCATAGTCCAGCAAAGCAACATGCTAAATTTGAAATACCCAAGGAGCACTAGCTTTCATTGGGATGACTGCCAGGTACAAAGCAAAGGGCAGGATACACCTGCAGTGCTAACTGGAAAGGTGAGGTGGGAGGGGGCAGAGGCCAAAACTTCGTACTTAACTGGGCATACATTGCACCAAATGGTGCTGATGAGGGTGACAGCCCTTTTAACCCCCTGTAAATCTGTCCTAAGTTAGTTGTTGGATGGAGACTGGAGTGCTCGGCACCTTGCAGGGTCAGGCTGTAGTTACCATTCTCTCCATGGCCCAGAGGTACGTGGACAAATATTTGGGGCCAAGCTGGCTGGAACTCATTACAAACTCCAAGCCCTGTTTAGTTCATACAAGACCTGCTTTCTAGACAGTTGAGCACTTGCAGCTCTGTCAGACCCATAAGCCACCTGTAAGCGCTCAGTACTCCTGAAACCACTATTCGCATGAAACAACAGCCTACAACCATGCCCAGTGGCACAATCCCTTCTTCCCAGGTAGGATGGATGGCACATACATTTTCCTTGGAGTTAGCTGACTGGTATGAAAGCATAAATCAACTATGAACAATACCTAATTGAATCCCCACGTTCTGTAGTTTGAGTCATGAAAAAACCAGAAATATTAGACCCCACCCGTGACCCGTAATATTTCATGGTTTTCACATCAACTGTGAATTCCATTCATACGATGTCAATTAGGGAAGATTAAGGAGTAAGCTTTATCCTAGAGGAACGTTTGAAATGAAACAAAAAAAAACCAGCTTCCAAGGTTAGTTACATGATGAAGCAAAGCTGTGTCATTGTTAACTGCTGCAGTGATTCACTGTGAATATATTCCTCCCACCATAAAGCTCATGCCGCCTCTTAGACAAAATAAAACAAACCATTAACATTTAAAAAAAAAATAATCCACACACAGAAAAGAAGCAAATGTTTTTCTTGCCTCGTGAGGGTTTGAAAGCTCTGTGCTGCTGCCTTCTCGGACTTTCCACTGTCGTCACTTTGGGGGCGTGGATAAGGTGAGTAACTGTTTGAGGGTGGATTTAGAAAGAGAGTAACTGTTCGAGGGTGGGTCTAAAAAATGAATAGCTGTTCAAGGGAGCAACCTTTGTGGACGAAGGGTGATGGGGCTGGCCACACACCATACACACACGGGTTGCCGTGTGCATGGAGTAGATTTCTCATGGTGAACATTAACAGAGCGTCTTTAGCTAGTATCAAAATTGCAATCACGTGCTTGAAAGCAGCCTGTGAGTAGCTCCAGTGACTCCTTCATCAACTGAAGGCAAGGATGCATCTTAACACTTTATTGGATGGAGGATCATGATATTGATGTAGTTAGACTATATTGATTTGATGCCTTATCTCTCTTAAATATGTACCTTGGGGACTAGAATCTGCTAGAGTAATAAAAACCACAAGGCAGAGAGGTATGTAGAAGAAAAACAAAAAAAGCCCAATTTTGCACTAAAATATTTTTTAAAGAGTGCAACCTCCTATACAAGTCTACAATTAAAAAGGAAGGTGTAAAACAGGCACATAAAAGTGTATGCCTACATAGTAGGTATGTCTTTGAGCACGCAAAAGTGTTTGCAAAAAATACGGTCCCTTATTTCTTCTTAAATATAGGAAAATTAACAACTGCATTTGAGAGATGCTGAGATCTCAGAAGCAGAAGATTAGCTGGTGCGTAAATTTGCAATGATGCTTAACAACATAAAAACCCTGCTGCTAAAAGCTATGGAATCAAAACGGAAAAGAGGCGCTAAAAATGTTTGCTATGATTATTCACACAACGGCACACAATTTTTAGAATTATTGCCTTAACTATTCTCATGAACTGCAGTGTCATGTCCAAATTAACAGACTACTGATCATCAACTTTAATTACAAAATCTGCCAGCTATAATAAACAATGAGGCTGGTACACTGTTTTAACAGAGGTAACTGTTCATTTAAATTGGTCAGGTAAAAGGAGGTCCTGAAAACAACGCAAACAATGTTTCGTGCAACTCAAGATAATGTTGAGAATTTTTAGACAATTCAGTTTTTTTTAAGATAGACATCACACTCCAGTATCACTAAGGAATTTTTTGGCATTTTTTTCTCTAGCAACAAGGAGGAACTTTCTAAGGAAAGATGAAAACTGTAGATTAGGAAGGCTTTTAACCAAACAACTTCCAAATCTTAGTTTCACTATAACTCTGCTTAGCTGACTTCACTTTTTCCGTGCTTATACTCCCATGCCAGCACCTCAAATTCCAACCTCCTTTCATTGCTTCTCAATCCTATGAAAACACAGTAATATTACAATACTATTTAAGGACCTAGCTTGTAGGAAAGACTACTAAATTGTAGCTAATGTATTTTTCCCACCAAAGCATAAGAAAAATTGAAGAATGAAACAGAGCAGTTAAATAGGGCCTCTCAGAAACAAAAAATACCGCTTCTGTACTGGCTGGCCTCAGAACTGCACCTGTCTCTCTTCTCAACTTGAATCTTAAACAATACTCAAATTTCCTAATGTATTCCGCAGAAATTATACATGAATAGATATTGTACATACAAGGAGTAAGACCAGTTCCTCCAACTTCGTCACCTAATTTGTGCCTTGAATTTCTGGTGCTAACAAAGAAGCCCTGAAGTAAGGACTCAAAAGCTGCCTATAGAGGCAGATCAGACTGGTGTCTTGGAAGCTCTCCAGGGGAATTTCCTACCCAAGACATGTGTTTCAACTTTGGTAAGTGTCTCTCTATACAGGTCTTCAAACTCACGCCTCTTTCACCTACACAAGAACACAAGTCCTCACCTCGGGGCAGTGAGGGACTTTTGCTTAAGATCTGAGGTACAAGGCACTGTTTCAGCCAAATTGAGTCTCATCCCAGGTGTCCAACTGAAACATGAACTGCACAGATCTTGTGAGAACATAAAATTACAACTCCGTAACAGCCACATCTCTATGAAAACACCAGGATAACCCTTCCAAGCTATTTTAATAGAGTAACTTGCTACTATATTTTTCCATGATTCCTTACTGAGAGGCATCTTTAAGAATACTTTACTAAATCAGACTGGAAACATGGTGTACACTTTTAAGTACAGATTTAGCCATGGTGGTGGCTTTCTTAGGAAAGTGAAAGGCCTTTCTCAACTCAATAGTCTAAGTCCAAGACTAGGAATCTTTTTAAGAGGGAGGTACAAACCAGAAATCAATGGACTTCAAGCAGAAATCAAGTGATATTCTTCAGTCTTTCTCACTGTATTAGTTAAGTCATACTGAATGACAACAAAAGCCACATTTAGCCTTAAAATCTAGAAGTCTGCTAGGTCTACCTCTTCCAAGACTTTAAAATGCTCTAAAGGGATTTGACAAACAAAAGAGAAGTGTTATTCATGTGTGAGGAAGAAGGTATACAAAAGTTTGAGCTTGAGTTCTAATCCTGGTCGTTTGGCATGGCCTCAGGATTACTCTTTTCAGGAAAAAGAAATCCCTTGTGACAGAAAGGATGCTTTTGAGCACTTCAATTAGGAATATAATTAATATTAATATCTCCTTGCTGTGACATAACACGGCCAATGTTTCTTGAGAATGTAATCTACCATCTTCCTGAGTTAGGGCTTATTTGGGCAGCATTCACCCAGGTTATCAGGAATATCAGTTTATTCACCCAGCTCCGTATCTAGATTATGCTGTATACAGATGATGGAAGGCATCCCTTCTGACTCTGTATGAGCTTAATGTGTGTGAGAGAGCACAAATGAATGAAGCAATGATTAGGAGAGGAGCAATAGGAAAGGTAATTGTGGTGAATTAAGTTAAAGAAACAGAGAAATATATTAACAAACATTTCCACTTTGGCCACTGTCAGGAAAAAGAAACCCTTCCAAAAGTATAAATATTTATACACATTTTAAATACACTATCAACAGGACAAAGTACTCTGTCCATGGCGTGTTTTTTTCTGATTCAGCAAGTCAAGATCCCAAAGGTTCTAACCCTGAAAGAACTGCAGGTATTTAATCTCTTAAAAGGTAAGACCTTTAACTATTTTTCACTTGATCTGGGCTTTGAGCTTTGCAGTTCCTGTCATGATAGAGAGCAGTATTAAGACAAACAAAAAAGTGAAGAAGAGAGTTGCTCCTCTCTTCTTATCCTTTCGAGAGCTTACTGCTGTGCAATTTTTATGACCTTCTTCACAAGGCTGGCATTACTAATAGTAATGCAGTGATGTACTAAGCTACTTAAATCTCTTTCAAAATAGGTGATGGTCCTCCCCGCACCCCTTTCATGCTAAGGGGGGCAACCCCAACCTCTCTTTAATTACAACATGTGCAAATCGTCTCAACAAATCTTCACAAACCTGTGAAGAGGTATCTTACTACAGTAAATTTTATTTCTCTATTGACTGAAGACATAACTCAGAGCCTTTTAAGAGTCAAGGGACTGACCTCTCTTTGAATCAGTGCCTGCATATTCAGTTTGCTTTACCCTAAATGAAGTGTGCTGCTGTGGAGGAATGTGCCTTAAAAACCACAACCCTCCTTATTCTGGATATGCTCTCTGAAGATGAAATCCTACAACAGAATCTGTGTACAGCGCTGTCACAGTGTGCGTGCTGGTTAGACAGTAAATACATGCTTGCAAACCTGAGCAGAACGTTGAAGAGAAGCTCTGCAGTGCTCCATCCACCTCCTCTATGCTGGGGAGAGCTATAAGCCGAGGTAGAAGAGCTTCAAGTGACTGGATAAATAGCCGTGCACTGTGCTGGTCTGCTTCTTGGTTTTTCAGCAATTTCAAAGAGAGAGCAGCAGAACGTAAGGACCTGTGACCTGGACAATCCCGCGGCGTCTGCTCCTCGTCAGCCAGGGAGCAATTGTCAGAGCCTATGTCTGAGACATCTGACCTGCCTGAGTCCTTCTCTGCTGCCATGGAATACTGATCACATGAATCAAACTCAGTCCTAGAAAGGTCCTGGTCATCTACACTGAAGTTACTTTCACTGTATCTGGATCCATAGGACCGGGTCTTGCAATCAACTGATAAGAAGTTAGTTATATCTGGATAGACTATGGTGTGACTTCTCTGAACAACATCTGGCTGGTCGATGGTTTCAGACTCTGGTTCTCTATAATGAATCTCTTTGCTTTCGTGTCCAGCTGGCGATGGCAGTGAGTTTTTTTGACTTTCTGGATGATCCTCTGGAGTTGTCTGTCCCATATCCCCTTCCAAAGTGGTCTGACCAGTGTCTGTGGTAACACTAATGCTAATATCGGGACTCTTCTCATTTCCTGATTCCCAGGCAGGATTTTCTGACGACAGGATGCGCCGCTGCCACCTAAAGTCAGCATCATTGATCTCCATGGAGTCCCTGCTTGTCTCAGTCCCATCCTTCAATTCTTCTAAGCGCCGGAGCAGCAGCTGGATCTGCTCTTCACTAAGACCCTTCCCCTGGCTCAGCTCATCTAATGCTCCAAGCAGAGCAAAGACACAGGACACTGAAGCATAACATGCTTCAATACCACCTTTGATGCATGCTTCTGTCATCCCATCCATGATACTAAAATTAAAACAGAGTTTATTTAAGTGATGCAGCACGTATAGTGAGCACGTCACTATCATTCAACACCATCCCTCCATAACCAGGAAAAAAAGAAGTGAATTTATCCTGTAAGACTACTCCTGAGAAAGACAACTAGTATTAAAACAAAGTATTAAGTCTCCCATGTGGACACGGCCATTCTGTAATGGGAATGACAACCAGGGAAACACTTCCTGTGCATTTGTACTAGCATGCACAGAATATTTTCGCTTACAGACAAGCACTTACACTGAAAAAGAATTTCCGCTCTCAACTGAAGCTAAATTTAAAGCCATCTGTGTCCCGAAAATTATCTTATCTACAATATATGATCTTTATAAGAACTGAGAATCCTTCTTGCTCAATCTGACTGTGTTTAAATTTTCAATTACCTCCTTTGACTTCATCTTAGAAATGTACCTCTAAATAAGCACACAGTTATTTCATTGCAAGGTTAGGGACACAAACCCAAGAATTTCCAGCTGTAAACCAACATATTTGTGTATTTTGGCAAACTCCACAAGGTAGTTATCCACACCTTTACATACAGGCTCAGACTGACAACCAACCCATAAGAGCTTTACCCCTCTCCCATTTTCCCAGCTTATTTAGCCACAGAGATACCCTGGCTCATATTTGGATACGTTTCTGAAGATACAACTGTTTAAGTGTCCTGTGTGCACTGGTTTAAGAGAAAAGAGGCTAAAGGAGAAAACAAAGCATACAGCTTGAGAAGATCCAGATGGGACTTCCTTTTAGAAATAGACCTCTTCCTGGATTCTGACTCAGAAGAGCAGGGCCCTGCCAAATCACAAAGCCGCCGAGGACTGCCAAGTATCTGAAAGGAAAGGAAACAGAAGTTAATAGAGGATTAGCTAAGCATTATTTAAATACAACAAATGAGTCACAGTTCTAGCAAGCCCTGAAACCTGGGGTAGCAGTACTGTAATTTCTCATAGCAAAGGAAAACAGCACACTGATGTTCTACTTATTGAATCTACCTTTCCTCTTTTTAAAGGCAGAAAAGCAAATAGAGAAGAGCAGAATATTCAGCAAGAATCATGTATAGAATGTCCTCCAGTGCTTTACATTTTTTACTGAATATGTTTCAACTGATACTGCACATAAAAAACCATTTACGCTTAAATACAGAGTAAGTATCTTGCATTATATTATATACCAAAGGGGGACCCTTCTGTTCAGTCAGCCAGTTACAAAATGATATTCATGCAAAGATAGGCAAAGTGATTCCTTCTGACTCAACCTGCTGGGTGGCATCCTGTTAATGCCCACCACGAAATAGAAGGAGAAGGCTCTACAAACAAGCCCATCTTAATAAACTGAAAGAGGCAACAGATAGGTCCTGCATGAAACAATGCTAGACTGAGCTTTTCCTAAAACTTCAATTGTCATCTTGCTATTGTTTAAAATTAGAGGAAGACAAGTGGCAGGGTGACTACCAGTTCAGATGACAAGCCAGTGAGTGACTATGTGGTATTAGGAGAGATCTTCAGACACAGAACAGCTTAGGTATGCACAAGCTAGAACAAAAATCCTCTAAAAGACCACTGTTCCTACAAATTATGTAAGTTGCCTTGTGTTCCACAACATGAGAAGAAAGCCACACATGTGAAATGGAAGAGGCCACAATTTCAGCTGCTGCTCAGAGAAGCTTCACAGTGCTTCAGTTCTAGTGTTGTCAGAGGCACTGGGCAAGAGGCCAGAATGGACTGGTCTTGACATGGCCACTTAAGACATTGGCAGCTTCCTTGTGGCTATTTTAAGAAAGCTCAGGAAAACTATATTTCAAAAACTTGGCATGCAATCAAAGCATATATTCACTTTAATGCTTGGAATGCTACACGGCGAGGATGAACATCTCCTTCTAGCAAGAGCAGAGAGTGGGGAAAAATGCCAAAGAAGTTGAGAACTGGATCACTATACTGTATCTCACCCAAAAGAGCAGTCATGACTCAGTGATAAGATCTGCTCCATGCAGTACCACGGCATGAATGCTGACGGAGTTGCCATAGCAGCTTGCGTTATGGAGACAAATATAGCTATTATGACTTCGTAAAACTAAAAATATTTGTCAGAGTGGCTTTGATGTAACAGCTGTGCTCAAAAAGGGCAATTTCAACATCCCTGTGCTAAGGTATGGAATGGACTGGTATGCACATATCAGCAGCATTTACTGCTAAATAAACATTTTGCTTTACATGCCTTGATTGGCACATGCGATTATCCTACCTCTTTCATAATTTTGATGGCTTCTACTCGGTGCTGAGGCGGTGGGTAAAGCAATATCCGGTGATAGAGAGACTGCAGTACAGGCTTCATGGATTCCACTGACCCCACCAGTCGAACCAGTTCTGCTGCAATATAATATATGGTCCGTGCAACAGGCCCACTAAGGGCAGGTGCTGTGGAGGAACAACCTGAACCCCGGCCATGATCAGAGATCCCTGAAGAAGGTGAATCAGCCTCAAGGCAGATGCTGCTGTGGGCAGAGGTGATAGTTTTGTCATGGATTGGATTTCCCAGGATTACTACTAGGGCTGGACACAGTTGCTTCCTGAGAAAAAGAGAAAAGCAGCAGATGGTAACTGGAAAAAAATAATCTCACAGGAACAGATTGAACATAGTCCATGGTTTAATGAGATACATGCTCTTGTTTTAATGATAGTCAACAGCAGTGGTTAGATAGAATAACAAATTACACCAGGCTTTTTTCATCTCCCAAGCATCAGCATGGTAGTACATATGGAAATACTTTTGGGTGCTTTATAAACAAGGTTCTGATTCTGCAAGTTGTTGTTGCTACGCAGTGCTGCCCTTGACAGGACAGGATGCCTGCCTCTTTCACTGGCTGCAACCTACCACGAGGTAGAAATTCTAGGTTTCTCCTGCCAAGTGTTTCTTCTTCGGTCTAACTTAGGAGCTTTAAAAAAACCTGACCAAAATCTATGTTAACTAGAAGGTCTGATGTTCCATCATTGAACTGCAAGTCTTTTACGCTGCACGTATTTTAGTAAGCACACTTAGTTGTGAGCCCCTGTTTTGCTGGCTTCTGAGAACATAATTGAAGTCCTCTACAGTAACTCTAGTGTAACTACAGTTACTCTACAGTAACTACAGTGGCATTGTAAATCCTCAGATGCCACTGTACACTAAGAACACCGTCCTTCCTTCAACTGTCTACATGAACACTCAAGTTCAGTGACTCCACACCAGATCATTCTTCTGTGGAACCAGCGACAAAACCAACTCAGCTCTTTGCTCCTTTAGCTGTTATTTCAGCTTTGCATTCATACACTTGACATTTTACTTGTCTGCAAGACCCTAGTTTAAAAAGCCAAATGCTGCATGAGAAGGCAGTCCCAAACTTGGTTTTCACCCACGTGCCTCAGAGGTTCAGCTGGTGCCTAGAGCAAGCACCTGATGACAAGTAATGATTCAGCATAAAAAGTAACACATCCTCATAGGTAAGTATATCTTATTTTTTTCAACAGTTTTATGCAGCCCAGGATTTCCATTGCTTCTCTTAACAAGCTTGCCAAAACAGCTTGGCTTCCTGAAGTTACAGAGTGAAGACCAGTTTTTAATCAGACGTCAGATAATGACTTTGAATCTGCTTGTTCCATTTCTTTCTCCAATTAGGTACACTTCAAAGCCTATCAATTCACTGCTTAAGAAACATGGCTGCCTCGAAGCATGCATAATCAGAGGTTGCAAGAGCAACATATTCCCTACACATCTTAGTCCCATCAAAGTGCTTCTGTATCAAACTATGGAGAACACTGTCAGAATAACACAGAGCTAAATCTTCTCTGTCCGCTCCCTTCTTTATCTTCTGTTGAGAAATGACTACAAAATGCCAGCCAGAAAGTTGTATGCATATAGGCAACAGCTCCTTAAGGAACAAAGACAACTATCAGTTTGGTTCACAACTCCACTAGACAGCTAATGGATTACTGTGTACTTATATTACTATATATTCAAAACAATGTTTGCAGTTTAAACCGTTTCATGTGTTCCTAGTAGTTTTTTTTTCCCCACTTAAGTACGTAGCTGGAGGATGCATACTCCTTGGCTGCAATGCCAAGAAGTCCTGCCCCTGATGGCTTGCCCTCATGACACACAGTTACAAATACAAACACCTGTAGATTTACAGTGTAAACTGGGTTATCAAAATGGTGTAAATTTAAAATAGAACAGGAAGTGTTTTCTTTTAACCAAGATCATTGCAGTGACCTTGCTTACAGGATGGCCCCACCATCAGTCACATAAGCATAAACAAAGGGTTGGGTGAAATTCAAGGGCAGAAACTTCTGAAACGTGTTTACCATGAAAAAGAATGTTCTGCTCTTACATTAGAACTCCCAGAGGCCTCAGCACAGGGTCCTTGTGCAACACTGTCAAGTGTTAATCAACCTGAAGACCTCCCAGTCTAGCAGCCACTGATTTTCCTGGCACAGCAAGGGAAGTTATGGATGCCTCTACATGTTGCATCCTTGGAATTGGGCCCAAGTCAAACGCTTCCATTTAAAAAATTACAGGGCACAAGAAACACATTTGCCATTAACAGTCACGTATTATCTTTTCTTAACTTAATCACCTGCCAAGGTCACAGGATGGGCATGGATTGCAAGGAACTGCGTATTAGTTACATTCTTGCTTTATCACTATGACTCAGTTATCCATATGCTATAAAAAAAGCACTATTGCAAACAAAAAGAAGGAAAAGGATTATTTCAGGTGCTCTGAGACGATGGTATCAAGCAATTTAGAGGTAGATAGGAACACTAAAGACATCAACCCTTTCTGGTGAAGTGTATTAGAAAGAGGATTTCTTGATAAAGTGGAAGCACCACAAACACCATTTAGCCTCAGACCTTATAGAGTGCAGGTCATAAGCATTTCTGGTCACCAGCACACCATTTGACATTAATTTTGCTTACATTCCTGTATTACTGCATCAGACTAGTAAGAATCTCTACATCACTCTCCTGGGTAAGCAGAGTATTAGTGTGTTTAATGCCACACACAAATCCGAACTACTGCAGAAAGCACAAGAGATTTTCTGTTCTGGCTAAATACATTAGACTTCATTACAGTGATAATTCACTACAGAGATTTAATGTGCTAGCTGAGGATGAGGTCCTAACCAATCTTATACAAGCACAGAATGAACTGATAGTAGGTTAACAGCAAGCTCTGCTGACATCTGAAGATTTATTACAGGTTTGTTTGCATGGCTGAGGGGAGATGGTCCTTCTATACTTACAAACTGAATATCTGCATTAGTCTTCAGATGTACTCACCATATTAGATCAGTGAATCCTTTGTGCTGGTGCATGCTGGGAGAGGAGCTGTTTAACATGGAGAGGATGCACTCCAAGTAAAGAAGCTGAAGTTGCCGATTGTCACTAGCAAAGAGAAAAGATGCCATTCACATCAGGCTAAAACAAAGATTATTTCATTTGCTACAATAACTACGTTCTTTCACTTGAAAATCATACCGCAATTTACAGTGCTGATTTGTTTTGCTTCTTCGTATGGATTTACAATAGTGTGATCACCTTTATCATGCCATTTCTTTTGTACTGAACATAAGCAGGGATCTCCTGCTTTTTGTAATACAAAGAAAATAGATTTAATTCATCAAATTTCAGAACGAGGAACTAAAAAAAAATACGTGGAAAAGAGAGGAAAAACACAACAGAAATAATTACTCGAATTCAATCTAAAAACTTGAGGAGGAAGGAACCCTTGAACAGAGAAAAAGGAGACAAACAGATTTTTGATTATTGGATAGTTTCTTCAAGCAATCTGAAGGGCATTTTGGCTGCTCTTTTTTTGTTATTTTCTTGGTGACAGCCACAGTGGTCGAAAGTCAATGTCTACAGGCTGAAAGTCACATAATGACATGGCTACCTTTCAGGACCTTGCCAGTCACTCTGTCAAAACCATAAACACAACATGAGCTTCAAGAGAAAGAACATGAAAGATCCTGTGGACACCTGAAACTGACGCACTTGTAATGTACAACGTGCTTGTACCTACTCTCAGAATCAGCTGTGGGATTCAGGAAACAAGCAAGGCTGAAGTGGCCTTACAAAAGGAGCTCCCCATGCCAATTCCAGTCACATTCTAGTTTTCATTCCTAAAATGACTAGGATTTAGTCATTCTTTTTTGGTCCAAGACGAGAGCTGGAGGGATGTATTTTCTGATGTATGACCGTAGATAAAGGAAGCTGTAAAGCATGGATTTATCTTAACTGAAATTAAGGAATGAGAAATGCCTGCTCCTCTGTCACTGCCTGAATCCCTTTTGTTCACACAGATGAATCTTCATCCAAATAGAACAGTACCTGTTTCACATGCCATGCAGAAAATAGCAAATCCCAAGGCTTGAAGCTAGATTTCTAACTGTGTTATAGAGGCCTTAGAACTGCTGGTTGGTTATATATATAAGGTGATAGCCTTATCCCCACAGGAGTCCACACCTATTTGGCGAGATGCACACATTCCAGACACAATTGCCTTCTTTCCTGACAGCTTTTCTTACAATGTGTTTTAATGCGCATCATCAATATCTTGCAGCTGATGCTTGCATGGGCATGCACAGGCTGTCCCTGCACTCTTGATTGCACTGATGCCTCTCACTACCAAATTATTTTCCTGCAGGTAAGAAATGAATATTGCACTCCCACACACCTCAGCATAGCTGTTGTGCCCATACCACTGCTGCCACAAATTCCAGAGTCACCAAAGTCCCCAGCGGTCCCGAGAAAAAAAATTCACCTCCCTGAACTCTTCATCATCAGTCATAGCTATGCTTCCCTCAAAACCAAATTCTAGTAAGCTTGAAATTAAGAAGGAGGAATTAATCTTCAGGCTAAGAAATTAGAACAGGCAGCAGAGCATACTAAAACCTCACTTCACTGACCTGGAAGTTAGAAACTTCAGTTGCTACCAACAAAGTGTTTTGAAGGAAACACCAAAATTAGCCTTGAAAGAAATAAAGGCATTTCATTCATGGAGTTAGGCCTATAACAAGCCATCCTAATGAAATTTATTTTCCTCAGATTCAATCTGAATCCTTTACTATGCTTTGCTCATAATTACAGATCCTAACAGCCTAGGTAGATAATTATAAGCATGAAACAAATCATGGCTCAGTGAGTATTTTTAAGTCCTCCAATTTTCTTATTGTACTTTATCTACAGCATGCCTCATTCTGTTCTAATTCAATACAGTTTTATGGGAGCTGGGATTGCAGATAATTTTTTAAAAGACTTTCAGTGATTTTCAGAGATCCTGTCAGGTAGTTTAGTTTTGATATTTCATAACCAGTAATTCAAAGTGATTATCATTTGGTAAACAATACTTATCAGATAACTGTTTATAGCTTCACATGTGGGCAAAGTTTGATACAAAGAATTAATTGTTCAGCTGGTTTTACCACTTGCATTGTTAGATACACACTTTGGAAGATCTCTTCTTATTGTCCTGTAACTATGCACACAACTGAAAAAAAAATAAAATGTTCCTTTAGAAGATTCAGAAATGTGCTTTTGTTTTCCCAAATGCTGACACTGACTAAATACTGCTAAGTAAAGCACTCTTTCTATTCAAATCTTGCTGTAATTAGAGATACTCTTGGGAGGAAAGTCTTATAGAAGAACTGCACACAAAGATGTCTGTACTGTCTTCGGCTCTGGTAGTTCCCAAGCCGTAATCTTTCTGAAAAGAGTACAGAAAACGAAGGACCGATGCGTGCTTGTTTTGTATTTTTCCCATTTCCCCAAGTTCACTGCAGGCTGCTTTCAGAGACGTACAGTTCAACCAGAGAGACAATGTTATGCTACATTTAAAATAGTTTCAGGCTGGCTTTTTTGCTACCGCTCTGGTGATTTGCAACTGGCAATAGCAGCAAATTAAATCTTGTTTTACTGATACAGAAACAATGTAATGAAGTAAGAACTTCTTTTTCCTAAAATTTCTAAGTATTTCCAGCTTGCTATATTTCTATTTCTTAAATAACTGCTCTATAATGTTTGCATTGCTTTTGGTTAGTTTGTCACCTCTCTAACACTTAAAGCTTTTTTTGGCTCATTTCTTAATAGACCATTACTTAAGCCATGCTAAAATGCCACAGGAAGTAGTTTTTAATGCATGAGTAAGTATTTACTGTTACAATACTGGACAACAAGAGACTGTAATATTTTAACAGTGTAGCACCCTCTTACTGTCCATAACAACTGCATTTTATTAGTCAGGTTCATGCATTTCCAAGTAGGTAGTGAGTATGATATTCCTAAATTTAAGGAATACTTTGCTAATGCAAATTATTTCAATTGGATAAAACCTGCCTTTCTAAGAAGGATTTATTAATTCATTCTGCATATTAAACATTTCTGTTAGGTTTTTCTGTGTCTCCAGTAACTGTTGTTCTCTCTACAATGGTTGCGTCCAAGCCAGAAAAGAAAACTTCTCCTTTTGACAAGCATTTTGCTGCTATGAGTTCCTTATAGATTAGATTTACTGGAAGCTCTTTAAAGCTGAACAGTGCGCACAGAAGGCACATCAGCTTCTCATCTCAGTTGATGATTAAATTAATGCATCATGAACAATATTTCCTTTAATAAACACTTCAGTTAAGCACCCTTTTGCTCCATAATCCCAGAACTACTACAATACAATCACATGTATCAGTGACACTCTCAATCTCCAGGCAATAAATTAAAATTATAAACTGAAATAACTCACTTTATGACAGCCTGGAGTTTCTCGCAGAGCACAGTGAGGACAGATACAACATCATCACAAAGAGACTCAGTGGAAGTACCTCCAAAAAAGGACAAAGATCAGAGGCATTACATATGTGCGGCTGGATTGCAACCTCAATTCACTGCATAGACTTTCAGAGCTGGTCAGAGCTTCTGAACAATGAGCAGAGCCGTCAAAATTTGTAGAAAAGATGCAGTAGGAAGTCCTAGATTGGAAAGTGATCTCCACGCAATGAAAAAGCAGTAGTATTAAACCCAGAGAGAGTATTGATTGCTTACATGCACTTAGAGAAGGTTAGCTGAAATCCAATTCAGATAACAAAATAAATATAATAAATAATAAAATATATAATAAATAATAAAAAAAGGACTGGCTCTAGTACTTCTACATGGCAGCTAAAATTTCTGTGTCCCTCCCTGAAGTTTGTCTCTGCTACACAGCTGATGTCTGATCAGGTTCTGATCTTAAAAGAGGATGCATGTTCCTCCATTCACACCAGTTCTCCTGCAGAGTAACAGTGAGAAGGTCAAATGCAGGGACTATTTTTACCGATCAGCAAAGATGTTGGAAGTTAAGCCAGAATGGGAGTAGAAAAAAATTCTCTTGTAAAATAAATCATTTGGCAAGCATGAACAGACCTTTGCTAGTGACGCGTTTTCAAAAGCTGCCATTATATAAACTGCGTCTCTGGCCTGAAATACAATAACACAGTAATTTCCAGATTCCACATCCTACTCCATGAATCTGTTTAAGTTTAGGAAGTAAAGCCACTTAGTAAAACTTTCTCCTGAGCGCTGAAACTTCTTAATTACAGAAGTTAGCACCTTAAAACAATCATTTATTACTATGTTGAGTGCAATGCTGTTACCAGAGTCCAAATGAAGACAGGACTGAAAATACCAGGAACTAACAGGATTGTCTCAGTTCTTACCACAGGTAACACAGAGAGCATCAAGCTACAGAGGAGGTAAGAAATCCTGAAGATGTAATTGCTGTGACATCAAACAGTACTGTGCTGATGAAAGAAAAGTGAAGAACAGAAAAGCTGGATTAGAAGGAGTCACTAAAGAAGTGTTACAAATACCTTGACTCTTGAACTTCTGCAAGGCGTCATGGTTTTCAATTGTCTGTTAAGGAAAGACAAAGGTATTGTAACCAGTGCAAGGGGTAGAAAACACTGTAGAAGCAATTCTCTAACAGCAAAGCTTTCTTAACAAATCCATGTCCTCTATCTGTTTTGGGGTTTGTGTTTGTCAGGGTTTTTTTAAGTGAAGCTTTTTCAAAATGTTTTAAAAAATTCCTTAAGATCATTTAGATTTAAGGAACCCACATCTCATTGAGCTGAACTAGGATGTGTAAGTCCTTAAGGGATTTCCTACACTTAAAAAACCTCAGTAATAATTAGGCATGTAGGTTGCATTGAAAGTAACTGAGAGGAAAGCATAGCCTAGATTTCACAAAGTACTTAGCAACCAAAATCAATTGAATATTAGAGAGTTTATCACATTGTCATCGTTACTGTTACAGTGCCAACACAATTAATGGCTTTCAGGAAACAGAAACCATCATGTGGTTCAGCTGCGGTATAGGATTCTTCTTATCAGTGCACAAGGGGGTCAAGCCAAATTCTCCTCTCAGGCATCAGCAACAAACCCCCAGAAACTAAATGTAGCTCTCATATACTTTCACCTACTTCTTAGCGAACAGAAGAACTAACAAAATTCAACTTTCAGACCCAAACAGAAATTTCAAAACTGCTGGGTTTGGTTTGGGGTTGTTTTTTTTGTTGTTGTTGTTAAATGTTTTGGCTAGTAAAATGAACCTACTTAGCATAGACAGAAGGTAAGTTTAAGTAAACCGATTAATTCTGTTCCACAGTTGCTCATTAGGATAAAAGTAATCTAGTCTAATAATCCAAAATAGAAGTGACCAGCTTAACCCAAAACAGATGTAAGGAAAATAATCTGTACAACCACAGTCCTTAAAATTTCCTAATAAATAGAAACTGACTTTTCCAAATAGTACTTTTTTGATAATATGGTAATATACAAAGCAGCACAAACAAATGTAAGAAGCCAATGTAATTTCACATGTGCCCAGAACATTTACAGTTTTGCTGACAATGTGCTGGGATTTCACCCAAACAGCTCTCATGGATTTTAATAATGCAATAAATAGAATTTATTTTTTTGCTAACCAAGCAAATAATTTCATGAGCTTAATTACCTTCTACAAAAAAGTAGAAGAAAACCCCTCAATTACACTACCCTAAGGGGGTTGAGAATTTGTTTTGTTTATGTAAATATTTGTCATGCAAAAACTTTTGGCAGAAGGATTTCAATGAACCTTAGGAAAACAAGCAAACAAAATAAAGAATGGAAAACGGAAAGGCCAAGGCAGCCTGACATCAGAACAAAGCCTGTTTTGTTTAATGGAAGGAGAAAAAAACATAATCAGCCAAGTAGAGCTGACAAAGTGAGAGCCGCGTTTCCGATAGACTGCTCTGAGGCAGGCACAGAATCAGAGCCCAAAAAGGCTTTTGAGCAGGATTAATTGTGGAAGTGTCAAATAAAAGCCATAAGGCACAACAAGCCAGTACAAAACACTGCATTCACAGAAACAAAAAGGTATGCAGCCATGGACACGGAACCATTTGTTGATGCCAGAAGGCTCACCATATTTTCTTGCTTTTGTCGTAACTGTAAAGTCAAGTCACTCAACATTTGGCTGAGGGTTGCCCGCACAGCGGTGTTAATGCTCCGCTGGTGACAGCTAGATACATATGTCTCAATGCAAACCTGATAGGGAAACAAGATAGCAGCACATAGACATGAACTGTAACTTACCAGCAACGCATTTTAGGAGGATACCAAGGTCTCTCACATACAGATAGTCAGCCTTTGTTAGGACTCTATATTGCTTTACTAGCACATAAAAAACAGCGACATGGAAACTGAGTAAATAGCATCTAGAAAGCATGCAATTCATCAGTTAGTCTCACAGCTGCAGGAATGGTAAGGCAAAATTGGCAAAGTCTTCCTTTCTGTCAAACCCAAGTGATCTTGGCACTTGCCTTGCTCTGTAGACAATTCCCTAAACGCTGCTTTGATTGTTCATTTTTAGGTACCTCTTTGCAACTATCACTCTGCAAGTCTGTATTTGCAATGTAAATACTCTCTAATTCTTTAAGGTTTTTGCTTCTGTTGTATAGGTATTTGCCATTTTTTCTATAATTAATTTTCATATACTGCAGCACACCTGAAAGCCTTTGAAGGCCTTTCCTAATACAAAAAAATACAATAGCGTTTTACCATCAATAACAGAAATGACTGCCTTTGAATAACTGGCAATCAATCCAAGGGCTCCTCAGCACAGAGATCCCATGGGAGTCAAGGTAGCAATGACAGAACACTTGACGGATCACCCAGTTCCTGGCTCCATGCCCCGCTGCTCACGTTTTTTTGACACTGTGCTGTGACCAGAGTTGTGCTTGACTTTTGCCCCCAGATGATGTTATCCAAATAGTTGCCAAAGCATAACGCAGCTAGGATCCTGGGGACAGCACACTGCAAAACGCAGTTTCTGTCCTCCATCAGATTTGTGGTGGGAGGTGTTGGTCTCTGTAAGAGCTGCCAGAACTGCAGTAACCACTGTAACTACTACACAGTAACTACTAAGGGAGCAACAGTCTTGATGGTGCTGAGCGGGTTTGTGACAGAACTGTACAATACAATCTTGTCAGACTGCGATCTGAAGGAGCAGTTTTGGTCCTTCGGCCTACAGTGAGCTTTATCATTAACAATAACTGTAAAAAAAAAATTTAAACATACTTTCAGTCTTTGTGTTTTTATTCTGCCGTGGTTCAGATACATAGCTAGTGAGAAGAACCTTGAATATAGATTCAACTAGCCATGAAGAAAACCCAAACCACAAAACTATAGTATAAATGATACACAGGAGGAGTATAATAAATGCATCTGGTATACATTTTTGAATGAGAAGGCTATTATATGATGTAAAGCCATTTTTATGATTCCTAACAAAGATGAGCTTTTAAGAGGGAAAAATTAAAGTGATCTGATTAGATAGGCTAATCAGCATTGAGACAGGTAAACGGACAAGACTCTTGATTTTTTTAACTCCTACTGAAACGAAACAAAGCTATTCCACTGACTAACAAAGAAGGGCTGTGAGTTTGAGGCTATAAGGTTTAAGATGAACATGTTGCTGGCACACTTCAAGATCCCCCTCAAATTACACCCCCCCAAAAGAAGGATTCTGTTTAGCTTGAGATCAATTAGTCAGTGATGAAGATGGTCTTGTAAGTTAAAAGAAAGCCTGGACCAACTCTGTCCATCATTCAGCTATTACCTAAACTCCAGTGGACAAAAAATCCTAAAGCCTGTTAACAATGTACAGTCCTTTGCAGAGGCCAAACCATTCCGGTGCTGCTGAGATCATTCTCTTGAGTTGCAGGTCTTTTTCTAGAGTACCTGAATTAATTTTAAAAATACCATTCTTAGAGATAGGCTGACTTTCTGGAAAGAGCATGGTTGATATCTCCTTCTTCTCTCCCCTCCCCATGCCAGCTAATAGGCAACAGCGCTGTCCACTTGAGCTCCAGTCTTACGGAAGGCCTGTGTTCTAAAATGGCTGGGCAAGGTACCTTTTGAAAAGCCACTGATGAAGAACCACCAATAAAAATGTGAGAGCTCAGGACCCCAAGGAGGTGTGCAATGGACATTTTGATCATTTCATGCATTCGGGGACTTCCAGCTCTATGGCATGCAAAACACAACTAAGAGCAAAACACAGAAGGGTTAGCCAGTGAAGCACAACAGAATCAAACAAAAAAAATCTCCAAAAGGTAGATGGGAGTAACAAATACACACATAAAAACAAGCAACAGCACGAACTAAACTTTCTCGCAGGGGTCTAGGCAAGCATGGGAAGGTGCACACAGCAAGATTTAGTCTGTTTTCAGTACTATTAATACTTGAGCGACAAAATATAGCACTCTCTATATTAGATGCCTCTTTAATTTGATGCTAATAACATTCAGAAAGACTTGGGGTGCCATTATTCTGTACAGATGAACTGAGAACGATCAGGCAGTACAAAACGGCCAGACTGTAGCCTTGTTTGTCAGAGTGCGTCCTCAGAGAGTTCTACCAGTAAGGCAGGCAGCACCCTTCCACTTCTGCAGTGGCTCCGCTTTGCTACAGAGGGCAGGCTAGGAAAACTAAGGGACTGACTTGAAAGAAATGCCAAACAGCAGGGGCACTGTAGCAGAAAGCTCCTCTCTGCCACCTTTCCCTTTGAGTAAGTCAGAAGAATAAATGCTGAGGCTACGCAAATGCTGAACTCAGAAATAATTTTCTGTTTCCTACTGCTTATACATTGCGAAATTCAGATACAAAGGCATATTTAGTCCAGCTGTTTAAGTCTTTGCCTTACCTAAAACCTGGCCAGGAGGAACCTGAGGCACATATGTGTCTAGTGGGACTTGCTAATTAGAAAGACCAGGGCATTGCCTGAGGCCGTATTTTCTCAAGGAGTGAGGGGTAAAATAGCTGTACCTCCAAACACTCCAAACAGAAACACAAATGCTCTGTAGTACGGCTTGTTCCAGTTCCTTGAAGGACATGAAAGTTTTGTTTGTTTTGCTGGCACATCTCATCAACCTGCATCAGAGCTCCTGTCCACTTTAACAGAAAAAGGACAAACTACCATTGTGCTAATTTGCTCCAGCTTTGGAGTCCTCAGCATAAGAAGGACGTGGGCCTGTTGGAGCGAGTCCAGAGGAGGGCCACAAAGATGATGAGAAGGCTGAAGCACCTCTCCTATGAGGACAGGCTGAGAGGGTTGGGGTTGTTCAGCCTGGAGAAAAGAAGGCTCCATGGAGACCTTATAGTGGCTTTCCAGTATCTGAGAGAGGCCTACAAGAAAGCTGGAGAGGGACTTTTTACAAGGGCATGCAAAAAGGATGGGGGGGGGGTAATGGCTTCAAACTGGAAGATAGAGAGATTTAGATTAGATCACAGGAAGAAATTATTTACTCTGAGGGTGGTGAGACACTGGAACAGGTTGCCCAGAGAAGTTGTGGAGGCCCCATCCCTAGAAGCGTTCAAGACCAGGCAGGATGGGGCTTTGAGCAACCTGGTCTAGTGGGAGGTGTCCCTGCCCATGGCAGAGGGGTTGGAACTACGTGATCTTTCAGGTTCCTTCCAACCTAAACCATTCTATGATTCTATGAATTTGTACCACTATACTAGCAAAGGTTTTTAAGATCCAGTTTAGCCTTTTTGGGAATGAAGGTGAAGTGGAACTGCCAAGAACAGAAGAGTTTAACTCCAGTCTATGAAAGAAAACTGCCATTTTTCAGGATGCTTTACATTAATAGCAGCCCTGCTGTTGTCCCAATTTACAGAGTGAACAGAAAGCATGATTTCTGATACAGCTTACAGCACACAGAGCATGGCTGATTGACGATTTCCCCCCAGTCTTAGGCAGTGCTCTTAAAGACTGAAGTCTGAAGGGTTTAGAGACATTGAATACTTTTCCCATAAAGTATTCTAAGCTAGAGCTCTTCACCTCAGGAAAGAGATGCACCAAGTTGAATTCATCAGCTTTTGCCTTGTATGTTAGAAAGTCTGCTGAGAAAAACTGCAGCAGGGGAAACTATTTGAATTTTCTTCAGTTTAGGACACTGACCTAAAGAGGGCTTAGTAAAATTTAAAAATTTGTGGCTTGGTTTAAATACCAACTCAGTTCGTCCTTGCCACAGCATTTACAGGTGGAGCTTATAAAGATCTCCAAAAATAGCCATACCTTATGGTCTCACATAGCACACAAGAAATCAAAGTCTAAGCTGTGCGGGACACCTGGAATGATTATCACTTTTTTTACCCTCTGTGTTATACACACAAACTATTTACATTGTATCACCGCCTTTTAAAGCCCATTTATTACAAACTGGCAGCTGTTTTCTTTGGTTCCCTGTTATCCCTACAACCCCCTTCTCAGCTTCCAGTAGGACAACACAAAGTCAATCTTACAACTAAACTTAGAAAATACTGTAACTTCCAGGTAAAGTGAGCTCTTTTCACCTGGGATCTTTCTTTTTTGCAAAAAACTCCCACCCGAAATACCAAAACCTGTGAAGGAACACGTCTCTAACTGTCTTGGGAATGTAGGACATGTATACAACCTTTACATTGCTCCATGGACGTCAGCTCCCCCCATACCATGTTAATGATGTAATTTTATAATACGTTCTGCACACAACAGCATGTGCTGTGAAGGAGGATCAAGTGTTCCTGTGCATCTTCTCCAACCTGAACAAACAGCTCCATGGCTTGCTACACACTGTACTAAGAACATCACCCACCTACAAAGGCTCAGTTAATACACGTGCAGGTATGTTTTTCTACAGCCAAAGCTTCTTTACAATTTAATTCTGACTAAAATCTAACGGATTAAAGGGAAAAGAGTGATGAATAGCACCAGGACAAGACCATATACCTAGAGCTGTAATAAAGTTTTCCAAGGCTAACAAGGGACACTGTGGTGCTTGCACTGACATGGCACATTATGGGCTACACACCTCTCTTGAGGAAACTTCATGAGTTTTAGACTTGCACCAGGTAAGGAATCAACACAGTGCTGTTTTATAAGGAACTCAAGGAAATTCTTATATTGTAAAAGGCAAAATAAAATAGATATGAGGAGCAGCAAAAGTGCAACGTTGTAATATACAGTTGTCAGTCATTTTCCAAAAGTGCCTTCCCATGCAAGCCCATCAACCCTGCCCAACTTTCAACTGTTTCTTCACAGTAGACATAAAGCAATACCAGTCCTTAAGATGGTTTTGGATTTGGACTAGTTTGTAATTTGGACTAGTTCAGTGTCAGGGTATGTATGGAATACACACTCTAGGTAGCAGGGGAACGTTGTGACCAAAGCAATGGTACGACAGAGGCACTTACCTCAGCAATCTTCAGCACTGAACTCCCATTCAGCTCAAATGTGGAGGTATAAGTTATACAGAGCAAGACCTTGAATCAAAAGAGAGGGAGGAAAGAAAAAAATTAAATTTCATCCTTTATTGCCTCTCTTCCCCACCCACGTGCTTTTAGCCATGGCTCCTTCCATTTTTAGAGCAGAGATCAGAAGCTTCTGAGCACCACGTTTTACTGGTTTAAAGAAGAGGGCACAATCAAGTTGCTTTCTCCTGAGAAGCTGCAAGCATCGGCCCCAAAGGTACAGCTCAATGGATTATTTATTGCTGTCTCCTATGTCTGGCCATGGAAGGAAAGACAATCCAATCATCAGCTCTGGTCTTGGACTCGACAGACAGAATACATTCATGTTTTAACCACAAGCTTTGCATGATTTACAATCAGTCCTTCCATTCATTTTTATTAATATAACAAAGGAGGGATGAAAAATGCATACAAGTTATTACTTAGGTGACACAGATACATACGTATTATGTGAAACAAGCTGCTAATTACTGCTTGACATGAGGATTTCCCAGCCTCGGATATTTCCAGTAAGTGTATCATAGTCATTTGATAACATGCAGCTAAATAAGAATTCCTAAGACCCAGTTCATAAGGGAAGGCTTGTCCAGTCTTGAACTCAGGAGGAGGAGTAAGAACTAAAAGCCCTGTCCAATACCTTACTTTGAAGGGAAGGGGAGCGGGAATGTGATGTGATCTACTGGAGGTAGTGTGGTGGGCGAGTCAGGCAATGTGGTGACAGATGCTGTGGTGTGATGCCTTTAGTGTCTGGAGATGTCCTTCCTCCCTCCCTGCCTCCCCATGTTCCTTTCCAATTCCTCCTGCCCCACAGAAGACTGAGAGAGTCTGAGCTACTGTCCCTCTCTCCTTCAAAGCATAAAATTCCTCCAGTGACAGAATTTATGCTTTGCTTGGTCTGAAACAACATGAGTTTCTTGGGATAATTGTACAAGCAAATATACTAATGTATTGGTTCCTGCAACTTCTCAGCCCCTAAGAACTACTGTTCTCTGCTTCACAAGGAAATTTGGGGCATCAAATAAGTTAGCACTATTGGCTGTTAATGATTTCTCTTATTTATTACACACTTTTCAGTGGTACTAGGTTTATTTTATGAGTAGCTTCTGTGACAGCTACTAATGCACAACACCCCAGGGTAATCCCCTTAGCCTAAAATGCAAAAAACCCCAAACAACTCTGCCACAGTGTGTCCAATCAGAGCTTGCAGGTTAAACAAAAAAATAAGGCAAAAGGATGCATATTTGGAAAAATTAGTGCCCTTTGGCTCCTGTAAAGCATCATTTTTCTGACTTTTTATTGTATCACACAGCTTCAACATTATGGTGGAACGGCAAAAAATTATAACAACTTGAAGCAAGAAACTAGATCACCCCTCAGGTGCAAGCTGTATCTTCTCTCTAGGTAGTAATGATCACTAAAAGCATCTCAGAGCCTTCATAAAGAAGAAAAAAGTGCTGATCTGTGGATTATGAGAAGCAGAAAACTCTAATATAGCACCGCTTTGCATGCTGGAGCCACTGAACGCCCATCGTCACTCCTGAATCTCTGCTTAGGGGAATACTTCTCTCTGCAGTTATTTTGCACCGGGGGGTGTGTGTGTGTGCCATTTTTCTGGAGAAGGACATAAATAACCTCCTCTGCATTTTGAGAGTCAGACTTTAAGAGTTTCTATGAACTGAAATGCACTGCATCTTTACAAATATTTTTCTCAGCAGAAAACCTGTATTTCACTACAGGATGTCTGTCACACCTTACTCCAAGGTTGGGGTTTTTTTGTTTGCTTGATTTGTATATAAAGTACCAGTCAGGAGCACAATCCTGTTCTTACAGAACACAGCAAAAAGAATAGTAAAGTACACTTCTTACTATAAAAAGTGTTCCAAGAAAATAATTATGAAGGGCAATTTTACATTTGTCTATATATGTTACCTTGCCTTGACTCTCACTCAGTCCTTCATAAAGAGAAGCTGAGCAATGTAGATAAACACTAGAGGTAATGAGAACAGAAAAGTAGATGCTACTCTTCCAAAGTACAACAGCCCTGGACTACAATCCCATTTTTAGATATTTAGCATTTACCTTTAGAGGAAAGCAACATTTCTGAGAGAAGTTTCTTCATAGTTTCCCTTTTCTGTGAAATAGGCAAAATGGATTTTCTTATCTTAAAAGCATTACACAGCCTACCTCAGTATTGTAAGGAGAGATACAAGCTATAGAGCACTTGAATTTGCTGGAGAATGAAATCTGTTTCTAATTACAAATGATTAGGAATGCTATACTCTGTATTTCTTGATATGAACTCTGCAAATTTCGCTGCAATCCGCCACATAGTCAAGCATCAGTGATGAGAAACAGTGATACCCTTTTCCCCATCCACAGAGCAAATCCTACAGAACAGCTGCAAAGTAAACGGTCACTTATAAAAACCCTCAATAATTTCATTTGGCTAGTAAGTTACAAGGGCTGTTATTTCCATCTGCTGCTCAGTCCATACCTGCAAAATTTAAAACTTCAAAACCAAACAATTTTGTTTGGCACTAAGTGAATCTAAGATACTGGCCAGTCTTGCAGCCAGCTGTTGGGCCTCACCTTCTCAGCTGTTAACTACCTGGAAATTTTATTGACATTTCTAATAGTTGTGAGAGCTCAGCAGCTCGCTAAAAAAAATGTATACTGTATTTAAGGGAAAACTGTGATTCATACCCTCCACACACTGCTGTGTAAAACAGAGGTGGAACACATAGTTCAAAAACCCAGAGACAGACAATTGTCACCTCCCACTGACAAATCTCTTCTTATCATGCTAATACTAATCTTCTTCAGTGGCTTGCGTGTCCTGATTTTCCCTACTTGTAAAACCTTGTTTGCTTCATGTGACTTTCTGCTCTCTTGTACTATCTTGGCTTGTACTGCTTGTTAATACCTAACACTATCCACAGACCAAAAACTGGAAGCTATATACCACAATACATGGAAGTACACACTATTTTAGGTATTATTGTAAGCCCTTGCTCTTTGAAATCTCTTCTCCTTCTCTCTCCTTTTTTTTTTCTTTAAATTTCCTACCTTTATAGAGCTGAACCATGAAAAGTTAGCAATTATATGCCTCATTTTTTTTCTGTCACAAGTGCCAATAACCTGCTTGCAGCATCAGACATTGAGCGCAGTAAGGAAGGGATGATCAAAACCCTACTATGAAGCAATAGGGAATTCCAGTGAAAAGACTGTTAAGTTTTGACTGCTGCTCTTTGAGATCGAGCAATCTACTAGCTAGAGAAAGGACATATGATCAGATGTGATCAAATCACAGAAGCATAAGAAGTTATCAGCCAGCATATTCTTGGCTTTCTCCACTCGCTACAGTCTTCCCTCACAAATCGTTTGTGAGATCTGAAAGATGGTCTCTGACCAATGCACAAGATTGCTCTCAGCTATGATTTCCATCAGCACCATAAACTGCAGGGCTCATTTACAGTCTTGGCGATGCTCCAGACACTCAGCTTGCGTGTCTTCCCATTTACATGGAACAAACAGGAAGACAGCAGGCTTCTCTTTCGAGATTACTGGATGAAAAATGGGATTAAACCCAAACAAAAATGTAATCATTCAGCTCCACTAAAAACGCTGAGTCTCCAGACAGTATATCCCATAGGCTGCCTAACTACCCATGACACTAACTCAAGTAGCCTGTCTTTAGAAAAAATAAAAGAAGACAAGAAAGATAGGTTTTCTTGTGCAATGACATTTTGTTTTCACAACCACTGGTAACGGAAGTAGAAACAAAACTGCAAAGCAAGTCCTAGCAACGCCTTCAGTACAAAACAAAATTAAAAATCAGCTTTTAGTGTGTGTTACTGTAATGAGATCTTAATTGATATGGACTGTAAAACACATCTAACACACTACTATTTTTTTTTTAAAGAAGGAACTTATGTGACTGTAGAGAGAGTTTCAAAGTCACAGAACCTCCAGGATGTTTTAATTGGCTTCCATTATCTTGTAAATGTCTGGATGGAATCATATTTCCATAAACGGCTTATCCATAATGAAAGTATTCATTTTAATTACTGTTGAAGGTCTGACTGTCATGGAACAAGAAATACAATACTCCGTGGACTCCCAGGGTACCAACTATAGTATAAGAGTGCATGCATGGATAGTTTCCACAGTAAGTAGAAATAAAAAACCCCCAAACCAAAACAAGAAACATGCCTCAGATGACATAATGAAGGTCAATTGACACAAGATGTTCAGCATTTCAATTGCAATGTAATTAAATTGACTTTTTAAGAGACATCCCTTAAAGAGGGAAAAAGAGAGAACATTTTTAGATTGTAAGACTGCTAAGTGTTGCTAGCCAAATTCCCCAAGCGCTTAGCACATATTCGTAGTAAAAGGCAATTCTCACATTGAAGAACTTACGGTGGAGTCACATCAAATAAACAAGGTGTGTAAGAAAGCAAGTAGTAACCCCCAAGATGGAGAAAGAGGTAAAAGGTACAAAACTTAAAAGCATCTGTAATCTGTCGTCGCCTGAGGATGCTTCAGCACTTCACTGCATTTAAGTGCCAAGTCTAACATCCACACGCTACTGCTACCCTTTTTCTATTCCAGCACTCAAAGTCCCATTGGCAAAATACTCTGAACATTCACGTTTCTCCTACTTGGGATGCACGTAGCAACTTTAGTCCTTAGAGTGCTGAATTCTGCAGCCACCTCTAATCCCTTTGTGGGATTCATAAAGGAAGCCTTTTCAGACTTACTTTATTTGCAGGTTATAAACTTGGATATAATGTATGCTCGGATGATTCTCAAATTCTCCCCCCTCAGAAGGAAAAACCCAGCCAGAAGACAAAGCAGGACGACCCTTTATCTCATTCACTAATTTGACATTTAAAGCAGTCATCCAGTATTTCTGCAAAACAGTTTGTACAGGAGGTGTCCTCCCATTTGGCAGAATAGCTAGGAACCTGCTCATGTCACATTCCCTGGCCTTGTAGGAAAACAAGGGCAAGAGAAAGAAAGTGCATTAATGAACACACGCACATTGTGTCACCATGTATCACCGTACAAACCAGCAGATTTTAATTATGGTGAGAAAGGAGACAGTGCCTTCCATGAATCAGCAAAGCCATAAAAACACCTTGCTATCACTAGCTATCGGGGCTCAGCATTACAAATACACCAGGGCTTGAAACAAAAGGACTGTATCCGGTATAGAAGAGCCTCACATATTATCAGCAGTGACATGCTGAATGCTCCCAGAAGACCATGCCCATTAGTTCACTACACTAAAACAGAACTATTGCTGAACACTATTTATGGTGGCATGAAACCAAGTGAAACTTCTGCTTATGTAGTAGAGTTGTTGAAGGGAAAGAAATGATTTAAAGCAATTGCTTAACAGATATTTAACAGGTTTCCTTAACAGCTCTGACAGGAGCTTTTATCTTTAGAATTATAGCACTTAAAGACAGGAAAGATTAAAAAAAAAGTCTGGCTAGCACTGCTGGGATGGCATTTCCCACTTCATAGGTTACAGGCTACTTAGGTATACTGCATTACTTTACAAGTTAGAAAGTATGTATCTAAGCAAAACAAAACTGAGAATGGAGAAACACAAAACTGAAAAAAAGCAACAAAAAGTTTAAAGAGTTTTAAAAAAACCCTATTAAGCCTCTAACACTCCTTTTCCCATTAAAGAAAAAGGACATTTTAAAACGAGAGATTCAAGCAGATCAGTCATGAAACAAAGTGCTAAATTTGGTCTGCTCAGAGCGCTTGTACCTCCCCTAAAATAGGAGTGGATAGAATTATGCATGAGGCAACGAAACAAAAATGCAGAGAAGAGGAAGACCATCATGACAGAAAACTTAAGTAGGAAAGTAGTAAAACCCAAAAGAAAGAAAATGATACAAAGGAAATTTTAAGTGAGGCATCTTTAAAATAAACACAAAGTAAAAAACCCCACTGATCTCCTTAATAAGTATACAAAAATAATCACAAGTATTTTTAGGGCAATCATTTTACATACCAATAAACATAAATAATTGATTTATTTTTTTAATTTTTCCATACTACAAACTACGCTGGTTTAAAAAGGAGGGAAAAAAAAAGGCAGCATAATAAAGAAGTTATAAAAGAGGAGAAAGACCAGGAAAGGAAGGAAATAAATGTTCACTCGTCCATCATTACTAATGCAAACTGCATGCATGCATGATAGTTATTTTACTATTTTTCTCAATACACATTGAATCTTTTCTTTCTGCACCAGATTAGTTTGCTCAGTCACTCAGCAAGTTACACCAATTGTCCTAAGTGTTACTTGAGCAAAGAAAAGAAATGCATTAAAGCCCCTACTTCTCAGCTGCAACACCTTCCCTTTGAACTCAGTTCTCAAATAAAAGTGAAGTTACATGCATCCACCACCAAAATGATCAGAAAGGATGTCAACACACAGGTGTAAGTAAACCCAGAGCTGTCAAGGAAACAAGAATCAGTGTATCCCCTGGATAGAAAACGCTGACATTTATTCTTGACACCAAGGGAATTTTTCAGACAGAGGAGAGGGAAGATAACTCCCTTATCCTCAGGCACATGCAAGGTTTCACTGGAAGTACACCAGGGAAACTTTCTGTGTGGCAATGTACTTTACAACAGCTGATTTAAGATTTCGAGTCATTGTCAAGAAGTGTCGTGGTTTGTCCTCAGCCGGCACAAAGAACCACGCGGCTGCTAACACGACCCTCGCAGCGGCGAGGGAAAATTGGAATAAAAAGGCAAAAACTCGTGGGTTGAGATAAAGGCAATTTAACAGAACAAAGAAAAACCGGCAAACTACACCTATAGCACTGGCAGAGGAATGTACAAATAGGGGTACCGTACCGTACTGCCGCGCACCCACCGGACCCGGACCGCCCCCGCCCGCTCCCAAACAGGGAACTGCCCTCCCCGGCCGGCTCCCCCTAAATACTGGGAATGGGTCACGTGGTGTGGAATACCTGTGCTGGGCCAGGTATTAACCCTGTCCCTGCCGCAACCAGGACAAGAAGATAGGCCAAAGACAACCTAAATAGCAGCATCCCATAAGCTGTCATGCCTGCCAGAGGATTGCAGCCTGTCTCCTGACCTGAATCCATGAAAGAGATCCTAATAAACCAGATAAGCTGTTTTTATGATTGCAACATCAACCACTATGCGACCATAAGTTACCATATTTTTCTCTCTCACAAGAGATAGCCGTGAGGGAAGAGGACCCTCAGGAGCTGTCGGGCAGCATCAGAACAGGTTACTGGGACAAGTTCTTTCCTCAGGTTCTTGGTATGTGTCTAAAACTAAAGAAAGTCTGTAAGGACATATACTTCCATGCTGGGCAGGTGTTAAATTGCACTTTCCAGAGCTAGGGACTTGCTACTTTCCATGTTGGCACTGGAAAACCTGCAGGTATGACCCGACGACTCACTGCTTGCATATACTGCACAGCACGGAACGGCTCAGTGATAAAACTCCAACACTGCTTAAGTATCTTCATTTCTGCAAAATCTGCACTCTTGCAAAAATGAATGCCAGTCACAAGCACTCCCAAATAATAAAAATCCCCTACATGAACAGCAAAATCTGTGCACTATTAACTCCACTCCTGAGCACATATACTGTAATACAGAATTTGATCACAGCGTATCACAGGCAATTTTTTCTTTTTTCTCCTGACAGATCAGTCATGCATCAGGAGACATGGAAAGAATCATAGAATCACTTGGGTTGGAAGAGACCTTCAAGATCATCAAGTCCAACCATAACCTACACTACCAAAATCACCACTAAACCATGTCCCTCAGCACCACGTCCACCCGTCTTTTAAATGCCTCCACGGATGGCGATTTCACCACCTCCCTGGGTAGCCTGTTCCAATGCCTGATAACCCTTTCTGTAAAGAAGTTTTTCCTAATATCCATGCTAAACCTCCCCTGGCACAACTTGAGGCCATTTCCTCTTGTCCTGTCGCTTGTCACTTGGGAGAAGAGACTGACCCCCACCTTGCTACGACCTCCTTTCAGGTAGTTGTAGAGAGTGATAAGGTCTCCCCTCAACCTTCTCTTCTCCGGGCTAAACAATCCCAACTCCCTCAGCCACTCCTCATAAGACCTGTTCTCCAGACCCCTCACCAGCTTTGTTGCCCTTCTATCCACTGCCGAAATCCACTGCTGAGTTAACCTGGAGTAAGAAACCCTTCTTCCCATCCGCCCATGGCTGCATAAGGAATGACTACAGACAACAGGAATCCTGCCCTCTTACCCTTCCCACCATTGCCTTAGCCCCAGGATAGAGTATTCCTCCAATTACTGCTTTTTGTGCCCGACCTCAATGATTTTGATTATGCCACGCAAGTGGGACAGTTCCAACACGACAGAACACGCACATTCTCTGTCTGAAAACACCTTCATAAACTCACAGCTGACAGAGCACTGAGAAAGCTAAAATTTTTGTGTTAGAATCTATCTGGGCAAGAAACCAATGCTACTTGTCTAACCTGCAAACCTTTTAAGAGACAAGACCAAGCTCTGCTTAGATTTTTAAGGACACTTGGATGCCCAGACCCACAGAGGTTGTTCAAAGCTTTATATTCAAGCACAAGAAAGGTACTGAGGAAGAGTCACAGCTCCTAGAAAGAGGATGGATTTTTGAGATGCCGCATTCATTGCTTACTGGTTCAGGAAGCTCCCATCAAGTATCCATTTGGCCATATCCAGGCCATTACCATTCTCACTTGTTTGTACCCATTAAGGAGAAAGCACAGGCATTTAATTCAAGACTGCAGTTTCTGCTATGACGGCCAGGCACCTAAGAACTAGGGGAGTTCTTTAATCACAATCTTAATTATACGTACGAGGCATGTACCATAGTTCTAATTAATTTGGGAAAGGATGAGCTTATCTTGAAACATGCAAGGCAGGTCACTCAATTCATTGGAATTAACCTAGTTACTTATAACTGAGCATATGCATAAAATGACTTTTAAAGGTAACCAGCAAAAAACCCCCAAAAAACAAACATCCCAAAAAACCAAACACCCCCAAAAACCAAAAAAACAAACCCAACCAAAAAAACCCCAAGAAAAGTAAATCCAAGAGAGTCTGGATTTTTACACTGGCCTACATTACAACAATTTAGCTTATAAAAAGTTTAAGTGGAGAAAGCAGAACTTATCTTAGAAAAGAATCTTTTTTGCATGACACCATGCAAGTCTTTACAGATCCCCTCGTTGACAGTGCAGACTGCCAACACATCTCTGGATTATAGACTGGACAAAAATTAGTTATTGCTTATGACAGCTCATATCAGGCACCACCACTACAAGAACTAATGAACACATTCAGGTGAACCTTTCTTCTAGAAATTTTCATCATTGTACTAATATTTTCTTATTAATATAAATTTTAGACCAGTTCTGAATTGAAGTATGCAAATAAAGTCGAATAATGTCTTTTATTTTTTACTTTATTTGAAACATAGTCCTCTGCTCAGAAAGAGACTGGACTGCAATTTATATTGCAAGGGATGTTGAAAAATGTTTGCAATAAAATATATTGAGGGGAAGCAATGATCTGTTATTTCAAGATTATGTACTAATTAAAATATGTAGGTTAACAGCAATTGGGTTGCTGATTCTCATCCCGATAATGACAGCCTCTCTTCTCCATCTACGTTTACCAGTTACATTTTTACTGTTACACCAATGAAGTCTTATTTTTAATGGGCAGTGAAATCACTCTTTTTACTCCTATATAAAACTCTTATACGTGCCTTGCTTCAAAGAGGCAGCACAGGGAATAACACAGTTTACGTATACCTTTAAATCCAAGTTGTTTCAGTACAGCTTCCTCCTCCATTTAATTTTACAGTTCAAGACAAAGCAGAACAGTTGCAAATGATATTCTACTAAGTATAACCAAGTTGTATGTAGAAAGATACATTTCATAAACATGAAAACATAATGAAAAGATATATTTGACAGTTTATTACAGTAATCAACTAATTTACCAGTATCCATGAAAAAGGTGCAGAATATAATCATCCAGGGAGGCTGGGATTTTACAGTTGTGTTCTGTCTACATTTTTGATCAAACAGCTTAGAACTACTTTTCAAATACATAATACAATTTGTTCTGTGTCATGGAGGGTCAAAGAAAAAAAATTAATTAGCCCCCTAACAAACGCTCCATGTCTTGGAAAAAGTATAAAGTTAGGTTTCCTGTTCAACAGCAATAAAGTTCCTGCCAAGTTTTCTGAGAACGTTAACAATAAGTTTTGCTTGGTTGCTCAAGCACAATCTAGCTTAATCCAATATTTGCATTAGATCAAGTCTATCTCCCCGAACCTGTAACAACATGGCTGTGCAGAACTTAAACCAGGTCAACTATGATTGTTAAAAAACTAAAAACAAACAAAAAATGTCCCAAAACTTTCTACTGCTCCCTGTAGATCTTCAGTAGTGACTTTCTCAAGTGCTGACTAATTTGATACCTTAACTGAGGCCCTATCAATTAAATTTAAAAATTAACAAAGACTACGAGATAGCTCTTAGTACTCAAAGAATCCTTGCTATCTCTAAAGCAGTATGGCAGCAATCTTGGAAAGAACAATTACAAATACCCAACCTAAAGTCTGTTTCAGAGGCAGAGCTATTTGCTCCATTCTGCCTGTCCTTACACAAGGTAATTTTTACCACAGAACTCTAATTCAGATTTCAGTTCTGAATATGTCCGAAACAAAAATCGATATCACAAAAAGAGCTGTCTAGTATTATTACTGGAGAGTTCCCAAATGTTGTATTAATGGATCAGTGCGGAGACAAAGAGAAAAGATTGCCTTAACACAGCAGACTTAGCAAGGCATTAAAGCTTATTCACAGTTAAAAAGACTTCTTGCTGACTCCTCACGGAAAGCCTACAGGAGGAAACAGTAAAAATTTTGCCTATCAGCTAGCAGTACACCTAATCCACTAACAAATGCAAGTTGTAGTCACTGGGCATAAACTAATATTTCCTAAAAAAAATAGCTGTTCCCCACTGACAATAGGTAAATAATGGGAATTAGAAGAGTCTTTCTTCTCTCTCTCAAGCCACTTTGGAAAAACATTTTTTGATTCCAGAAAATCCTCAAGTCTATTTCAAAAACCACCACAAGTAGAGGAGCCACAAATATTGTGTGAAGTCTTCTCAGAGGTAGAAACAAAGGTGGAAACTCCACTGACAGAAGTGTAATATATACTCATAACATGTCCAGCATTAATTAAAATAGTGAAATAAATACCAAATATTTTAAAAGACACCAAATCAGAAAACTGAGTTGCTTTTCATAAAAGGTAATTATTCTAATTCTTGCTTGAAAATTTCTGTCTTGCTAGTTGTAAGTTTTTTGGCAAATCTGGGCACAGACTGAACTGACATGCACTGGATTACATGGCACGGCTTCGTTTGTGACTGATGAAAACAAAAGGAGGCAGGAGAAAGGGAAATTTTAAATTATCAAGTGTGCCTTTCTTTTTAAAAACTACTAGTTTACCGTCGGAACCCATTACATTACAGTGTAATCAGTTTATCTGGAGAGCTTATTTCTGGGTGAGGACTCAGCTACTAATTTCTAATTATGCATTAAACTTTTTTTTGTGTTATTTGAGAATAATGTTATCACAGTAAGACAGAGAGCGAGCGAGCTACTGCATTATTAAGAAGGCTGTCAACTTATAAATGAAAGTCACCATAACATTAGTGAGAAGGGGGAGGGGAAGAAAAAAAAAAAAAAGTCCTTGCTGTTTTGGGTTCTTTCCACCCTACCCACTTCCTTCATATATTTGGTTTCACCTGCTTCGACACCACAGTTATGTTCAAAGCTGAATTCCACTTCTTCCATGAGCCTTTCCTGGAACCGGATTTTAGGGTCAGGGTTACAGATAAAAAATTACCAAAAAAAAAAAAAAAATCAAAGCGAGAACGTAAAAATCACAGCATCGTTGAGGTTGGAAGGGATCTCAATCCAGAAGCTCAGCTAAAGATTAGTTTCCTTTTCCACTGCTGATCTGACCATATGTGATTGCGCTCTTGTCAATACTATAGTATTGTGTTCCTGCAAGCAAAGGTCTGATTGCATGAAGCAGAAGTACTTCAGCTGTTTTAAAAACATCTGAAGCCAGAATTTAAAAGCATCAAACCAGGAAAGAAAACAGGATTCCACCTACTCCACAACCAAACCCTAACCCATGATACTTACTTTCAATCCAGAACATGTCCCCTTTCTGCTGCAGACTATCTATGTGCTTGTTGGTCTAGTGCTTAAGGTCAACAAAATGTCCCTACTCCACAACATGAGAGACCCCCTTCCATTTCACTTAACTATAGCACGGCCCCATGTCACACAACAAAATTCTTCCCACTGCTGGGCCAGCCATATTGCATAACTGTGTTCTTCTAAGGCAAGTGCTGAATTACTGTTGCTGTTTTCCCCTTCCCTCCCCCATTTTTTCTATCCATCTGCGACTGTGCAAGTAGAGCAGTGAGTCACTTTGGTGCCTTACTCATAAAACACCAAATCTGATTAGTGACCAATATACCTTTTCCTTCCCAACTCACCTGAATATTGTAAAGAAAATATACAAGTAAAAATATCTAGATTATTCTGTTTGCAACTGCAATTAGGCTATTGATGTATTAAAAGAAGATTGACAAAAAGGCACCGTATGATTGTGTGCTTTTCCATTCCCTTGATAGAGTCAGCTGAGCACAGTAAAAAGACAAACAGATATTACATATATTAGAGGGCTTTTCAGTGTGATAGCAAAGGATCATGGAAACAGCAAAGGTGAATGCTAAAGTGGCCTCGTGTTAGATACACTGCTCCCTCTGGTCACACTTTCTGGATTACCTGGTTTCTCAGTATCTTTTAATATGATTTAAAGCACCCAAATAACCTCACTTTAATCCCCGGTGTGAAAACACTAATAAATCTCTGTCATAAACTATATCAGAGGCACAGAGAACAGCACAGTCACTGAGATATCTTAAAGAAATACTAGGCTTAACAGTTAAATAACATGTAAGCTTTAACGCAAAATTTACACATCCCAGAAAGCTTGCTTTACTATGTGAGAAATCAAATGCAGTTAGTTCAGCTGTGTTTGTTATAGGTGCCCATTCACATCAGAGAAATCATAGTCTTTTCCCCTTCCTCACTGAAAAGACCACTGCTTTCTTTTGGGCACAAAACTGCCATTGGCAAGAATTTCCCAGTGCTTAGTAATAATAAGGGTGTCCTGCCAAAAGATAAACAAAGGTTTCAGAGTAACACTTCTATTCTGGAAATCGAAGGCGGGAATTTCACTAAATAATCACTCTATATGAAACATCAAAGAGAAAAGTGCAATCCACAACCAGTATTCAGAACTAGAGGTATTGGCAGCAGTCTCTAATCTGGAGTTTAATATTTGCTTATTACAAAAAGTAAAATTCCACTTTAAATCAAAATTTATAAAAAGGATAAGAGATACCTCTCCTAGCACAGAGGAGGGAGGTATTGTGAGAGATGAAGGCTTTGGAGTTCATCTTGACAGCTGCATTTGGGCAGTATAAATCTTCCCTTGCTGCCCAGGATGCACTCCAGCACAGTTCCCAGCCCTGTCCCTTAAGCCTTAACGCTGTCAGCATGCTGATTTTGTGATCCTTCAATCTGGGAATCTGATTTGATACCCAGCCATAACTTAGTGAGTGTTGTTCCACTTCTACAACAGTGGCCCCAATTGCTTGTTTTTTTCAGTGCCAGAAGAGGGGCAGCTAGCACTCCTCTACATTTATTTACAGCAACCATTAGTTACTCTACTCCTTTCCTGTCTAATGCTGCCCCTTTACAATAATTTTTGACAGGTTCCAAAAGCCTATCAATCCAGGCAACTAACTACGCTTATACCTCTCTCCTGTGTTCTTCCTTTCACTGCCAATTCCAGCCTGCAGTCACCTGAATATAAAATGATTTAGAGAATGCTCTCCTCAGCTAATCAAATCCCTTCACAGTTGCATCGGCAACACGGGTGGATGACAACAAACCGCTAAAATAAATATTCAAAACATGTGTTTTGGATAATATACGAAGTGTGAATTTCTGGTGTACGCTTACTGGAAACAACAGGAGATATTCTGGATAGGATTTAAAAAAAAAATCAGAAACATTTAACTGATTTAGCTTACATGTCAGCAGCTTACAGTGAAGTCTGTACTCCTGCACCTCTACTTTCACATCTATTTTGCATCACTAAAAGATTTTGTGGCATCTTTGATGGCTGCATTCTTAATACCTGCAAGACTGCTGCAACTATGCATCAAGCCACAAAGAACCAGGCCAGTATCACTGCTGACCCAGTTTCATGCAAACCTGCTCATACTCAGGAGCATCTAATATCTGGCACTGGATAAAGATGTATTTAATCTCCTCCAGAAGGAATAACACAGTCTAGTGTGCAATCATATGCTGCCTTGAGGACATGTTTTAGCAGATCCAGGGATATAAACGCACTGCTGAGACCCGCTGCTTGAAAACCCCTGGAGGCTTCAGCCCTTCCCTCAAACCTGGTTTAGCTACAACATTTTCAAGTGTTGCAATGGCATCTGTAACCTCCAAATTACAATGTAAGAAGATGTCCACTTGATTTGACTTTTAGGAAAGGCTCAGGTTTAATGCCTTGAAGTTTTAACTGCCCTGATTACAACATGCTTTGTCCCTCCGGTCTCTTGAAATATTTAAAGCAAAATTGAAGTTTTGCTTTGCTTTCAGGGTGTAAAGATGCAGCCTGATTTTCACCATACACACATTTCGTTGTGCTTTCAGCCAGAAAAGGATTTGTACATCAAAATTTCAGTCAGTGGAATGAAGATGATGTTCCCCTTTATCTTTCATGCTTAAACTGGAAACGAACATATTGGGTTTGGGGGATTTTTTTTTGTTTGCTTGCTTGCTTGGTTGGTTTGGTTTTTTTAAGTGTACATAAAATCTTAGGGTTTGGCTTGGGTTTTATGTGGTTTGGTGTTTTGGGGGTTGGGGTTTTTTTTGGCTTCTCACATATCAAGACAACTTGAGAAGATACGCATAACTGCAGTAAAATACAGTGCTCACATTCTTCTCAGTGTGGGGGCAATGCATCACAGATGCATGTCATGGCTTTCAAAGAAACAGCATACGTGCAGGTTCTGAATCGGCAACACTTAGGAGGGTAAAAAAGTGACTTGCAAAACATGACTGCATTCCAAGAGAGACCTGCTGGTTCAGTAGTGCTACTTCTTAACTCCTCCCCTTTCCCACTGCAGAGAGGAGAGAAGCAGGAGAGAGGCATGCTGCGGTAGGGCTGCAGATCCAGGTGCCACCAGTAAAGCTTGTATATGTGCAGAAGCCTGCTCCCATGAAACAGGTAACAGTCCCCACAAATACTGCTCTATTTTTTCTGCTGCTATGCTCACCCTTCTGCATGTTTTGACACTGGGTGCATATTGCACCCAGGTAGACGTCTTTATTGGCAAAGACTACAGCTAGTACTGAGCAGTTTCAGCGTGGATAACCTGTTCATTAGAACAAGGATATCACTTGTAAAAAAGAAATAAAATACCTAATCTATGCACTTAGACGTAAAGGACAGTCAAGTAAGTAGATTCAAATACATCAATCCATACTAGGCATAGTGAACCGTGCAAAAACAACCACCAGGTTTGTTCCAAAAGGGTTTTGACCAGTGATCAGCTATAGCACAACAAACCCCATAGTACAAAGTTTACACCCAAACATCTGAGAATTATCCACCCCTGTAGTGCTTCGCACAAACAATACAGGTATTGGAAGTCACTTTTTTATGGCAATACTGGCAAGTTGTACAACCAACCCAATGACAGGGCAAGGAAATTTGACAGCACCTCCTCTCCAAGACAGTACCTACTGGCAGCTGAGCTTCTTAACACACACAGGTGAATGCTAAAGTATTTCTAGAAATGGAAGTTTTCAATGAGTATACAAAACAATAATTTCTCTTATGCACTAGTTCAGGGACATTTTGGTGCATAAACAAATCATGCTCCATCATTAGCCTTTTACAAAGAGACCATACAGCTAACAAACTAGAAAGGACCTGCACACAACCAACTCAAAATTACTTAGATGCACAGCCCACCTCACAAGCAGTCAAGCTCAATAGCAAACACAAACTTCCAAATCTACAAGCCATTTATCTGTGAACTCATGTGGAGTGAATTGATTGTCCTGTTTCAGTTTGCTGAAACTGGGACCACCAGTGCACCAACTCTTGATATAGCTATCTCCTCTTTAACCCAGGGAGACACACACCAAGTAAAAATGAAAACAACTGATATCTGCCTGCAGGAAGGATGGAATCAAATAGTGTCCTAAGGTGAATATTTCCAAGGCAACAGCTAATTTGTTTGCTAACCCCAGCATTCAGTCACGCAGCCTCTGTTGCAAGCACTGACGTGTGTGAAACACTAACCTTCATCACTTCAACCTGCAGGTCTTCATTGAGCGAAGGAGTCACTTTGACGGCATTCAGCATCTGATTAAGCAACTGTTTCTCATCTGAGTCTGTTTCCACAGATACAAACCTCTCATCAGACAGCAGTTTCTGCAGAGAGAAAATGTCAATGTACAGGTTAAGACAAAACTGCCTCTGTAAATTCTGCTGTAAATTGCTACATCTAAACCTATTAGTGCTTCCTACTGCAGTGGCTAGGTTTTCTATGTAGAAATTTCAAATTGATCCAATAACACAAAATACTAAAGTACTGCAAAACTGGGAGATCTGTGCCACGACGAGGGGACAGTTAATGTCTTTTGAATCAGCTGTCATTCTAGTGTCATCTTTCCCAATCCCCCTTCTGCAGTGTCCAGAAGAAAGCAGACATCAGTAATTGAAGCGAGAGGTCACAAATCACTCCAAATAATGCCCTCAGCAAATGGGCTCAGCATTTTAGAAGTGAGGAGAGGATGGAACCCTCCCACTGCCCCCGAACCCAAAAAACAACAGCAAACCCCCCACTCAGGCTAGTATTCTGGTCTCAAACCAGCACTACCAGTTAGTCTGCCCAGCAGGGGACAAAGAGTCAGCTATCATCCTACTCACTCCAACAGGGCACAGAGCGAAAGCACTGTGGAGGTGGCACTTCTTAACGCTGACAAGATGTGTTTTATGTCATTCAGAAGTTGACTAATCATGACGTGGTCAAGTCCTTGGGAGGAACAGTCCTGTTAGCAAGTGACTGGCATGAGGACCACAAACATACATAAGAGTGCATTCAATACAGATTGACTGCATTTCAGACTGAGTATTTTACACCGATCAGATTTGCTTTGCCCGGAAAAAGCCAGTATCTCCCAACATGGCACTATTTCTTCAGAATTCTACTAGAAATGCCTCTTCCATTTAGTCTACAACCACCTTCACAGGTGCCTCTTATTAGTGGCAGGCATCCTGCAGGAGATGTACCCACTCAAGTCTTTTCCCAGCTCCCATCTTAGAAGGTCCTATGATAGAGCAAACTATCTTGTCTTAGTTCCCAGGAACACAAGCTTGCTCTGTCCCAACGCAGAATTTGAGCAGCCCACTTCACCCTGTACGTTCTACATCATTTTTTCACTAATGCTCCTTCCCAGCTTCAAGACTAGCACATTTCACTGGTTCATTCCTACTTCCTATGTTCTATGCTTTTACTGGTTTTGGCTGGGACATAGTTAACTTTCTTCATAGGAGCTCACAGGGTGCAGTGTTTTGGATTTGTGACCAAAACAGCGTTGATAATACACTCACATTTTGGCTATTGCTGAGCAGAGCTCACACAGCATCAAGGCCTTCTGTTTCTGACACTGGCTCCCCAGCAAGTAGGCTGGGGGTGCACAAGAGGTTGGCAGGGTACACAGCTGGGACGGCTGAGCCCAACTGACCAAACAGATATCCTATGCCATATGACACTGTGCTCAACAACAAAAGCTAGGGAAAGAAGGAGGAAGGGGAGTGGGACAATGACGACATTCAGAGTTAAGGCATTTGTCTTCTGAAGTAACCTGGCTGAACCCCTGCCTGCCAATGGGAAGTAGTGAATGAATTCCTTATATTCTTTTGCTTGTGCACACAGCTTTGCTTTCCCTATAAACTTTGTATTAGCCCATGATTTTTCTCACTTTTACCCTTCTGATTCTCTTGCCCATCCCACTAAGACGGAGTGAGTGACTGGGTAGGGCCGAGCTGCTGGCCAGGCTTAACCCACAGCAGTAATTTAAAGAATGTCCCACATAGCAGCATTTCAAGTGTTTTAGTACTGTACAGTCTGATGAGATTTAACTCAATTTACAAGGAAAAGAATACGTTTTCTATATCAAGGAGAACATTTAGTTTGGTATGAGAGATATGGAGCTACTGGAGAGAGTCCAGGGAAGGTCACTAAGCTGATGAAGGGACTGGAGCACCTCTCTTATGCAGAAAGGCTGAGAGAGGTGGGACTGTTTAGCCTAGAGAAGAGAAAGCTCAGGGGGATCTCATCAACATGTATAAATACCTAGAGGGAAGGTGCAAAGATAACAGAGCCAGGCTCTTTTCAGTGGTGCCCACTGACAGGATAAGAAGCAATGGGCACAAGCTGAAACACAGGAGGTTCCCTCTGAATATCAGAAAACATCTCATTGTGAGGGTGACCAAGCACAGGTTACCCAGGGAGGCTGTGGAGTCTCCATCCCTGGAGATATTCAAAAGCCATCTGGACATGGCCCTGGGCAACTGGCTCTAGGTGATCCTGCTTCAGTAGGGGAATTGGACCAGATGACTTCCACAGGTCCTTGCTAACCTCCACCATCCTGTGACCTACTTTTGGCAAATTCAAGTTGTACTTCATCTCATTTTTGTACTTTATCCTATTTTTTAACCTATCTCCATAGCATCAGCTCTGTGATTTGCTTTTTTGTCCTTCATAAAACTTCACATATCATAAATGCAGATGAAGGACTGTATTGTTGCCTGGATTACTTTTTTAACCGTGTAAATGGGAGGTACTACTCTTATTTAAGGTACTATGCTGCAAATCCACAACTTTGCAATTCCAGTTCTTATAGAACTCAAGAGTAAAAAGGCAAATTTTATCTTCACAGAGCATGCCCAAGGAAATTATACTACAGTGGACTGTGGGTCCTTCAGAATTCATCCACTACTCTTCGTTGATCATCACTCTACAAGGTTCTTCTAACAGGTACACCTGCACTGTTACAAGAGCACTCATATGTTCAAGTTCCACTAGTCTACACTTGCTTTCACTTTAAAAACAACCTCCCCCACCTCATATATCTGAAACACAGGGCACAGGATCTCAGAGCAGGACCAGAGCACTACGCTGCAAGACGGTGCCATGTGTCTTTTGGAAGAGCCCAATAATTACAGTAACCCTTCAGAAAGTACTTTTTTCCTTAGCTAGAACTTCCTAGAACCACGTTGTGCCCCATACTGGGGCACTCTCCAGCCAAATGCCTGACACCTCATATACTGAATTAAGTGAATTTGAATGATCCACTTACATCCTTATACTCCCAAAACAACTTCATGCTTGCCCTTTGACGTAGAAATTTCTTTTTGGAAAATGGTGGCATGTATTTTACGCCCCAACAGTGTACCTGCCTTTGCCACAACTAGCATCCCCCTAGTGGTAAGTATTTACTGATAGCTACTCATTTATCCAATTAAAAGAAAGGTAAACTGCTTTAGTTTTTATACTGTCAAACCCAAGTCTTTTTGTTGCTTGTGCCGCGCTGCTATTTTCTTTTGCAATGTCATAAACTTCCAAATTAGATGCTACTCCTACTGTTTCCAGTGTACAAAAAACCCTGGAAAGTGCCCACACATAGAGAATGCAGCTGCCAGATCCTGTATTAACCTCTCCATCTTTCAAGCACTGCAGTCCTCCCTTCTAATCAAAGAAAACACAAAAACTTGACTCAGTTTAGTTTCTAAGACATTTAGCAGTGGCCAGGCTTCCTGAGAGTAACACAGGGCCACACACGGAGGAGTATGTCTCTATTTCAACATTGAAAGCCAGGAACTCCCACCTATCTGCTGAACATTTTTAGCTTCTACAGAATCACCAGCCATTACTCACATCCTAACTTCTGAACACCATTACAGAAATATGAACATTATTGTTAGGTCCACTTGAACATAGACACTTTTTCTGTAGTATTTTTCAAAGGAAAAGCCTAGATTTCCTTAATACCCACTGCCTAATAACCCACCCTCACTCTAAAGCCATACCTGCATCCCTGCTAGAGCCTGCTGGGCCAGCTTCATGCTCTTTGATTCCAGAGCTAGTTGGAGAGGAAGGAGACACTTCTCCCTGAGGAAAATTGAAAAAGTAAGAGTAAGAGAGAACAATGGAACTAAAATTGGTATTCAAAGGAGTAATGTTTCGAAAGGACTGTATCACTTTCAGTAAGATAACACTTGCATATAGTAATCAAGGAGAATTTCACAACTCTGTGAAGCACTTTCACCCTCTAAAGAAAGCTGGCATATTTCTTCGCACGCTTAAGAACGGCCTTTTAATTGAAAACTCACAAAATACTTCCCAACTGTTAGCCCTTTGTGTGCATGCATGAATGTGCAAAGCGTAAAGAAGGGACTCACAAATCACTAGCGGTCCTTCAACTCAGCATGATAAACATTACACTTCAGTCACTTACCTTCTGTTTAATATTCAGGTTGCTAGAAAGGTGGTCTCATAATCCACTCTCTATTAGTCAAGTTTTGGTCTATCATCTCCTCTACAGTACAGTGTGCCCTGTCATGTTAGCTCCCTTCAACTATAAATGGTGTAGACAAAAGCAAATGTACACTAATGAGTTTGATTTACAGCTGAATTAGCACGTGCTAGAACTATGACTAAGCTGTACTTTGATTACAGAATAACACATTCTTTTTAATATTAAAATAAATCACTAATTAGCATAGTATTTTAGATGCTTTTTAACTCAGTGCTCAGATACTGGATTTTTTTTAACTGGTGACCAAACCAAACAGTGCCTGGCGCTGTGACTTCTCTTCTTGACCTTTGCTCGTTATCAGAGGAGGGCTTCAGAAACCAAGGAACACCTAGTAACCACAAGAGCTTTAAGCGAATCCTGGTAGTTGGCAGGAAACTCATTCCTGATCAGAGATACTCAGTCCATGTTCAACTACAGGCTCCTGGAAGATCTGCAACACTTCATTAGGTTGCATATCATAAGAGGCACTTATCTGCACACAGAGAGTCTATTTTGACATTTGTGTAGACATACTTGCTTATGGCAAACCATAACCAGCCCTTAAGAGTCTTAATTCTCCAACTGTCTGCATTGCACCCTAAGGAGCCCTTTTGGAATTGCATTAATTTCTGCCTCATGGAGATAAGTGTGTACAAGGTAAGAAGGGACACAAAACAACTAGTTGAGTCTTTTTTTACCCAACTGGAAACCAAAAAGCTCTGACTTGTTCCATTTCAAGTATTCTTCTATATTAGGTCTCAAAGCAAACACCCAAACCCCCTGTCTTTTCAAAGCAGAATCGAAGATGTTTGATTTCTAAAAATACCGAAAGGAAGTTTCACCTCTTTTGCTCCTGTGAGCTGCTTTTGACCTGAATTCACTTAGTTTCAGTTGACCCCATGCTAAATAGTCCATTTGTCCAAAATTATATAAAAATAAAAGTATTGACCAATTCTCCTACAACTCTAAAAGGTTCAAGTTCTGGCACAAATGAAACACATGTAGTAGACTAGCATGGATATTCTTCTCCTCTTGCAAATCCTCCCTTTGTAACTAGCTAAGGAGAAGCCCTAGGTTAGAGCAATAGTGATTACTGGAGTTTCACACACACTGCCAAAGCCACCTAAAGTCACGCTTTGCTACAGTCTGCCCATAGCCTACCAACGTCCCTCCAAAACTGGCAGTCTACAACCTGAACTTGCTTTTTAAAAAACTTAAATGGAGATTACCAAATACTGGACATCTCAGCTTTGGGGAACTTTAACTCCTTCAGTGGATCCTGCTTGCAAAGGGGACTGAATGTCCACTCTGAACAGTCAACTCTAGTTTGGCCATATTCAGTTGGTATTTCTTCCTCTCCACCTTTCCCCCAAAAGCACAAATCACAAGCTCGTTGAAATGCAATGGCCTCCTTTAATGATAAATTAAAGACTTGAGAGTCACAAGCATGGCTCAGTTAAGCAATCCAGCAAGCTTCTGTACTTGGCAAAGACCTCTTGATAACCTGCAGGTCTTTTCATCTTTGTGCCTTCTTCACAGATTATGGGAATTTGTAAAAGGCCATTTGGCATAACACCACAAGAAGCTTTTTAAAAGAAACATGAATTACACAGATTTCCAAAGAACCTGACGCAGACTACGAGTGTATCTTAAAATAGGTTTCTAACTAAAAGCTAACCATTTGCTTCATTTAGGATATTCTTGAGAAACAGGCAAGCACAAAGCCCAGTTTTCTCAGAACCTCCCTTCTTGAATGTTTCTGGAATCAATTTAACTAGAAGGACTCTTAAAAATCTATGAGTTTAGCATCCAAAACAGCTTGAACTACAGAACATCTAGGAAATACTTCCTCATAGAGTGTCATATCATCCAGATCTACAGACACTGCCAAACATCTGTCCCAGAGTTCAGAGAGTAAACCTCTAGCTAGTACGGAGCTGGGTACTGCCTATGTATCTACCGCCAGCTTTGCCTGAGCCTGGGAACAGATGTAGCATGCAGGTAAATTGTGATAGGACTTTCTAGTTTAGAGAGGTGCCGCAGCAATACACCTCTAACCCACAAAGCACCTTTGAGTTCTAACTTTTACATTGTGACTCCAACATACCCTTTCTTTTAAAAGGGGTTGTCACTATCACCCTCTGGGGGAGAACTCACATTTGAAATTAGTAGATCCACAGGTGCCAAAACAAGGTACCTGTGCATTAACTGGTACTCAATCAGCCAGACACACACAGGAGAGAGAAAAAAAAAAAAAAAAGAAGAAAAAAGTCACAATAGTGTATAGTACTAACTGCAGGGATGCTAAAAACTAACGATTATTTAGACCTGCACTTCTTCAGGGCAGAACACTACTTTCTACAGTTCACTGCAACAGCACAAATGTTTGGGGCATGAGTAATACACCAAGCTTAATCCCAGATTAAAGTGGATGGAGCAGGGAAAGGAAAGGCAGCCATAAGTCACTGGAGTGGATCCAGTTCAGTTCCATTATAATGAAGACAGGTGGGAGCTCCTATGGCTTATGTGTAGCTACCCTGCACATCAGCATGTTGCCTGCCATCTGTCATCACACACTGCAATGAGCAGAGAACAATGAGAGCTGTTTCTTGAGATATCTCCCAAAATGAAGAGCAAAAAATGACAAACAGGAGGATGGAAATTAGAACAGATTCAATTAGCTGAGCTTCCCATCCTTGCTAAAAATGTTTAACTGAAAATCTAATTAAGGTTGCTGCAGCTTGTATTCCCACTGTATTCTCAGAGAAAATGAATTGCCATTGTGTCATTTCCTGTTCTTGTTACACACTTGGTCAATTAAATCTTTAGCATTTCCATGCTACATCTATAAAACACCTGCAGAGATACCTCACAACGTTTGATTAGCTTGAGCATCTTCCACACTTCAGTTTGACCTGCCATTTAAATGCATCATCTGCTAGTATGAAAACACAGAAGGACACAGCAGATAATCCTCAGACAGAATGGTAAAGGGTGATGTAGATTAACACAGTCTGCCCCTACTAAGGTAGGGACTTAGCACTTAAAAACTGGGTTCAATAAGGCTGCACAAGAGGTAATGCAGACCAGAATTTGGTCTCAGAGTGTAATGAAGAAAGGGACCGAGGTTTCCTCTTATACCTTAGAGCCCTTCTATAATTCCACCCTGTTTTGAGTGGTCCCACACCACAGGATCTCATTGCTTAGTCCACTGTCTGTAGTGCTATATTGTGAAGTGACACTTAATTCAGGCTTTGTCTACACATGTAAGACATTTTACATATGTGAAGTTCTCAGAATAAGCTGGTGCACATCAATATACTTGACAAGACGTTTAAGAGTATTTTCCATTTATGTTAGTATACAGAAACTAATTTCAAACTGGAACTCCTAAATTTCCATACAGATGCATGCAAGTGTGGACATATATATACATATGGGCACAAACACCAACTTAACCCAGAATGAGATGAGTCAACAACACAGAGGGGGCACGAAAGAAAGGAAGCACCTTTGACTCAGAGGAAGGGAAGGTAGCAAAAGCTTCAGGATAAGGTATCCTGGGCATTGACAGATGAAACAAAGCAATGAAAACATAAGCTAGAGGGAAGAAAGAAGTTGAGATGCTGTAAAGAAGGAATGATAGTGAAGAAAGAAGATGTGCTCAGATATAAGTGGTGTACTATGCTGATATCCACACTAATTGCATTGTTTTCATATGTCCACAGAGCAGTGCTCTCAAAAGACAGCTCAGTTTAAAAAGTAAAGCAAACCAAGCAACACCACCACCCCCCAAAAAAAGAAGGGGGGAAAGAAGAAGGGAAAAAAAAAAAAAGGCAGTAATAACATATTCCTGGCTGTAGTGTTCTTTCCCTGATAGCAGAAGAGAAGACAGGGATCACTCTTTACCTGCTGGTGTTGTCTAAGGTCACCTGTGCAAAGGATATGGTGAGAGTCACTGAAGAACAAGGGTCTGCAAAAATGACTTTAAAGCACAGAAAGTAATTGCAGAGACATGAAACAGCTTTCCTAATCATGATGTTTCTGTGCAAATATGGCATAATACATAAATACTGAACAAATGAGTATAACATGATGGCAGCCCCCTCTTCAAAGCAAAGAGCGCCAACCACCCTCCGGTCCTGACCCAGAAGACCAGTTTAAGAAAAAAAAAAAAAGTTACATTTTAAAGTCACTAGAAACCCGTAGCCATTTGCACTAATGGGTATTCCATTAGAGAAAACAGCATTTGGTACATGTGGACCGTGTTACGTACAAAACGAGAAAGCAGAGACCACTGAGGAAAAAGACTCAGTCCCGCTCTTACTGAGGCTACCTGGAGTTTTGTCACTAGAGCTCCACTGTATCTGGACTGAATCCCAGGTGACCTGCTCAGGGTCAAGCAAAAAAGGTCATAGACAGACCAAGTGTGTAATCCAAGACCAGTGTCTCCAGGAGCACATGTTGTCTTTCCTGAGCTACCCTGTTCCACGATTGTCAGCTTCATAAACTGCAGAATGAGTCACGAGAACATAAATAGCCTTTATATTCAGCACACTGGGTTACAATGACCTTTCTAGTCATCTGAGTTTGCTGTGGCTCATCAACCTACCCCTTTCCCTGCAGGTCTGTCACAAGGGATGCTATGACAGGGCAGTCACAACAGACTGCCAAAAAGGTCAGAGCAAGACAGATTATTATGGTAGGTAAGAGATCATAAAAATATTTCTGTCCTCATTGCAGTGGAAAAAGCCTTTAGTGAGAGAAGAATAATGGCTCATTAAGTCACTCTCATGGTGAAAGTGGTAATGAAGATAGGAAATCGCCCAATCTTAACTCCTTCTTGTTAGTGCCTGAAACACAGACTGACGGTCCGCCTTCACCTCGACCATACTGATTTAGGGAAGGGGACACTATAAATGAAGTATTTGTCACCCCTGTATGAGTTATTTCTCTTCATGCAAATGGTGAAAACCACATTACTTTTCAGAAATGGGATTAAAAGTAAAGAGATTAAGAATAAGACATCTCTGCATTATCTTCCCCCTGAAAATTACATAGGAGGAACAAATTCAGAACCTCAGGGCCTTATCAGTATGTAATTTGCATTCCACAGCATAATTCACAACCCAGTCAAAAAACAGATAAGAATTTGATTCACTGCTGTTGCCATTTTCTGATTGCTGTTTGTTAAGCAGGATAAGAGTCATAACCACTCTGACGTTTTTCAGTCAGAGTAACACTGACAGAAAAGCTCCTCAGATTTTCTGTTTAAAATGAACAAAGTATCACCGCATGGAACCCCATTTGCCTTACTTACTCAAGCAGAAAAGTTAGCCCATCACGAGAAAATAAATGGTAAAGATGAATCCACAAAATTCTGGAGATACTCATGGCTGTTACCCTTATATAAATGAAATAGAAGAAAATACTGTCCTATGCAAAAGGGGATGACTTAGTTTGTGTAAAACAAATTCCAACAGTGTATATATGAACACATGTACATAGAAAAGTAAAAATATCCATAACTCTTCTTTTCCTGCTAGCTTAGAGACCATTCACAAAAGACTCCAACAATAACTTTATGGTTCATAATGGAAGTACTTAAGAACTGGAACAGGAACAAGAATAAATACACCCTTTTTCAAACAACAGCTCTTCAAGAAGAAAGATTTTAAGTCATTGCTCACATTATAGAGAAATGATTAATTTTATCTAAAGCAGAAATATGACCATCCCACTTACAAAGAGTATTACAGTTGAGCTCAGAGAAAAGTTTGGAGCTTGTCGCACATAAATACAGGGCAAGTCCTCATGCCTCCACAATGCAGGAAATTGGACCAGATGACTACAATAGATCCCTCCAGCACTAAAATTTGTATCTCTATGCAAATACAAGTTTGTTGATAGTACTTAAGAGACCTCTTAAAGCAACAAGGTAAGACAAAATCTGAAGCCTTCCAGTAGAACCTTCCTTTTCAAGAAAAAAAAGCCAACAATAAATTATGGTGCTGTACCACTACAAGATGTTCATGCACTGTTAGACAACTTTGGTGTTACAGTGCTACATAAGAACAAACAAGCAGCCGGTGTTGCAGTTTACAGGTCCTGAAAATAAAACCAAACAGTTGAGAGACCGCTGTTGTACTCTGTTAATATAATATCTGACATGCTTCAGCAGGGCCAGAATTTTACTCCAGTTACTCACAAGCATAGAGACATTTGTCTGCATGTTTCCCATGTCGAGAGATTCGCCTCTTGCATAACCAGGTGAGGTTCCATCTTTACTAATAACTTTATAATTTCTGGCTGAAAACCACATCAGATTGGATGGAGCTCTGAGCAACCTGATCCAGTTGAAGATGTCCCTGCTCACTGCAGCGGAGCTAGACTAGCTGACCTAGGTCCCTTTCAACCCAAGCTATTCTATGATTTTCATTTTTCTTCCTCACCACTTGCAGCTTTTTTTTTTTTTTAAAAAAAAAACCACCTTACTCTTTTTCTCCCTACACAGTACAAAACTCTTCTCTTTTATCCAGTTGCAATGGAAAGGCTTCTTTTCATATGACTTGAGGTTTAAATGTCCTTTTCTTTCTGCATCTGATTCTCTCACCTCAGCTGCTGACATCAGCTCTCTCTTGGAGTTCCCTCTGGGTCCCCCTTCCAGCTCAGCATTTCCTTTTTCCATCCTCTTTGCTTCATGTATTCCCCTCTTCCCTTGACTCCTTTTGCTTTTCAAATCAAGACACAAAGCATTCACTTCACCCAACACTAAAACAAACCTGCCTCTGGAGGGAAGCATACAAGTTGCTTACCAGAGAGCACTTAATGACATAGGGAAAAGGAAGTGAGCAATAATGTCTAAATGTAACTTCATACAGTTTGTTAGCTAGAACTTTAACAATTTTTCAACCTGGAATGTTGAATGAGACTGCAATTTAATACTGCTTGGTAGTAAAAGAGTGACAGAGTAGCATTTATAATTTTTGTTATTTGCATACTTTCCAAGAGAAATGGATTTGCCATAACAGCAGAAGTATAGCTCTACTCACAGGAAAGCCAAACGTGAACAATTTAATCTTCCATACAGCCTAATGCAGCCGAGACCACAGAACTCATACAATCATAATTAAATAGCTCAGCACAGTCACTCAGCTGGAGAGAGCTTCTAAGGTCATTTGCTTCTTTGCTATACTCGCTAATAACATCTTGGTTTCAACACAAACACAAAGTTCCTAGATAGGAGTCTGATACTGTTGTCAAGATGAAACCGAAACAGAACAAAACAAAAAACATAAGCACACAATGTACCTTGGCTTGAGATGAAAGGAAGTGAGAAAGCAAAAGATTCTACACAATATTAAAGTGGACAAGGCCAAAATAATAATCAGGATGCTTCCAGTTTCCAAAGACATAGTGTAATCTCTCTGTGATACGTTATCATCACTCTCCCTAGAACATCCACCCCAGTAGATTTTTGCCCTTTGTGCACAAGGTATGACAGCCACTTACTAATTCTGCTCTTAGGGAATTTAATGACACACATAAACCTCACAAGGTCTTCATTATAAAGCAATTTGTATCCTTTAGGTCATTTTATTGACTATCATTTGAAGCATGGCATGGAGATGAGGTGACGAGCAGAGTATCATACATCCTTAGTGTATGCCTCCTGGCCTAAGGTAGAGCACATGCTAGACTTGCTCAGCCTACAATTTTGAAAGCTTATCAAGCTGTTCCATGAAACCTCTCTTCTCTCTATTTGGTAAGCCTGGAAGGGAAGCTGAGGATTTTTCCAGTGAAAACAATTTCTTTCAAAATTTTAGTACACTGAAAACAAATAAAGCATTTTACAAGAATTAAACTTCCATCAGGAGAAGTTTTACTATGCTGGGATGGGGTAGGATTGAGGGGACAGAAGAGACACAGAGGTACTATAGCACAGCCATCTTGCAAATGACCTTATATTCTCCATTACATCTGGATGGCCTAGAGTTAGTTACAAAACGGTTTGATGAAGAAATGGGAGGATGAGGTATATTTTGGTCATTACTAGTTAACATTTTGAAGTTAATGCTGCAATCTGCAATTCCATTCAGCTTTCACAGCACCATAATGCTAAATCTTGACAGACTTAAGGGATGGTTGTTAAAAATATCCCCACATTTGCAATGTATTATGTAATTTTATACTCACTGCACCTTAGCATATTCAATTTCTTAAGCAAACAAACATTCACGGAAACCAAAGGTAGTGTATTTCCTGCAGCTTTGTTACTTTTCATGGAATGTAAATAAAAGAATTGTGAGAAAAGACTTTTATTATTCCCACTCACCCCTTCATTTTCAAAACAAAGAGAAGTCATGACTTGTACAGCATCACACAAAGAGCACAGCAGAGTCAAGCCTCATTTAGTAGGAAAACAGTCCTCAGCTTCACTGCCACTTGTCCCATCCCCTAGTTTCTCCGCCCAACCATATTTCATTCTCTAAGGCAATTGTCAACAGCCTCCTGACGTTCGCACTTTCTTCTCCTTTGCAAGCACTAGAGGTGATTAAATGTTTAAAACAAACATACACACACTGTTATCCCATTATCATTCTTAGACCCTTAGGGCAATATTTCAGTTGCATTTGTTGTTAGAAATTAGACAAACACTCGAAACTATGGCTGCCCTCACCTTTTATTGGTCCTATTCCTGTACTGAATGAATTACGTACATCCCACAGTAACTGCACATTGGGGGTTAACCCCAATAGGCAGCTCAGCCCCACCCAGCCGCTCCACACTCCCATCATACCAGCTCCTATGAAGAAAATCAACTCCAGCCCAGCCAAAACCAGTAAGTACACTGTGGGCTTTGGTCACAAATCTAGAATGGACGTTCAGAAGAATCCATAAAAGGAATGAAGACCCAAAGCAGTGGTGAATATTGAGGTTCACTACTACAAAGAGTATCAGGAAGGGCAGAAAGTTGGTTTCAGAAACAGCAAGCACTGACCTTTAAAAAACAAAAAAACAAACAAACAAAAAAAACCCCAAAAAACCCAAACAAGAACAAACAAACAAAACAACAAACACAAAAAACCCCCCGCCACACAAATCCACAAAAACGAGTAACAGAAATAATCTTTCTGAAACCATGCACCTCTTCCCATGACAATACCAAACCTTCTCTGATACCTGCAGGAGCCAGAATCCCTGGCTGACTAGGACTAGGGACTCCTAGATCTTGAGGCCTTCCAACACTTTTGGAATCTTTTCTTGACAGCACGAGTTCAGACACGCATAATGGAAACCAACCCTACACACCCCTTTCCTCTCCAACACTGCTGTCTTTTGGGGTCCCAGAACAGATGCAAAGTTCTGCTGAGATAAAAATACCTGCTTATCAGCCAAGAAATAGGGCCAGTTACAACTCCCAGATTAAACATGCAGATTGATCCAAATACCATCTCAGACAGTGACACACTGTCTTTCTAAACACAAATCTCCTCTTCCCACCCACCCTGCAACATTAGAACTAGGAATGAAACATTTTAAATCAAGACCAGAGCATATACACCATTCAAAACACCAAACGAGCTATGTAAATGCCCCCAAAAATCTGGATCCAGCCTGTAAACTGCCAACACAGGAGATGCAGCTCAGCGGTCCACACTGCCACTAGAATATCCTCTTGGCCAGATGCCTGACAGGGAACTCATCATCCACTTGCTGAATGCCAGATAGCAACCGTGTAATGGTTGAGCAGCATGAGTCACATATCCAGCAGTCAGGTTGAGGAGGAAAGCACAGGAGCGCTTAATGCCAGGTGGCTGTGGCAGTAAAAGCAGGAAGCAAAGTGTTTTAAAAATGAGAAAGTGAAATAGAGAGAGGTATGCTAAAAACATCCCCCCTGCCCAAAACCCTTCAGAGACAGTAATTCCTCCGTCCCCACTCCTTTCTTCTGGTCAGGGGATATATATATATATACACACACATATACATATACATACACACACACACACAGACACACACCAGCTTCTCTATCCACTCTCTCCCAGTACAAAGAAACTAATGGAAATGATGAACAAAATAGATGGGAGAAGAATGAAATGATGAAATCACAAATATTTCTTCACAATGGAGAAGCCAAAATGCATCCTAAGCCTCAAGATTCTTTAAGTGGATGAATTATCTGCAAAGCTAAGTGGATTGGAAGTCTCTATAGCATTGGATGCTTGGCGATGGTCAGACCACACTTTTATTATTTGTAGAGCAAATGTAAGCTAAAATGAGTGAGCATGTTGTCTTATTTAAGTGTTTGTATGCTGCAGCTACTTCTCAAGAAGTATGAGATGCAAAGCTAGACACACAAAAATAAATGGCAGGGTAGAACTACCAATTTCATGTCCAAATTCCCATGGCTGCAGGAGGAAAAAAAAAGGCACGGAGAACAGATATTTCAGAGTTCAGCTAGGTTTAGGGCTTACTTCTGTTCCTGACTGCTCTTCATTGCACTGGCTTCCTCGAAGTTCACAAATTACTGTCAAAAATTAGCACCAAGATGAGCAGTAGCAGGGCACAAACAGGAGAGACAGAACTGGACAGAAGCTGGTTATTACAAAGGACCCTGCTCACCACTGACTTCTGACTTTCCAGCTCAAATCGCCAGAAATACTGGCTATTTTTGAAAGGACAATGTGAAATCATAGAATTGTCTAGGTTGGAGGGGACCTTTAAGATCATCAAGTCCAACCATCAATCTAGCACTGCCAAAACCACCACTAAACACGTCCTTAAGTACTACATCTACCTGCCTTTTAAAATACCTCCAGGGATGGCGATTCTACCACTTTTCTGGCCAGCCCGTTCCAATGCTTGATAACCCCTTCAATGAAGAATTTTTTTCTACTATGCAATCTAAACCTCCCATGGAGCAACTTGAGGCCATTTCCTCTTGTCCTATCACTTGTTGCTTTGGAGAAGAGACCAACCCCCACCTCACTACAACCTCCTTTTAAGCAGGTGTAGAGAGCAGTAAGGTCTGCCCTCAGACACCTTTTCTCCAGGCTGAACAGTTCCCCCAGCTGTTCCTCATAAGATTTGTTCTCTAGACCCTTCACCAGCTTTGTTGCCCTTCTCTGGACACGCTCCAGCACCTCAATGCTTTTCTTGTAGTGAGGGGCCCAAACCTGAACACAGTATTTGAGGTGGGGCCTCACCAGTGCTGAGTACAAGGGGATGATCACTTCCCTAGTCCTGCTGGCCACATGATTCCTGATACAAGTCAGGATGCTACTGGCCGCCTTGGCCACCTGGGCACACTGCTGGCTCATATTCAGCTGCCTGTCAACCAACACCCCCAGGTCCTTTTCCACCAGGCAGCTCTCCAGCCACTCTTCCCCACGCCTGTGGCACTGCATGGGGTTGTTTTGACCCAAGTGCAGGACCTGGCACTTGGCCTTGTTGAACCTCATCCCGTTGGCCTCAGCCCATTGATCCAGCCTATCCAGATCCCTCTGTGTAGAGCCATCCTACCTTCAGGCAGGTTGATACACCCACCTAACTTGGTGGTGTCTGCAAACTTACTGAGGGTGCACTTGTACCCTCGTACAGATGCTTGATAAAAATATTAAAGAGATCCGGTCCCATTACTGAGCCCTGGGGAACACCACTTCTGACTGGTCACCAACTGGATCTCACTCCATTCAACACCACTCTTTGGGCCCAGCCATCCACCCAGTTTTTTACCCAGTGAAGAGTACACTCATCCAAGCCATGGGCAGCCAGTAAATACCAGAGGGATGCAAGCTTTTGCAGTAATGAACGTAAGAACTGCTACCAACACAAACTGGACTCGGAAGTGCTTAGCAACTCTGAAAGCCAAGACCTGTATCTCTCCGATTGGGCACCCGGAATTGGTGCCTTGAAGGAGGCCTGTACCTCCACTTGATTTCAATTACTTTCTGCAACTTCTCAGTACAGAGATGTGCAGTGTATAGACATGTCAAAGAGACAAGTAAGCATTTGGAAAGCCCTTCTGGTTCATCTTTGAAGAAGGAATGTAAATTACATCAGTTACTATGCCAGCACGCTTCACTCATCAACATGTCTCATGGCCATTACTTTAAAGTCCACAGGGGAAACTTTAAGATGGCATGAACAGCAATTTATACTATTGAGAATCTTGTCTATGCATTTTCTGCACTCAGTCACATTTCTGTGAGAGTAGAGAGACAACAAGCACCACAGAACAGCTCAAACTCAGGTCTGCAGTGATATTTCTGCTACACTGACAAAAGGGCAAAACCATATTTTGCCACTGTTCTGATCAGAAGAAAAGGAGTGCAGGATAGAAGAAAGACCTGAAAACTACAGGAAATGTCTAAGAACTATGAGAACGTCTCTTTAGGATAGTAAAAAAAAAATTTTCCTAATGAAGAATGGCAGGGACATAGTAAGATATTCCGTATATAAGATTTCATTTTCCAGTAAGGACAGAAACACCAAAACACAACAGCTAAATTACCTACCAAGCAACAGCCTCCCTCAAAAGGCCCAACAAAACTCTTTACAGCACCAAGTCCGTGCTGAGAGAAAGCCACCAAGTTTTATAGAGCCCATAAGGCGTGACTTAATTGCATAAAGCATTCCAAGAAACTCTAATATAACCAAGTTTTTTCAAAGCACTATGTGACTGGCAAGCGCTGTCTAGTCTCTTATTTTATTCTCTGCTATGTATATAATACCAATGAGTATTAAACTGCTCTGATCAAACATTTTCTTTCAAGGCTCATTTTCTTGTGTCTATTCAGTTACCTTTTATGGATCACCTCTAAAATCACAATGGAGAAATTTGCGAGGAATTACCCAAGAAGAGAGACTTATTCAGTGTAGCTGGTTGGCCTTAGGGCAGAGTTTGTCCTCTTGAAAATACTGAAGTGAATGTGGCCCAACTTAGCAGCAAACAATTGTTTGCTGGCAGACAACACTAAGTTCTCTTAAGCTATTTTCCATGTGATCAATTCACCAATTAAAAAACCACATCAATTCTTTTTATCTAATTCCTTCTTTATAAATCACCCATCCAGCCTCCTTAAGCGCTTAGTATATATCTCATTTTCATAATACCTGTTCATCAGAGACAAACATCATACTAGGCAGGCAACAATGGACTGGTTACCAATGGGTTACGTGACTCTCCCTTCTCAAGAATTCACAGGATGTTTATGGCAAAGCCATGAACTGACTTAAGGTCACTTCCATTACAGTCCACCTTAATCTTCTTTACAATTCCATACCCTTGGCTCAATAGTCTGATCGCCTTTTAAAGAACTGAAAAAGCACACACATATTCCTATCTCAAGGCAGAGCTGACTGGACTCTGTGGGGAAGTCCAAATTTGTTGGAGATTTGTATTTCTTTAGGACGCAAGACACTTAAATAATGCCCCTCACTAGGATTAATATGCAAGGTCATTAACTGGGATCTAGATTCATAAGTCTAATTAACATCAAAGGAAGCTGAACACCAAAACAGTCTCATTTAGCTCCCTGAAGATATACCCAACAGATCTCTATCAAACTAATTAAAGAATGACATCCCAGGCTGAATGTCCAGTTACTGCACTTCCTTGGGGCAAAAGTACTCCAGGTACTCCCAAACATAGCAAGCATGTGCTATCTAAACGGCTACCAGACAAGTGTTGGAAACAGCTCCCATACAAATTCTATACAGGAACCTCCTAACTAATTGCACGGACTTCAGGAAACTATCATGTGGCCTACCTGGTGTTCAGTAACAGAAGCCCAGCACAAAACAGGAAGCTATGGATGGGAGCAAGCCAGAACATAGAGGTAATCTACCCCAACAGTATGGTGGAGATAAGCACGTAGCTGATACAACACATGTAAAAACCTCTGAACTCAACTTAGTCATAGTCTGAGGAAAAGCAAAGAAATAACTTGTCCTCCCCATTCTCACAGTAGGATCACTGTCTTAAAACATTATGAAGAACCTCTACCCATGTTTAACTGTGCTTTCAACGCCAGCAAGTGGGTTTTTGCTTTTCAAGTGGGGAAAAAGGGAGTACGCAGTTTACATCTTCTTCTCATGAGCAGACCTCATTCTTCAGTTCTCGAGGGAAAAGGACTTAAGTAAGGGTATGGCCATCCTGTTAAATGGCAGTAACACCAGCACAACTTGCTAGTGGAAGCTAGATGCTGCTTTGTGGAGAAACAGAAACAATACCGATTGGGGTACTTACTAGATTCACTATTTCTGAAACCGAGCCAGTATCTATCTCAACTGAACATGACAGAACATTAATCTGTCACCCATTGTTATGCAGTACAGATGTGCCCTAGATCATTAACTTCCCCATATATACTGTAAAGAAGTGCTGGTATAGTTTCCTTGTATTCAATGTATTCTAAGGACACACCAAACTTTCCTACTAAACAAGATTTTCCTTGCCATGCAGTACTCTAAATACTCATTCAGCTGCTGCTCTTTGGAAGAGACCTCACAAATACGCATTTTCCTCCTGAACTATTTGGCACCCTGCCTTTAACACTTTCAGTATGTTACCATTATGGATCTCGGATACGAGTTGTGGACTAAGGTCACTTGGTGGAAAAATGATACATACCTTCACTCTAACTCTAGTATCATGGAATATTCCAGACCATAACCCCAGGCTTTGCTACTAGACCCAAAAATATTACAGCAGAAAGGGTGAATGGCAGATTCAAAGTGAATGAGCAGCCAGGGGCTCATCTGTGTTACAGTAAATGACGCAATATGCACCTGATCAAGATGAAAGCAGGAAAGGGACATGGTGAGGATTCTCCATCCCGCACCCATCTTGGCTGTTTTTCTGGTCATTGCCATTGCTCTGTTTTCAAGGCTATTCTTTTACAGTGTAAGGAACCAAGGCATTGCAGTGCTGTTCTCTAACAAATAGCAAGCAAAGATGAAGTTTAATTTGCACATCATATAGGCGAGCTCTAGCCCAAGATGTGGCCCAGTGTGCTGATCTAGAGTCTGGCAGTAGCTTGTTAGCAGAGAATGAAGAGTAAGCTCAGAGTACTTGTGACAGCAATGTCTCCCACACCATCTGAGGTTATGTGGCAGAACTATACCAAGGACCCCACAACCTAAGCTTTTATTCAAATTCTCTAGTGCACCCTTCATTTTGTAAAACATCCCGTAATACTGACTGCAATGCCACTGACAAGTCTAATGTTAAGAGCTTACTTCATCACAGCTACACCTGTGAAGGTATTAGTTTTATTTAAAAAGATTAGGCTTTACAGTGGAAAAAAAAACCAACCAACAAACAGCTAAAGTACAACATTAAGAACATTGGAGGAAGAAGAGAAAAGGCAGGCACATCTGTAAAGCAGTAGTAGGCAAGTGAAAAATCAATAAATGTGGTAACGCCTAACTAACAAATTCATAGGGAATGAGAATAGAACTTAAAAACAGAGAGACCATACACTGCATTAAAGATGAAGGGTGATAAATGGGAAGATAAAGAGCCAAGTTTTAACCAACCACAGTGCCAAGCAAACGAAATCTAATTCTAATGGAGCTACTTGGAATTACTCATCCAACGGTTCTCAGCTTCCCAGCCTGTGTTGGAAATGCATCTGTCTAGCACTGGCCATGTCAGACCTGTGCTACACCCATTCCCTGTTGACTTGAGGCCCCTTGTGGACTGCAGCTGACAGGATTTTAGAGCAGCAAAAGAATAGCTCTTATTCCTTCCCTATTTGGTGACCGCTCTGGAATAACTAGCTCTTCAATCCCTGATTCTCCTTGCACCAAGCATATCTGAAAGAAGTAGTGGGGAGGAATGAGGTGATAAAAGTAGTCCCAGGAGAGTAATATTGTGGTAAAAACGAATCACCTCTGTAAGCAGCTAATACTGGGTATCTAGGAAGACTACAGGACAGGCCAGATTTAAAGCAACACTCCTACATACTCTCTCATAAATTCAATGATCCCTTGCTAAAGTACTTCTGAATAAGAAGGGGTACCTTTCCATCTGATAGACTTCAATCAATTTCTTCCATGGATTTGTTGACGTACTTTTTGAACCCACGCAAACTTCTAGCATCCATTACATTCTCTAACAAGGCAAGGCTCAGCATTTCACATCTTAACTATAAGCTGTAGGAAACAATGTCCTCCTGGTTTGAACAGTGCATTTGCTAGTTTCTTTTGATGCTTCCTAATGGTTCTGTCAGAAGGAACAGTGAATAATTTTGCCTATTTGCTTTCTCCATAGCAATCAGAATTTCCAAGATGAGATCTTCGATAGCTCTACAAATGAGAGCAGTGCCACCTTGCCCAATTTATAGGTGTACAAAGGGGGGCAAGAAGAAGGGAGAAGGCTTACTGAAGACAATCTAGCAGGCTAAAGGAAGAAGTAGACATAGAAACTGTATTATTTTAGTTCCTACCTAGTATCCCAGCTATACGATGATATAACCTTTTAGTTTCTAGAATATTTATTTTCAGTAAACAAAACTTGATCTAGATTTAAAAGAAAACAAACAGACTGAGAAGCATCATCACTGATGCTGAAGGCTGTAATTTAGATGGCAGACCCTTTAGAGCATAAGACAGCACTCCTTTCTAACCTAGTGTCACCATTATACATAGTTGTGCACATTTTAGCAGGTTTCCTTACATTTCATTCAGGGCTCATCAGCAAATTATCCACTACTACCAGCCTAGATATGTGTATCTGCAAACTAAAGAAATCACACAGATTCAGCGCTCTCCTCTCTCTACCTCGCTTTCAATTCAAATTTTTACTTCAATTTTACAAATACTCACAGCTCCACAGGATTTAACATTAAAAGTTCTTACCTTAGCTGATATGGAGGTATCTTAATAGCAGCATCAGGAGAATCCAAGGTTTCTGTATAACCAAAGGAAACAATAGGGCTTTAAGAAAAAAAGCTTTTGAGTTCAACCTTAGAAATACATCTGGCTACAATCTCCAAACCAACGATCCTAAAGTTTATACCAACTCCAGTTGACACAGTAACAATCACTGCTGCTCCGAGTCTCCAAAGGTTTGTCTGAACCTATCAGGACACTGGGTGCCCAATGAGAAGGCACCTAATACCACCTTTATCTCAGTGAACTCCCTTTCCCATATTAGCACTTTGGCAGCATGTATACTAAAACATATACCAAAACTGCAACAGTATAAAGGATATTAAGCATGGCTGCTGTGCAAGGGTAACACACAATTAATGGAACATCAAGCTGAAAGGCCAGCAATAACACAGCAACAGGTATGAACTACCACAGATTGCTGTAACCATGTATGGATGAAAAATAAAAATTTAAAGCAATTTTAAGTATCACAGTTATGCTGATGTAAGTTAAGGGTCTTGCTGATTACTGCTCCAGGTAGTTAGCGTCAAAAGCACTTCAAGTCACAGCCAGTCTCTGAAAATGGGTGGATGCTGAAATGTAGCTAAGCTCACATTCCCTTAGAAAGAAGAACTCATTTTATCGATCATTATTTCCATTATACATCAAGGATAAAAGAGCTTATGGAATCCAGTCAACACACACACACACCCACCCCCCTCAGTTTTTAAAATAGAAGCCCAAACATAAGCCAGCAATGAAAACTGTACTAGAGGTTTTTTAGTGATGATTTAGGAAGGCGGGTGGGGGGGCGTCTTTCAGAGAAAAAACACCCCACAGCACACACAGAAACCGATAGCTACCGACACCCCTCTCCGCCTCGCCAGACTCGCGAAGCAGCCGCAGGAGGCGGGGCTGGGGGGGGACAGGGACGCTCCGCGGGACCGCCAGCCTCTGCCACAGCCCCTTCCAGCAGCGCGGAGCTGCCGGGCGTTTTGAACCGCCCGAGGCGCTCCGGTCCCCGCCCGCCCGCTGGAGGCTCAGCGCCCAAGAAGTTTGCCGAGCTCTCCCCGCTTCCCCCGCCGCCCCCAAACCTCCCCCTCGCCGGCTCCTGCCCCGCACCACTGCGGGC
>VZSF01006700.1:62336-248213 GCA_013398295.1 Chionis minor | reverse complement strand
GCGGCGGCAGGCGCCCCCCGGGGGAGGAACACGGCGCGGGCAGGCGGCGGGCGGGCTGCGGCCTGGCCGGTTGCCATGGCGACCGGCGAGCAGGGGGCGCCGGCAGCTCTCCTGGGCGCCCCCGGGAAGCGGGAGGGTGGGCTCGGTATCTGCCTGCCTGCGGCGGAGGCTCCGCCGTTCCGGCCAGGGGGAGTCGCGGGCCGGGCGGCGTGCCCGCCTCCGCGGCTGGGAGCCGCTTTCTGGGCTCTGCGGGCCTGAGGCGGGGGCCCGCTCCTGGGCCCGCCCGGCCGCCCCACTGCTCGATGGCGGCCTGGGCCTGCGGCGCTGGGTTCCCGTTCCCCTGCCCCGCCAGCCTCTCCCTGCAGCCCTTCTCTCCCGCAGCGCCCTGCGGAGCCGCCCGGGGAGGGATGCAGGGAGTCAGGCCTGCGCGTCACCGCCTGCAGGTGCTGGGCATCCTCCGAAACCAGCGGGATGGAATAAACGGCTGTGACCCCTGTGGGATCCATGTCTTTCTCCCCAGCTGGCGGGTGCAAGAAGGTCATGACTCGACCTACGCGCCTGTGGCTTGAGAAGCACTCCCACCGGTGTCCCCCCAACAACGAAGCCCCTGGGAAGAGGGAGCAGCCACTCCGCTAGCTCGGACCTTCCTCCTCACACCCCGAATGCTTTCCACCCAGCAAAACTCCTGTCTTCCTCCGTTTGTTGTTTCCCTGCCTTATCTCTAGGGCAGGCTACTTGCCCTTTTTGCGACTGCATCAGTTAATGTTAATTGAATGTTCTAATGCTGTTGTCTTGTTGCAGAATATCTCTCAAAAGATACACGAGGGCAAACAGGATATGAAAAGAAAAAGACAGCAGATAAGAAAGGCAGTCCAGGTAGCAGCTGGTGGTATTAGCGCTTATGTCCCCTACTGCTAATTGGAAGAGTACCAATTGCGAATTACCAGACAGAATATTGGCACCTGGTGAATCAGCCATAGCATTTCCCATAGGATACTGGGCTTTCAAAGGCTGTCCTTTATCCAAATACTTACAAGGGCTGATCCTGCTTGTGTTTGAAAGTATAATGAATGCATAATCCATAGCTGCATTTTAAGGCCAGAGTGTAAAGCTCATGTCTGAAAAAAAGGATTTAGAATGATGCCAGAAAGGTTTGGAGATGGATAGGGAATGTCTAGAGCTACAATACTAAGGATCAAAAAAGAAAAAAAACCAAAATAAACCCAAAAACCTCTAAAAGAAAGACCATTAAGCTTCAGATACCAGGGCATAAACCAGCCTCTAAGAAACTGGAAGTAGTTTCCCAAAGTTTTTTATCTCTGACCATGCTCTGCCACCTTCCTTGGTATGAACAACTGGTAATAGCTAGTAGCCACAGTTGTCAGTGAACCATGATTCTGTAAGTCAAGGCTCCAATTGAAGTCGTGATGAATTGTTCTCCACTTACGTGCTTCCTCCTTATTCTGTAATGTGCTTAGTGGAAATGAGCATGGGGGTTGGTTTCTGTCTTTTCAAGTCTTTGATTATTTTTTTTTTCTGGGGGGAAAACAACTAAAAGGACTGTGGTGATGTTTGAGGTATTTTTAACGTAGAAATGATGTACCAGAGATCGTTTGGACCTGTGGAACACTAAAAGATGAATATGTGTCTATTCATAGTAAATAATTAATTCCTTATTTTCAGGAAGCCACTGATGAAACTGAATTAATTTTGAATTTTAGATTATTTTCTAGCTATATGCATCATCAACTCACTAGTTAATTTCTCTGTGGTCTCTACAGGAAGCCATTTGCACCTGAAATCTTCACCAGAGCTAAAGTGTTTTCATAGATGCTGATGTCACTGAATCAATATTTGCATTTATTTGTGTTTCCTCACTGTCCAGTGTCTTCAAGCAAAACAGATTCTGTGCTGCTAAACACTTTTCCCCAGTAGTTATGTCAGCAGATTGAAACAAAGGTCATGTTCAGGCTCCCTAGAGCATGCTAAGGTCGGTGTATAAGATCATGCAGATGGAAAACCAAGTAAGCCATGATGAATCTTCCCAAGGAAATGTACATCAGAGTACCATGAGTCAGTTTGTTGGTACTTTTCATGTGGGGCCCTCCGTCTCCAAGAGAATAGGAGTCCATCAGTCCTTGTCTCTGTTGTCTGGCGTAAGCACATAAATACACAGTAGCCATGTTGTGCTGGAAATCAGTCACTGAATGCACTTTGCATAGGGAGGAGGTCACATTTGATCATGTGCTTTGGCTCCCCTTCAAGGCAGGTGGTCCAGAATGTCACAAGAGCTGGAAATCCAGCTACAGAGTAGGGATAATGGCAAAGAAACCTGTCTTCTGCCATGAGACAAATAAGCTGCCTTGCCATGTTCTGGCTGTTGAAAGCCAGCAGCCTTCTACAGTGGTAGAGGCTACCTAGGACTTGGTTATGTTGATCCCCTGCACAGCTCAAGCCTTGTCCCACTGGAAGTCAGAAGGATCCTACGCAGATGTGATATCTGCAGGGTTCAGTGGTTATATATCACTAAGATGTGGCAGCAGATACACAGGATGCTTCTGTGAGGCTCACCTGGCAGCGCTACTGATCTTTTGCATTACATGAATGCAGATGATATCCCAGGATACATCCACAGCTCTGAACACAGCCAGGAAGTGTGTCAGCAAAGACAAGCTTCTCAAGATACCCAGAGTGATAGAGTGGTATTAGTACAATTCTCTGTCTAGGCTAGTAAGAATTAAGGAGCAGCACATGCTTGCCTTCAGAGATCTCCATGCTACTGTCTCTGCTCCTTCCAGTAGCCAAGGAAGGCAATGTGGTACTGGTTTAAATCTCTTCCCATAGCACCTAGCCATATTGTCCATGCACACACCTAACCTGCCACTCTGGTCTTTGAAATCCTAAAAAAGAACCAAATGTACAGTGGGAAAATATGAGACAAAGGCATGTTTGACTTAGATTATCACGTACATTTGCTATTGGTCACTGTATTGGCCATTTTAACAATATCCTTGGTCAAGATCTCATTGTACACTGCAGATGCTGGATAGTGTGGACCAAAGAGATAGGCTGTGTCCCTGAGAACTTCCAGTTTAATTCCAAAATACTAAGAAATACCCTCTAATGAGAGGTTCCATGGTTCTAAGATGGCACTTAGCCAGATTTTTCTAAATTACTCTTTTTCCCAGAAGCATCCCCCATGACTGGACTGACCAGGCTTGCAAAAGAAGCTTGGGCTCGATTTTCCTCAGGAAGCTCTGTTCGTGTGACTCCCCTTGTGTAGGACAAATGGTTTCAAAACCTGGAAATGAAGGGGCTGCAGCTGGGACATGGGCTCACCACCACCACTTTGTGACACCCGCTACCAGAGGCAGTTACCCTCCCTTCTCTCTCCCAGAGGGCAGCAAGTCTCCGGCAAGCAAGACCCTTCTCAGGGTGTGGTTTTCATTTTGGTTGTCTAGGCTGTAACCGCACCACTGATGATGGGGTGGCATCTGTCATTGTTTGCCCGATTACACAGTGAGTTACCAGGAGCTAGCTGAGAGATCAGCGAAGCTGTTCCTGAGCAGGTGCTGCTTTCTGCACCCTCCGCAGCATGACCTTGCTGAGCAAAGGCAAAGCACTGCAGAGCGGAGTGACAAGGGGTGCTTGCTGGGAGCAGGGATTACAGAGTTAGGGAGAAAAACCCTCTGGAGTGGGAGCTGTGAATAAAGCTAGCATGCATTCAGGACTGTCTGTCTGTTCAACATAACCTTACGTCGTTTATTCTGTAAAGAACAGTCGAAGCAAAAGTATTGAGAACCATGGCAGGATAGAAGTAAGAGACAATACTCTCTGGCCCTGCTGAGACATACTTTCTGCAAAGACAGGAAAAGCAAAAATCCCCTTAACTGCCATCAATCTACCATAATCTTCTTATCTCCCTGCAGAATTGCAAAGGCAATCGAAGAGGGTATCAGGAATGCAGAACAGCTATTCTGGGTCAGACCAAGGTCCTTTTTACACAGTAGCTTATTTCTGACAGAAATTGGTCGGGGATTCTTAAAGGAGGGGTAGAAAGAATGTAGGGCCCCTTCCTCTGGTAAACTCTCCCAATTTCTGTTAATTTGCAGACTAGGCACTTCCTGAGACAGTGGTTTTGTCTTTATGTATTCAGTAATACCTGACAAATTTTTTTCTCTATTTCCTTTCCCTAGATGATCTTTAAGGTCCCTTCCAAGTCTAACCGTTCTATGATTCTATGAATTCCTTTTGAACCTTTTGACCGTCAAAGCCATCCTGCGGCAGCAAGTTCCACAGCTGAGTTGCACACAAACAAAAGAAATTACTTTTTTGTACAGTTTTAGCTTCTTTTTGCTTTGGTTTTTGATGCTACCTAGCTTTTGTGCTGTGAGAAACACTGCATAAGCATTCCCTATGCACCTTCTCTTCACCATTCATGATCCCTTGCGCACTGAGCATGTCCACCCTCATCTGGTTTTATTCCAGTCTACAGTGGACTATTCTATTTAATTGTTGTATATGATCTTTGGTCATACTGACTGCCCTTCTCTGTGCCATTTCCAGTTCTGCTTTACTCTGAAATACAAGAGTTTGTAAAGAAGAGCCAACACATGGAAAAAGGCAGCATGAAGGTTTGAACTATAAAAGCTCTCTTTCTTCCATCAGACTCTACTGGGAAGGCTTCAAGAGGAAAGGAAATTACAAGTAACCGTGGAGTTAAGGTTAATATCACGAGAATTCCATGTTGTCCAGACAGCTAAACCTCAGAGGACTCTTTGTGTCCCACTTTTCTCCCTGTAATCTGGGGAATTCACATAGTTTTAATCTATGGAAAGAGATCTTGAAAGTGTAAGAGCAGTACACTGAAGGGCTGAACGCAGAAATCCAGATCATGCCATCTGGCCATCATATATTCGGAATATTCAAAATGGGCAAGACCGAACTCTCTGAAGTTGTGTCTAAAAAGAGACTGAACTGGTATGAACGTGACCTGTGCGACATATGAACTTGCCGCACATATGTATGAAATGTAGGTCACGCAAAGTTACAAAATGTATTCTGTGTTTTTGGGGCCATAACCTGCTTTGAAATCTGTTGTGGCCTTTGACTGAGAAAAAGATGTCTCTCATTATGAGGAAACAAGGGCATCATGGCATTTACAGCTGTCAGATGCTTGTAATGCAAAGTCAAGAAAGGTCAGCAACACCTAACTACATCTCTGCTGGGCAGGAGATGGATTGTGATTTGCATACCCTGTTTGGTGTTAAGCATGTTAATAAATGGGTTGAAGTACTAAAGTATTCCTAGAAAATCTGAAACTATGTACAAATTTCTGACCTAATGTGGTCTTTTTAAAATAGATAAATAGATTTTTATGCCATTATTTCATATTTTAATGTATGACTTCTCTGTGACAGATCCCTAAATTTGTTAACTATAGTGCAAAGTAAAGAGAAGCACAAAGGAACAGGTTAGATATAGAAGTTTATTTGGTAGTGTTGATTTGCAGGTTCTGTTCTGTCACAGATAGATCAATCTGAGATGAATTTCCTGGTTTCAGGGGAATGGTGTCAGTTTTACAATGCAATAGTGAAAAAATTCAAGCCAGAGCCTTCTTTTTGTGCTTTCATATAATATTCACGTATAAAGACTAAACATGAGAAATTTTCTCCCTTTTCTTCCCGTGCTGCCCCTGAATTCTCTGAGATGTAGTTTGACCCTGTTAGTCAATGGTGCTTATTCTGCCAACTTTAAAGACCAACTTAGAATATTTAAAAGAGAAAACGTTCTGAATTAAGACAGCAAATTATCTTCAGAACATAGTTTGGTTCCTATTTAGTATGCTTTTTTTCTTCGCAACAATAAGTAGGAACTTATTTCAGGGAAGATAAGCCCTGGACTCTGAAAGCTCTTCTAAAGTGTGTAAGGATCTGTTACTCCTCATATGCTTTTGTCCCTGCAGACACTTCTTCTCATCATCACAAAGGCAGAATATGTTCAATACTTTCAAAATGAATTAGGAGGCAACCAATTACTTATACATCTCTCTCTGCCATTTGCCTGGGCACAGGACCGAGTTCCTGAATTTGACACTTAAATTGCAAATTAACAGTAAAGTCGACCTGTAAGTAGGCCTGTGGTATAGTCACATGCTTGGAGGCTTTCTTGGAATGTTCTTCAAGAGAGCAGTTTGCTATAAACTGACCAATGAACTTGCACATTGAGTGATGCCCTTTTATATTTTGCTACTAGTATTAATCAATGTTGAAATCAATGCTCAGATTGTTATTGGCATATACTTGCTGGAGATATAATCATAGCATTCAGCTTTCAGCTTGCTAAGAGTAGACAGTAATTGCCTCTAAGTCATGGTCTGACAATCCAATGCTAAGTGGATATTGAACCACACAACAGCTCGTATTACAGCAATAGTCACACAAGCACACAGCCTTGTAGGCTTGAGGGAAAGCACTGTTATCCAAATGTATCTTTTTTAAGGCTTTTGGAAATTGCTCTAACATTAAATGGAAAATCTGCAGAAACACATAGTGTTTCCCAACATGTATTTTGAAAAGGGATTTCAAAGAATCTCATTGCAAAGTTCTGTGTTCAGATTTCAGTATCTTCCAGATCAAATGTAGTTGGTCTGTAAGTGAAAAACCTTGGGGGAAAAAGGGATCTAGTAACCAAGGCTACAGATTCATCTGGTTTCTAGTAGTCAAACTGAATTCCTTGCTAACTACAGTATACTATAGGGTAAGAAAAAAGAAAAAAAGATTAAAATGTTTGGGAGATTATTAGAATGATTGTCCTTTAAAGAAAAATGACTATTTATAGGGATACAGTGTGAATGTATTTCATTGGCTTGATCTTAAACTTACCCAGCAGCTGCCTTGCTGTTAGTACTACTGTAAGCCTTACTGATTTCAGCAGTAGATGATTGGACCTACGCAACTCTTCCCTCGTGTTTTAGTGCCACAATTGCAACCAGCAGAAATGTCTGATTTCAGCTCTGACTGATATGAAAAGAGAGGAGATTTTCTACCATAGCCTTTTACTTTTGCAATGTGCTTTCTCTTCTTCATTCTGTAAGCACTTAGGTTGTTGCACAGTAGCTGCACTGGTTTGCTCATTTTTTTTCCCCTGGGCCTGTAAGGAATAGGGAGATAAGTATAGTAAGAAGCCAGACCACTGGACTGAAGAGGATTGTTCTTTTATTGGAGGATAGGGTATCTTTTTGCCTTTTCAGGTACTTAATTTCTCAGAATGATTTTTGTGTATATGGCATATTTTACAAAAAGACATTAGATCTTAACACAAGTTATTGTGTGTAAAATATAAACACCAGTGAGTGTTCAGATGTGTATAACACCATTTGATGTTTAGCTTGAATTAAAGATGCTCTGAATTAATATTGCTATGATTTCCTGACAGCTAGTTTACAAGAGGTGATGACTCTGTCTTCTTTTCTTGTTCACTTGTCTTTGCTGTTCTGTCTCATACACAGTCATATTTAGTTAGAAAGTACACACAAAATCGCAGCTATTAAACGAACATGGAGGTGCAGCGTGTGCATTGCAATGAAGTCCGGATGCCCACCCAGCTTCATGCCTCCTCATAGTCCAGCCTTCCTTGTTCACTCTGCTTAGTTCTGCCCTAGCTCCACCGTGCTTCATCAGTCACAACTCCTTTCCTTCTGCCGGTGCTTTTAGCTATTTTTGCTGCCTTCCTGCCCCATACTTCTTGCTGGGCCAGTTCGGCTTGTATGAGCATCAGCCTGCCTTGCCCCTTGCCAATGTCTAACTTCAGTCGGCCCTTCTGTTTGTGGCTTAATAAAAAAAATTTAAAAAATTAAATCTATCCCTTTGTAGATCTTTACACTTAGATGACATATTCCTGTATGTGGGACAGTTCTAGTCTGACTTTAGTTAGAGTAACTTGGATTGAGCTATGTGTTACTGCAGTAGTCTCCATTTAGAACATGAGTAACCAATTTATGTCTAGTTTGGGCACGGCTAAGTTACACAGACATAATTACGGTACAAGATAAGCAAGTATACTTGCTCTCAGCTGCTGCGTCAGGTGCTAATGACTGCCTACAGGTGTGCAGGTTTACAAATACAGGAAAGCTTGTGTTTAGTCGCTTGCAGCGTAGAGTATTAGTGTGTAACTATAAAAACACTCTTCAGAGATTTTAGCTGGTAAAAACTAGTGACCTTACCGAACATGCGTAGACCGATTTTCTAAAATATGGACAGATTTGGACAAGTTTCCGACAATGCAGCAAAAAGAATAACCCTGATACATAAGCCATTCATACATATTATTTTAATCCTTCATGACAACAAACAGGGACAGTACATCTCCTCCAAGAAAGGTTATCAGATTGTATTAACATTGGCAAACCATTATCTTCTCTTTTGTTTGGAAATAGTGAAACTAATCTGATCGAAATGCAAAGCAATCGCCCCTGCTCCCATCCAGATGGGAGATTTCAGCCCCAGTTAGTATTTGGCAAAGTGAGTAAAAATGAGATTGTACTGTGGCAGTTGCCAGGTAACCTTAAGGTAGTCCCATCTATAATGCCAGCCAGCTTTATAAATGACATATATACTACAGATACAATACTTACTTCATGCAGTCACATGCCATTAGTGAATATTTTTCATTTAATTTACTGTGCCTTTTCTGATTGGTGTGGAAGATGAAAATGTTATCTTCTTAAATACCAAGATTCTAACCTGAGTAGTTCCTTCGTTTGGGAGCAAATTAGTCCAACGGTTGCTCATGTCAAGGGTAAGCTGATCTTCATAGTGCAGAAGAAGAGAGTATCATGACTCATTAATGACTAGCAACGTAGACATCAGAATGAGAGGATTTAGTCATGTTGCTTAAGGATATAGAAATATGAAGTATATCAAATAAAAAAATGGGTTTGTTTTTTTTTTTTTTTTAATTAAGCTCCGAAGTTCCATTTGTTTCCATTCAACCTTGTGCAAAATGTTGTAAATTAATTTACTGTTATTGGCCACTGAATGAAGACACACCTTCCCGCAGCAAGGGTCAATCACTGTTCTAGGGTTTCCCTTCGGAAGTGGAAGCAAGTCCTGTAGCTACCACAGTCCCTACCAATAACACAAGTTAATGTACCTCACATACTTCCTGCAGTTCCCGGGTGCCGCAGTGTATGTGCATGCACTCCACCCTCTGAGGAGGGCACCAGCAATTCTTGTAATTCTTTGCCTTCATTCTCAAAGGCTGTTGCTGTAAACAGAGGTTAGCCACTGGAGGTATTTGCAAGACTGTGAGCTGACAGGTCCTTCAAAGTCACACAAGATGGTCCACTAGAGTTACACCAGCAGAAGGGGTATGGCTATATTGTTTTTACACTGAAGCATATATATACCACAATTTAGGGTCTCTAGTTTCATAATCTGAAGAGGGAATCAAACGTCTGGATGCTAATTCAATTTTATTAACTTAATTAACTTACAGAGAAATTCAAGGAATAGGTATGCTTCTTGTTAATCTTTTCATTAATGATCTTTCCCCCTTACACTCAAAATGAATCCAGTTCTACAAGAATTTGCATTCCACAGATGAATACAGCACATTAGATTATAACTTCATTTCTTAAGGGAAAACCCTTAAATGGGTATTACAGTGATTTATGTCATGTTGTGTGGATCGCTCATGTCTTTTGTCTTTATGCTTAACAGTGCAGCAAGAATACCAGATAACAAAGCTGCATGCCAAAGGATTTATCACAGAGTGCAAAACGTAAGCTTCCCATGGATAATGCATCTTTACTGACACTTGCTGAATCTCATAACTTTTTTTCTCCTCCTAATTATTTACCCTATCAATCTATTCACCTCAATGCTTTCTGATGGTTGTTCTCTAGCAAATTAGCTGCATAGATTTCCCAAATTTTCACACAGCCAGAAAACCACAATCTTCACATTTGTGTTTGTTTAAATTTTTCCTTGTTGAACATGGCGCTGGGACATATTTTCAATGAATGCCTTCTGTGCTTCTCAGATATCTCACAACCTTGCTATGGTGTTGTTACCTACAAAAGCCACTTATTGCCTCACACATTCCTCCACCATGGGCATTATTCCTTAAACAATTCATGCCCCATTGTGCCTTACTGCCTGAGCTGCAAACAATATAAAAAATATTTAAGGACAGTCCTTACTAAAGCTCATATAATTTCATGTAAGTACAGTTGAACCCTCTTGTGGACTCAGGTTTGCTTCGAGAATATTCCAGCCCAGCAGGAAATTTACTGTGTCCTGCATGAACTGTTTTCCTTAAAATTTGTGTCTGAATCATGAGAAAGAACATCTTCAGTGCAAGCTGCATTGTTGGCGGAGCATATACAGGCAGTTAAATCACTTTTATCTCCTTGATGCTCTTGTGATTTGTTCTTTTTGTTTGGTTGGGGTTTTTTTTCCATTTACAATCGGGGGCAGAGCAGATGGCAAAGGCTTATCTTGTAACATGTCAATAAAATAAGCAAAGCTGTCAGTGAGCCTTCTCTCCAGCAGGCCTATTTCACTTTCAGGAGGATTTTTCTTCCACTGGAATGAACCTCAAAAAAATATGACTTTAGGAAGAAATGAGTAGCTCTATTAGCAGCAAAAGTTAATGGTTCTGTGGTTCTCTGTGACCCCACAGAGAACCTAGATCTTCTCCCTTAGGGGAAGAAAGCGATACTCTAGGATTCTCTCATCCACAAGGCAATGTGTTTTGATGAAACTTGTAGGATTTCCTCAGTTCTGCTCCTTCTGCTCTTCTATCATTACAAGGTGTTTCAGGGAAATAGGGAGTGACAGGAAGCTGGCAAAGTCATAGAGATATCAGCGCCGTATGTGTTCACGGCTTGATAGAGGCAATCACATCAGAAAGTGCACTCTCATTGAGTTCTTTGTATCAAGTTCCAAAAGAAAATACCAAACCCTTAGATTTTTGCTCCCAGAGGATTTGAGCTAATTCCTAAATATATTCTGCAGTTGTAACTTCAGAAGCTATTTCTGCTGTTATTTCCACTGCCAGGAGTGCCCAGCACATGCCAACATATACAACCCTCTACCGATAGACAGTAAAGACAGGCTTTACCCCCATACACCTTCTAAACAGAAAACACAGGTAAAAAAACTTTCATTTTGCTGATTTCTTAGCTGAAGAAATGATGGCAGTGACTGCTTAAATGATTTGCCCAAGTCTTTGCCCACACACAAAGTCTGAGGAAGAGCTACGCCTGAGGCAGAGCTGTGAACAGAAAATTTCTCCTGAGCCGCAGTTCAGTGCATTAAGCCCAGTTCATCCTTCCTTTTTGGAATACTACCATGTACTAACATATTATCCAAAGTTGCTGACAAATCTGAATAGCTCTTTTTTTAACAAATGAAGGAGTGGCAGTTGGCAAAAGGTAATAATAGCACTGGGCAGCAAAGATGATAACTGCCTGTGCCATGCATTTTATCTTTAAATGCTTCCTTAGAGGAGCACAAACAAGAATACAAAGGAAGCTGAAATCTGACACCTGCCTATAATTTATAATACTCATTATATTTTTGGGACAACCATCTCTTGGCAAAGGTAAGTTCTTTTATTTACAGGCAGGGGCTGCTCATGATTTGCATGCTAATGCATTCACATCTGCAAAGCCTATAAATTAGCTTCCAGCTTATTATGGCAATGCCATTGTCCTACTTGCCAGTATGTAATCTGATTCCAAATGTTTCAGATGCCCAAAAAATAAAACTAGCCTGAGGGAAGAGCTTCACTGTTGCAGTATTAGCACACCAAAAAATATCTCACCCGCCCCCCTCATAAAGAATAAAATAACGTAAAACTTGATTGAAAGAGAGGAAACCGCTAAGTGTTTCAGAGAGATGAGCCCAAAAGCATAACACTCAAGTAACAGGAAAACTGTTGCTGTTTTTAGGTGCTTATGCCAGTTCAGCCAAAAGAATGAAATTATAGTAGCTTTTTAATGGGCTCCCAATAAAAGTATCATCATAGAAGTCTGTCTGAAGATTTAATCAGGCTGTGGTGATTGCATCCTAATGTGTCATACATGAACACTCATGTTATTAATCCTGTTTAAATTCTGGTTGTGCCCAGCTGTCTGAAACAGACTCTGAGGTCCTTTTTGTGGTGAGCCTTATAAAGGCAGTCCCGACTTTCAGGCAGTCAAGAGTTTATGATTATGTCAAGATTTTGCCCCTTCGTTACACCCGGAAAAAAATGAAGCACAGCATAGACAAAGCAAGCTCATAGAGCACATATCCTCTCCCATCCAGCTGCGTGGATGTCTCCTATTTTAATTCACCTTGTTAAAGTCATCTGGATGGTTCAAGATTGCTGGGCTCACAAGTTCAGCTTCTGAAATCTCTGCAGGCTCAGCTTTGCTACTGTGGGTAGGGTGAAGAGGGTTATCCACCAACCTCAGATAAACACTCGCTCGCTCTTGTAACTTCCACCTGGTTACCTCTAACTCTGCTGAGACACATACAGATGCCCATCCTTAAAGAGAAAAGTGAAACTCTTACAACTCCAAACCCCAAAAGGTACCTACATCATTGGAAAGATCTTAAGCAGGGTGACAGAGCTGTTGTCAGCAAGCTCTCACCCGCTGCCCCGACTTGCTTCTGCATTACCCTATTGCTTGCATCCTCTGGCCTTTTCATCTCTGCCTCGCAGCCTTTCCACCTACTCTTACCTGGCTCTAAAGTCCTAGGAAAACTCCCTTTTTTTCTGGCCTACTGCGATAGGTAGATGACCACAAATGAGAAGAAAGACTGAAACAGGAGAGCTTCAACAGAGGCTTCAGAGTGGGAGGGGGCAAAGCACAGGTCATTGCCCAAGTGTGACGTTGGATTCAGGATCTGGATGTACTTGCATGCAGGAGGTGCAGCAGTATATTAAATTTCTTTATTGAATACTGGTTGATAATCATAGCCAGTTATTTATTTACCCATAACTCTCTTGTTAGTCAGAGCAGGTGGGAGAGGAGCAGAAAACTAGGTGCTCTGCATGAGTCATAACGCAGAAAAAGCTCCGCTGAGAACACAGCTCACTGCTCTGCAGCGTAGCCCAGGTGAGAAGCGGCAGTGTTGCGGTTGTCTCCATGTTGTCAGTCTCATATTACCAGGAACCACAAGATTCAGTATGACGTATGTATTCAAACAGGGCTGTAGGTAGGGATAGGTAGAGACTTCTCCATTTCACATTCTTGTATTTGTCTGTTTCATGCTACCATAAGAAAGAGGAAATGCAGCATAAAGAAAAAATAACTACTTTTTTGGAACAAACATAGAAATACAGAAAAAAAGGTGTTACTTCTAAATCTGGGGATTTGACCTCAAGTCTATTCAACTGTACTTTTGATCTTGCAAAGAATTGTACAAGGCTAGATCCAGCTATGGGGCTCAGGGAGGGTTTATACATCTCTGCTGCTTATTCCACTCCATAAGTGGGCGGTGCCTATGCGTGAGCCACAGCCCTGTCACCCTCTGTCGCCCCTGCACCTGGCAGATAGCGGGCAGGTCTTACTTTTAAATGTAGGACACATCCAGCCGTCACTGCTGGATGAGGACCACTGGCTGCATCCATGCTGCTCTGAATGCGCCAAGCTGGGGACGGCAGCAAGCACTGACCCGGATAACTCTCCTCCTCACATCTGCCTCACGCGGAAGCTGAAGATCATTTCAGGCTGCTGAGGTGCTGGATGTAGGAGGAGGTCCTGCATGTCCCACAGGGAGCTAGCAAGCTCTGGCTGTGCCTGGAGCTGCATTGCTGGATCTCTGCATGGGCACCGCGTCTCACCCACCAGGCTCCTCTGTCCCTGCAGTAGTCGGCACCAACAGACACTGAGTAGTTGCAGGAGATTCCAGTATTTGTGTGGTTTATCAATGCTTCCCATGTTTGTTGTGTTTCTTTTTTTCGCAACGAAGCAGAGTATGGGATACATTGGATGTTGCTGTTTAGATGCTGCACTGACAAGTATAGTGCCAGTGCCTAAACCGAACTGATTCCTATCCCATTTCTAATTGCATTCACTTTCTAAAATTGGCATAATCTCCTTTACAATAGTATGTGTAGGAAAAAAAATCTTGGTAGCATTTTTGTTCAGATGACCTGTGATAAAATCTCCTTTTCTCTTTCCTCTGCCTACTGTGCTTGTCTTTAAACTTTTGCTGAACCTACATTTTGTACCTAGTTCCTTCATGCTTTGTACTACAGACATCCAAGGCATTATTTCTTCACAAATGGTAGCAAAAAAAAGCATGCAAAGGCTAGAAACAGGCGTGCTGTAAAGACAGTTTAAAAACATACATTTTCCTCTGTGTGTATTTAACAGTTTCCATCTTTGCCATATGTTCTTTCCCTCATCAATTTGCCTTTTAGATTGTTCTTTAACACTTGCCTATTTTCTTGCTTCTGCAACAGAAGGGAAGTTGATCTTTCATTTCTTCTGCAAATATTCCTTATTGTCCCAGGTTTCATTACCCCATCTGTTATTGTGTGATCAATTGAAGTCTCTCGTGGTCTCACTTTTCCAACTGATCACACTATACCACAGGTTATATTTCAATTTAATTGCTGTCTACTGTATGATGTGTAAACTAGAAAGAGAGGAGCAAAAAGATGTGGATATTTTTCCCCTGCCTACCATTCCTCTCTTTCTGTGTAAGCACGTATCTTCGCTGCTTACTTGCTATCAATGACACCATTTAAACCAAATCCCTCATCTCCACTCTTTTCTACATGAATCCGATGCTTCTATCTCAGTGCTTGCTACTTTAAAGAACAAAAGTATATACAGAACAAGCTCACCAACACTTGAGGGAAAGGAGTAGATACTGTCACACTTCATGGGCTGAAGCAACACTTCCCTGCAGCACCCTTGCCAGAATGGAAACTTCTCCCACCAAGCATAGTGTTTCCCTGTTCTCCCACTGCCATCTCCCAGCCCTTTCCTACTGCGCTCAACACTTACTCTTGGTCATGCATGGTTGTGTTAACTCAGCCTGTATGTGTGGTTTTAAAATTACTTTTTCTCCCTTTTTTTTTAGGTATTTACAGATACTGTCTTCTGCAAAGTCCTCTTTCATCTTCCTGCCCTCAGCTCTGACTACCACAGCAAGGTGCTCAAGAAAGACTTGCTTTTAAAATTAAGGTACGTTCCCCTGTTTCTGCAAGGGGAAGCTAACCCTCTAAAATGTGATCAAGCTGATCTGAAGAAGGTGAGTCTTTTGCAGCAGGACAAATAGATGGAAATTTCTCCTACCTGTCCAGCACTTTGGGAGACAAGACTCAGCATTAGAAGTATTTATAACTACTGCTTTTCATAGTAATAGAGCAAAGTGGGTCATTGCCAGGGAGGAACACGGAGGCAGCTCTTGCTGTAACAAGGCTTGGGAGAGATTGTTTAAGAAGCAGCACCCCTGATTTGCCCCTGAAAACAATGATTCAAAGTATTGACGTTCATGCATGTGGCGTGAATCCAGTGTCACATCCACATGTGTTGCTAATTTGGTGTCGTGATCCCTCATTCGAGCATGTGTTTAAAGACCAAACTGTCTCTTAGAAATCAGGCCTCGGCGGACTGCTCTATTTATTGGTTGAGTCATTTATAAAAGCTAAACAGGGTCTTTAATGTGGAGCTGTGTAATGCAATGTACCCTGTCTGCTTCTGGATGTGCAGGTAGACATTAAATTTATCCCAAAAGCTCCTGATAGCGCTGCTGGGAACCAAGACGTCATTTTACAAGAGCTGCCGGTGCTGAGGCTAGAAAGAACAGAAAAAGTGACGGTCTTCTGCAGCCCTGTGTGGGCAGGTTTGAGATGTGCATGGCTTTACAGAGGGGAAGGAGGAACTGAGATAGGAAATACAAATTAATGCAAGCAAATGCAAATACCGGTGGAAAGGAAAGCCGCCGCAAATCTGTCAAGCCAAATATCTTTTCCTCAAGGTATTGGAATGAAAAACTCTTTCTAGATTTGACTTTTTCCTCAAAAATATTGAGTAATAGACATATGCAAAAAAAAAAAAAAAAAAATTAATAAAAAAAATTTACAAAAAAAAAAAAAAAAAAAAAAAAAAATCGCAGTGCTGAGAACAGGCAGCAGCACAGCAGCCCCTGGCTCCCGACGTGAACCCAAACCCACAAATGGGAGGCAGCGCCGAATTCCCAGGCTCCTGCTTTTTGGCGGTGTGTCCTGCCCCCTGGCGGTGAGGGCCTGCCGCCCCCCCGCCCGCCGCAGGGACCCCCCGAGCCCCGCCGCCTGCCCTCTGGGAAGCAGCGTCCTCGCAGGAGGAATCTCAGTTCTCACTCCACCCGAGTTTGGAATGTGGCCCCCGTACTCAGGGTGGCGTGAAAAAAAAACTAACAGCACCCCTGTAGATCAGAGTTATAATAATGGCGTTTCCAGCTTTGCCTCCGATATTGCACAAACGTGGTATTTTCCAAAACACATCTGCTCTCAACTTGTTTGAAGTGAACACACTATTCAGAACAAACATAAGCATGCTGCTCTGCGAGAGATAGTAAGTCTTCCCTCTACTTCTGAGTACATAGAAGTTTATGTTAAAAGAAAACAAAGCCAAAACTCAGTGAAAACCTCCAGACCCTCGTGTATAACTATACATTATACCTTGGGTTTTCTTTGGGGGATGGTTCAAAAATAAATACTAGCAACTCTAGGAAATAACGTTTGCCTGCTGCACCAAGGTCCTGTTCCTGTACAAACAGTTCCAGAGTTAGCTAGGCAATTGCTAGCACTTTGTTACCTCTCTTGAACATCATTCACAAAGATGGTCAGTCAGTTTGCAGCCTTGGAGAAGGACTTATGAACCAAACCAAAATTAATACGGAGGTCAAGGATGACACAGTTCTTTATTTGATGCTTTCCTTTTTACATTTTGACAATGTAAATGAGAGGATGAGTTAAAGGAGGAAAAGTCGCAGCAACAAGTCTGTAGACCTTAATTGTCTGAAGACGTTGGATATTGTGTGGGCATGATCTCAGTGAGCCTAAGGCCTCCAGAGGGCTCTGGGTAAAATCCCAGCCACCAGGGGTTCTGACATTTCCTTTAATAGAGACGGGATTTCATCCAGTGCAACTCCAGGACAATACAGAAGCCTATCCACAACCTAAGTGTAGAAAACTGGAGTTAGTGGGCTCACATGCACCTTTCCAACTATCTGTATGGCAATCATACGCACAGCGTGCACTAGCACACACAAGGAGGCTTCCTTGCCATCCTTTTATTTCTAAGATTTTAGATCATCTCAGGCCAATGGAGTCACATAAGGTGTCTCTTGCTGGAATGAGAAAGGGTTAGTCACACCTCTGCGGGCCACGCTGGTGTCCTAGTATTTTCACAAGTCTTTTGAAACAGGTGCAACAGAGCATCAATTGCACGAGACAGCTTATTTCAGCGGTGCCAGCCCCAGATGAATCTCTAATGTAAGCTGAGTTCAACCAAGTGCTACTGACGAGAGCTGGTCAGAAAAATTGCTTTCTTTTAAATTCAGATAATGGCAGCTCTTCAGCACACATGAGGAAATTGATCTGGAAATATTCCCAGAGTGGTTGTTGCAGCAGTACCTCCCATCCCTATCCTGTTTTATGGGTTGAATGACTACTTTGTTTTGGTGATGCTAATTAGGTATTATGGCTGTCATGCCTGAAGAGAGATTAAGCAGAATCAGGGCACTTGGACACGGAGGAAAGTGAGCATAAGACGCTGCTGAAGGACAACACCCATGAATTAAAAAATAATTTGATTTACAATAGGTAGCCAGTCTGTGGACATTGCTTTTTTCCTAATGGTTTTAGCTGAGAGGTAAACAGGCTAGAAAAACATATTCAGGTGAAATGGAAAAACGAAAGGAACCTCAACCCTTAGGGGACCCCCCGCCCTACCCCATGGCTGCCCGCTGCAGGGCAGAGGGGTGACCTTGACACTGACTGTGCTACCCACCATGTCTCTCCAGCAAAGGCACTCATGGGAACCAGACTGCAGATTCCCACCAGCTCATTTCAAATCCGTCCCCGTGAGACCCCAGCCATGCCCGTCTGGGCTGGAGCTGATCCCTGACCTTCACTCAGCGCCGCTCGGTTTTCTCTGATAGCTGGGTGAATGATTGCCAGCAGTGGTAAATGATTTACTCCACGTAAAGCAGCGCCTACTTGAGGGGCATATCCCTTGCCATGCTGCAGAGAAAAAAATATTACTACAGATCCCCGAAGGTGATGAAATTATCTGATTATTTACATAATAAATAATTAAAGGTAAGCTTAGTAGTGGTGAGAGAAGCTTATGATTCCTTTTTTTCCATGGTAAAAGAAAAATTTGGGCAAAGGGTCTAGATTTTCACAGTTGCTACAGAACTCGTGGTTGTGTTCACAGTCAAAGATAACGTACTTTTGACAGAGCAGCTTGGTCCGGAATGCCCAGATAGATTCAGGCATTTTTGATTGTTCAGTGAAGCAAACCTCCAGTTTGTTTTTTCTCCATGTTAGGACATCTTTTCCTTGGGGTCTCTTTTCCATGCGTGTACTGTTGCAGCCCCACAGAGCTGGCTCCTACCATCTGGTCTCTGTGAAGATGTGGGCTACACAGCCTGGAGGTGAGAAAAACTACATATGCTGCTGGAGCTGCCTATTTTGCTGCAGGAGGCACTGGTTGATTAGTTTGCTAGATTTCCTCACTACTAAATCCAAGCAACGTCGGGACTGAAGGCAGACAACTTCACTGTCTGTGTTGTATGTCCTCGATCACACAGAATGAAATCTTTGGTACACCATCTTTTAACTTCAGCTAGATTTCCCAGTTGTTTAAAAGCCAGATGTTTAAAAAGAAAGCGGAAGATGGCATTTCTCTCTTCATGAGGTCACTGGGAGCAGCAGGGCAGGACACGAGAGCTGCTAATGCCAGAAGTGGGCTTGGGGGCAGCCCTCGGTGCTTCTCGTCGTGCTCCGCTGGCCCCACGGCGTCTGGGCACTGAGGCACTCCAGGTGCAGGCACAGCTTTGGGAAACCAATTAATTCAACTACTAAAAATGGCAGCCAGCTCTACGCTCCTGTCTGAACTGGGGCAACTCTCTAACTTTTGACCTTGTAACGAAGCGAGCACTTTCCTGAGTGGTCCGTTCCTACTCTATTTCTTGCAAAATGGATGAAATTAAACCTCCCTTCTCTTTCAACCGCTCTCATTTTTTGTGCTGAAGAAAATACCTTCTGCGTCTCTTTCTGAGGTGACTTGAGTGCTGACAGTGAGACTGCTGGAAAATGACTTCTCAGCACTGCACAAATCAAGTTCTGCTATAGGGACAGAAAGAGATGCTCATGGGGCCCAGTTCGGCCCTTACCTCTCCTCTATGCAAAAAATTGTGTGCTGATGAATTATGCTTGCAAGTAGTTCAGGCAAAATTTATTTACAACTTTATTTTATTATGAATTTGGAATGAAATCTGGACAGTGGGAATGACCACCAGGAGTAAAGAAGGAAGATTAATTTGATTGTGGTGTGGTCCTGATGATTTGGTTGGATTAGAGAAGGACAAAGTTGTGGTAATCAAGGCTTCGAGGATAATACAAGCGTAGATATGATTTAAATTGATATTGTAAGGAAACAGTAGCAAGAACTGAAGAGTGGAAGAGGAGTTATGAATAAAAACTATTTGTGAGTAAAAGTACACATATGTGTGTGTATATAATTAAACAGTAAATTGATACCTTGTCACAATACAATTTACTATGCAGGAATATGCAGGCCATTAATTTTTCCAGATAGGAGATTTAAAGCTAGATTATATCTTAAAACCAGCCTTTTGTTATTTTGCCAGTCAATACGTGCTTGCCAGTAAAAGCCCTTGAGACAGTTAAATGGCAAGTAGTCTCTCAACAGTATTAAAAAATGGAAATTCTTAAAAGCATCATCTTAAAAATATTATTTTTTCAGTTTTTTGGAAATGTTACAATAATTCTTAGCTATAGCTTTTCATTTGCACTCTGTGAAAAGCCAGACGCTATGCAACAAATACGCAAATAATATCTTAAAGCTACTTTTTAATAGAAATTGTATGCTTCAATTATTATTGACAGAATTAATACATCTCACAATCTCATTTTTCACTCACATTGTATAAACAAGTACATACAAGTACATACTTTCCAGATACATACAGCATCTTTCTAGATTTTTCTGGTGGCAACTTCAAAGATGATGTTGAGGGGGCTGGTGAAACTCTATGTGGTTTGAGGTAACCTGCCCGAAATTTTTGCAACTTGCCTATGGTGATATCATCCTGTTGCTGTGATTTTAACATCCCAGTCTATTCCCCAGCATTTGCTAGCAATGAGGTTGACCATCCCCCCTCACAAGACACCTCCCCTGAATATCTTTTGAGGAACTGACATTGGGTACAGTTTGATCATGTTTGATGTGGCTGTGACAAAATCCCATTTGATGCAGTCCAGTAAGAATTTATAAGCCCCCTTCCTCCATGAAACCCGTGTAATCCCATCTACCAGTAGTGGTAGGTCTTTTTTGGCTTTTCAGACCGCAAAGATTTGTCCTCCTACTGACCTCTTTGTTGAGGCCTTGAAGCTGCTACAAGAGTTGACCAAATGCACGTGAGTTATGTGCCCAAAACGCACACACCCCTAGTCCTGTGATAGGCACGTCTGCTCGTACGATGAGAGTTTGCATTGGGATGGCGTGATGGGATGCATGTAGATCTTACTGTCGAGAAGTGTTTCTCCCATGACCCAAATTTTAGCTGTTCATTCACATCATGTGATGGGGAAGCCTTCATTTTGGTCACCTTGAGGGTGTATTTCCAGGCGTGGGATGGGGAAAGATCAGGGCCTATGGGTCCTGAGTACCACTGCTGGACATAGCCCAGCTGGAAGCCAGCACATAATGGCAATCAAGCACTCATTAGATGGCCATTAAGAAATGTGCATTTGCTTAGTGCTGGCCTGGATACCAGACAAGCGATGGATTCCTTGTCAGTAAGGTGACATTCCCATCCTCACATAACACCTTTCTTTCCTCTTCGCATTTGCATTGAATTTGTTCAAAAAGTGAGCAAGAAGTTGACCGCTTCACCCGCAAAGCAACTTATCACAAGCTTTTGGTACCTGAAGCGGCCGACATCACTAGTGATGTCGATGCTGGGCAGCGCTGATGCATCTGCCTAGGGAAGGGAGAGGAGACAGATGGGCTTCCAGGGGCGGCAGGAGGGCAGGGATCGTGAAACCTGGCCAGAACCGAAAGTTTTCGGTGTGGCCACGCGTCGCGCTGGTGGCGGGGCCACGCCGGAGAGGCGGGAGGGTGGCAGCCAGCAAGGGGTCAAGCCCCAGNCTCTCCTTCTCTCCTCTCCTTCTCCCCTCTCCTCTCCGCCGCTCCCAGAGGCTGCGGCCGCCGCCAGGCTTAGTCAGAGGAATGTGGGTGGGACTCCCTCCTCCCCCGGCGCCTTAAAAACCCGCGCGGAGCGACAGGCGCGCAGTCACCCGTCCCGGCGGAGCCTCCCGTCCCTTCCCCGCCGTCCCGGCCCCCACCCGCCGCGCTCGGGTGCCCCGTCCCACCGCCCGCTCCCTCCCTCCCTCGCTCGCTCCGCCGGCCGGGCAGGATGGTGGTGTGCGGCCTCGCCTGCTGGAGGTGCCGGTGGCTCCTGCCCCTGCTGCTGGGGCTGGCCATCATCATGGGCATCATCGCCCTGGCGGGCCGGGGCTGGCTGGAGTCCGAGTCGGCGCCCTACGTGCAGCAGGCCTCGCTGTGGCAGAGCTGCACGCGCAGCCCCGAGGACCTCAACTGGAACTGCGAATCCCTCATGGACTACGGTAAGCGGGGACATCCCCCCTCACCCCTCCTCACGCCACCATCCCCTCCCCTCCCCTCCCCTCCGCGGGGCTGCGCCCGCAGAACCGGTACCAGCGCTGTTTCAGGGCTTAAACCAGCCAAGAATCGCAGGTCCAGCCTGCTTCGGGGCCGTCTTGTCTATCAGTGCAACGCTGAGAAGTTAGGGTGGTTTGTGAGGTTTTTTCGGTGTTTTTCCTTTTTCTTTCTTTTTTTTTTTAAAGTTATTTTACAACCAAAGTAAGGGACCCAGCTGACCACAAGTCCCTTCTGCTCCCCAGTTTGCTTTCTTGGCAGTGACTCGCCTGGCACTGGCCAGCGCAGGTGGCCTCACTGGTGGGATGGTGAAGGTGGAAACCTTCAGGAAGGGCCTCCTATGCAGAGCCTCACCTGGAGGGGAGCAGGACCTGCCTTCCCCCAGCCCTCTGCAGGGAGAGGGGGCCTTAATTTAACCCTGCCTGGCCGAGGGAACCTGGATATTCCGTTGCCTCCTGACCTGCAGTTTAAAATGTCCTGATGTGGGTTTGCAGATGGAAAAAAATGCCGTTTCCTGAATATACCTCTCTATTGCACTGGGACCTAAACCAGGGCATAATTGGGCCTCTGTTTTAACTTGCTGAGCTGCTTCTGTATCTGGCATCGCCAGTGTAATATCCTTACCGCACGCTCCCAGTTTCTGGGCTTTTGGGGAACTTCTTGTTTTTTGCTAGAACACGTGGGTCCGATCACATCTGCTTTTCCCTCAAACAAAATACTTCTGGACAAGCAAGCAGACCCGCCTTAAGATCCTGGACGAGGGTGCTTTGGCGACTGGGAAGCTGGAAGGGCGTGTTTCAGCCAGGAGAGCTGGGACTGCTGCCCGGGGCAGATCCCTTGTCACCCAAGCACTGTGAGCTGACTTCCAGAAGCTTTCCATTGCAACACTCTGCGTAAGCTAAATTTTCAGTGTATTGCAAGAGCGGTGCCTTCGTTTCTCAGCCAGGTCTCGCTGTAGGTGCAAGAAATCTGGCTAGTGTGACAAAAAAATCCGTCTCCCCCATCAGACAGAGGCGAAAAGCTAGTCCAGAGTGGCTGAAATTTGCATTGCACAGGGAAGAAGTGCTAGTACAGTAGAGCTGCTGAAATTTGCTTTCTCCTGCAACGACACTGCTTCTCATGTCCTTGAGTAGCCATGGGTGCGTGCTTTGCATCAGCCCTGAGTGTTGTGGGGCAACCTTCTGCTGTTTTTTCTAGTTAACAAGCTGTCAAAAAGGAATAGTATCCTTGACTTCACTTATTTAAGCCTTGGCGTATTTAACCCAAAATTTATTTAAATGCCTGGCTTATTTAGACTAACTTGACTTTGCCTCTCACCTAATTTTCATGACATCAGTGCCACTGTCTACTCAAATACTATTTACATCTGGAGACAGGATGTAACATATGAGTGCAGATTTGATTTACTTTGTTTCCTTTTTTCTATGCTAATGCAATTAGGCTCAAAATAAGTGAGGGCATTTACAAAGGAAAAAATGTCTAGCAGGCATTTAGAGCACTGCTGCAGGAAAATAAAAGTTAATTAATTGAGGTGCGTAGCTTGTGTTTTGCATACAATAGCTGCTATGCACTAACCATCCTGCAACTCTCCTGATGAAATGAAAACTTCAGAGTGGATCCCCATTAACAGAGAGCTCTATTAGACAGTTTCTTAATTGAGCTGTGGCGTGTGTACTGAGAAGAGGAAGAGAAAAAGCAGCCAAGTCACTTATTTTAAATGGGGAGAAAGGGACAGGAACAGACAAACAAAGATTTGCAAATAGGAGTGTCTCCTAAACTGCATTGCTTCTTAATTGCACACTTGCAAATGCCACATGAGAGAGAAGAGGTGGGAAGGGAAAAAGAAGAGTAGGATGTCACTTGGTAGGGAGGTGGGCAAGGGATTTTGTTTAGAGCTCTACACTGGTTTGCGTCTGGGAAGTACCTGGCTGGCGGCGTCTGTGTATTACCAAAATGTGGCAACGCAGAACTGCTGTGCTGCACTATAATATGACTCAAGATGACTTAGTCTGGGCCGTTGCAGGATTAAACTGTTGACTGCGTGTTTGAAACGCATCAGCAAGCCATCAGATATGACAAGGTTTGTGTGCAACGTGGTTACTTGAAGAGGGTGGTTGTCTTTATAGTGATGAGGCTGTAAGTTTAGGAGCAAGATTTGTGGGTGACTCTGTCCTCCCAGTTCTGAACAGCTGCTCCCAGTGACTTTGCTTTGAATTACCACTGTAAAAGATAGGCATGTACCTGTGAGGTAAAGGTGAGTCCATGGAAGTTAACTCTTTCTTATATTCCTAACGACTGGTTGATATTCATTAAGTACACAACAGCTGACCAGAAGAAGGGAAGCATTTATCTGGATCCTTCGTAAGTGCCAAAAAAAAAGAAAGGTGGAACCAAGAAGCAGGAGCCCAGCCTTTGTTAATCATGTTTCACTGCAGCTGTGCCACTGTGCCTGTGTCCCTAGAGGCATGAACTTTGATACCATAGATTATTGGTGAAGCTGAGTGCATGTGCCGACTTCCCTGAGGGTAAATAAAGGAGGAATGTTACAGGTATGCTTATCTTTTCAGTATGCCTCTTTTCAGGCATGCTTGGATCTGATTTCCAATGCCAGGATGTATTGGAGACAAACTAAGTTTATAGCGTCAGCCGAGTGCAGGCACTTGGAAAATGCTAATGGAAGAGGTGTAGCAGCTATGTCCCTGTCTGCACCCAGAAAACATTTACTGCTACTCCCCAGTAGAAAAACCCAGCGAGCAGGTGATGCTGGTGTCCCTACCAGTGAGCTTTGCCGGCTCCCAGGCAGGCGCACTTCCACTGCTAGCAACCAGTGCTAGCTTTAGAGACTTTAGAAGTTGGAAGTTTATAGCATGGTGCCTCTCCTGAGCTCCCAGTAGAACCACGTGACTGAAGTACTAGTGGGCGTTTATTTAATAGCTTGTTAGTATAGCGGTTGGTTTCCCTGCACTCCTAAAGCCAAAACAGAGCTGCGATTCCCAATATTAAATCCCAACCGGCCCTCCTGGCAGACCTTTAATTCTGGGCTGTTCTGTGCTCGTGGTGGGTATACACACAACTTCCCTTCACCCCTTGTGCTACCATGGAAGTTCGCACATTATGCGAGTGAAAAAATATTACTGATAGTGCTCTCTTGCTTGCAGTCCCCTACTCCTTTGTTTTCTCAACAAAAGCAGGTATTTTGGGGCATTCTATGTAGCGGGTTATCAAAGCCAAATAAGAACTGCTACTGCCATTTATATGTAGGAAAATATTGTAACTACAGTGTAAAAATGTGCTTCTTCTATGCACATCATTGTAAAAACTTCTACCCTAAGATTCCAGTAATTCACAAGCTAACATCCTAGCTTCTGCTTTTCTAAGTAAGTGAACAAAGAAGAGAAAGACTGGTTATTTCAAATCCTGTAGCAGTTCATTTTCCTGCTAGGCTATTTTCCCAGTCCTTTTATTAATTTCTAAAGGGAAATTTAGATTTAAATATCCCACCCTGTAAAGCTTCCATCTCCTCCCTGGTGAGGCTGAGGCATGGCCACATAAAATCAGGAAATACACCTAACACCAAGGCTCTGTAGCTTTTTTTTTTTTTAATTTCATCATATTACTGCTGCTCATCATTAACTTTGAATAATCCTGACCCCTCCTAGTTATTTGCGCGATAACATTTGCAGCCGAGTTCCTTTCCATAGTCGTCATTAATCAAGCTATGTAATAAAACTCTTAATCCTTCCTTATAATTATAGACTTTCAGCCCCTGAACAGTTTGGGTTTTTTAATGTTCTTTCAACACCACTTAATTGATACTTTTCTGCTGATTAGATGCAAAGAACTTGACTCTTCTTTGAGGCAAAGCCGACCTGGGAAACGCTAATACCTCCTGCTCTTCTTCTGCTTTTCTGCTGTCCTATTTATGCAGTCCCAAATTGCTGTGGCATTATTGTTTGATTTCATAAAGAGACGTCATATTTATGCCTATTTTGAGTAAGAAATACTCTCTCTGCCAAATGAAGGGGTCTGAGAATTTTCTGGTTTTATGGAAAACTTAAATTCTGGTTAAATGTATCATGATTACAAGGTACTTCTGAGCACAAACCAGCTAGAAACTGGGGCTAATCTGTCTTTCTCCGAGCGTGAGCAGGTCTCTCCGGCTCCTGTGGCAGCAAACAGTGAGAGTGTAAACCTGCACCTCTCCCCTCCTGGCAGCTGGGAGCCGTAGGCAGAGGATCCGGCAGATGGAGACAGGAGAGCTGGGTGCCTGCGGGGGCTCAGTCAGCTATACAGAGTCTCTGAGGGGAAAAGGAGCTGGGAAAGCCTGACTTGATAGGTATGGGCATGAGGAGGATCCTGCATGGAGAAACATCTGTTTTGGCGGGATCCCTGCAGCAGCCCCGCCGCCGAAAGCTCTCCTGGTTGGTGGGGGTAGCAACAGTTTGTGTGGGGAAGGAGCGTGCCAGGGCTGCTCCCTCCGCTCGGTAAGGGTGCAGCCTCCCACCCCAGCCTCTTCCATCAGTCACTTACTGAAAGACTTGCGGTTCATTTTTTGAGATTTCTTTTACATTGCTGGTATATATAAAAGTCAAGAGCTTTTTGCTGCTCTTCCCGTGACTCCCACTGGTGCTCATGTGGCCCTTCAATGGCTGTTTAGTCCAGCCTAGAGTAGACCCATCCGGCGCCATGGGGAGCACCTATAACTTAGTCGTATCAATATCAACCTGCTGATACCTGCCACTGGAGAAGATAATCCAGAAAGAGAAGAAGAAGAATGTATGGGGGTTACCAGCACCGATCTCTGTCACACATGAGCACAAAACCCACTGAATTTCATAACGGTGGTGCCTGCTACTGCCCTGTTTCTGAAGACCTGAAACAAAGCTCGTACAGCTATGTATCTTGCCATTTTCGTATCGCCAGAGACAAAAAAATAAATCACTGTGAGCAGAGCTGGGGCTGACCTGTATCCAAAAGCTTGTTATGCTTGTAAAGTAAGCACAGAGGATATGGAAACAGCAGAGAGAGAGCACCGCAGGCTTTCCAGCTTGTAGCTCCTCCAGTCATGTTTGTGTTGCACCAAACCTCAGGGTGTTGAACCTGCAGATGTATTTGAGTTTGCAACCTAAATTTTGTCAGGCAGATGCCAGACTTGGCTTCTTACACTGTTTCAGGATATGTAATGCATCTGAAAGGGAATGCACTTTGATAACTAAGTGTTCTTTCCTGTTGTTGTGCTATTTTTCTTAATAGGGCAAATATCAATAAATAGCATTCCTAGGTCATTTAACCTGAATCACTGTTCCCGGCCTGGCTGTGTGTACTGGTTAAATATCCCTTTATATTTTTTTATCCCTAAATAAATCCCTGTTTTGGAGACAACATCCAGTACCTGCATTAGGTATGTCAGAGAATATTTTGTATGAAAAGATTTTATCAGACCATTGACGTAGCTTTAATCTTCAGACTCTCATTGTGTGTCCTCCCTCCCTCCTCACCCCGCAGCACTCTCTTAGCGAAGGGGCATGAAACATGCCCAACTGGCTGAAGGAGAACTAGTTTGGAAAGTTTTTGCTGTCTCGAAGCTCCAAGAAGATGGGAAAGAAAACCCTTTTCCTTACCCTCCCTATGCCAGCATGACTGTCTTTGGGTGGCAGTGGTGGTGGTTGGGGATTGTGGGCTGAGATCTGGCTGATGGATGGCTGCTGTATTTCACTTTTGCTATTGGAATACAGGGAAAACAAACCAGTTCAGGCAGTTCTAATGAAAACAGCTGTAAAACAATACTTTGCTTTCAGAGAGTAAATTGATGTATGTGGTAGAGGTGTCCAAGATAGTTTTACTGCATTCTCTGTCTCAAATGTTTTTTCTCCATTTATACAACTAGTAGAGTAGGTGGGTTAAGGTGGAGGATTTTAACTCTTTAGGAAAAGGTTCTCTGTCTCATCGTCTTTTTCCTCTTAGTTTTTGTACAGAAAGAACAGAGGCTACTTTGAAAGGAGGGTGTCACCAGTGCCACTTCAGCTGTGTTGGAACAGACAGCTCTGAAAGAGATTTTTCGGAAAATGTTCTGACCTAGATCTCACTGCTCTCTTTATTCCTACGTTAGAGGGAGCTCGGGATCTGGCCCTCCCTCTTGTCTGAATGTGTGAAAGTAGAAACCCGCATTATGCAGATGTGGAAAGTGAGCTGTGATGACAGCTGACTGGAAAACAAAACAGTAGCCAGTACGGTTAAGCCCACGTGGACAGGTATCCTGCCTCCAGGGCAGGATCACCTTTGCTTCTTGTTGTTTGCATTGGGCTCACCTCAACTCTTTGCTTGGTTTCTAAAGAGGACAGAGTCTGGCCATAATGAGGGCCTTTCCACAAGCCCATGTTACTGTGAAAGCAGAATTGCTGGCTGTTTTTCTGGGAGATTTTCTTACGTTTGTTACTCTGGTGCTGGCCTGTGGTGGGTGGGTGCTGTGCTGATGCTGCTCTGCTGAGATGAGGCCACTTGCTTTGTGTCTGAGCCTCTCTAGCCTGCAATTGCTTGATGCTGTCCCTTGAACTTAAGAGTCTGCCCCACCTCATCCCATCAAACATCAAAGTAATGATTCAAAGAGGACTCTTCCACTCTCATTTCAGCTGTGAATAGATATTTATCTTCAAGAGCTTTCTCTATCTCTTTGTCGTCTCCCACTTCAGCTATTCCAATTCTGTTTCTCTTTGGTCATGCTAATTTTGCTCCACGCACTTTATTCTTGTAATAAACAAACCGTCGAGAAGCTGAATGCTGACATCACTATTACTTCTCATAGAATCACAGGGGTTGGAAGGGACTTCTGGAGATCATCTAGTCCAACCCCCTCTGCCAGAGCAGGTTCACCTAGCGCAGGTATCTCCTGCGGTGATACCCTCTTGTCTGCTCTCATACTTCCCTGTGCACGGAAGTGGTCTTGTAAGCTTGCATGTCAAACAGGAATGATAACAATAAAGTGCATTCTCAGCGGCTGTGTGCCCTATCTTCTTAGATGTCTGTGGGTCTCTTAAAGATACAGAGTTTGAAGGTGTTATCTCCATCACCATGCTACACTATATCCCTCTTTTCAGCAGGACAAGTTAGTGGGCAGGGAGGTCTGTGCTGCTCTGCCAACGATGGTGGCTCTTTGCTCTGCAGTTGTGCGCTTTGGAGACACCCAGTATTGCTTTGACATTGCTTTTTGTGGTAAAGGTTCAACAAAAAATGATCAAAGGAAACCAAAGACCTGCAATGACCTACAGTTCAGTGTGCTCCTGTGTGTAACATTTTTCTTGTTTTCTCTTCAAGGATGGGGGAGAGCAGCAGCTGCCACGTACCTTGTTGGCTTTGTGATCCTGGTCATCTGTTTCGCCCTTGCAGTCATCGCGTTCTCGATTGAGATACTCCGCTTCAACTTTGTGCGAGGAATTGGAGGCTTGCTCTTTGTTGTTGGTAAGGCTGAGCACAAAGACGAGGTTATTTTAGATGGAAAAACATGCATCAGCAGAAAAACATGCTAGGTGGAGCCTCCCTTATGAAATAAGCATTCTGTCTTTGTCTGGTTTATGACTCATTTTCATGGGGAACAAGGGAAGGTTCATTTATGCTCTGAGAGGATAATGGTTAGGAAAGCTGCGGTGGCCTCTGTCAGTTAGCACTTTCCCAAAAGCAGTGTACAGGGGCAACCAACACCTTTGACCCTCCACCTCACATCTAAGACTTAGGAGCTGAGAGCCCTGGGTGCTTCACACCTTCCTGAGGGGAGAAGGAGCGATGGGGCTATGGTACAAGTGGGAGATAACTGGCTCTGCAGGGATCATGGTTCTTCGCTGTAGGACAGGGCTGGTCACAGCATGTAGGTATGTGCCTTAGCAAGCTGACAATGTCAGCCGTAGCTGCTGCAGCCAGAGAGGTGTGGGGATCTGCCTTGGCCAGAAGTCATGTACCTCTGTAGGAATGCAGATTTGACTGTGGGACTGAAACTAATTTTACTTATCTTAAAAGGATATGCAGTTATCTCCAGGCATTTTCTTTTTCTTTTTTTTTTTTTAGTGGGAAATGTGATACATTCATTGTCATTTATTCCTGCTTTTCTCTCTTTCTTTCTCTCTCTAGCTGCATTCCAGATTATAGGCTTGGTCATCTACCCAGTCAAATTCGCAGAAGAAATTCCACTGGTGGGCAATAATATGTTCAGCTGGGCCTATGGCTTTGGTTGGGCCAGCACTGTTGTTGTAATAGGTTGTGCTTTCTTCTTCTGCTGCCTCCCCAACTGGGAAGATGAAGTCCTAGGAAACATCAAGCCTACCTATTATTACTCCTCCCCAGAGAGAGCACCGTACTTAAACTGAAAGATTAAATGCAAGTACAATCAACTGTCAAAATAACAGAAGAGCACCTCTGGTGTAAATTTGATGCAGTTATAGGAGTCTGAAAAAGCCAACCTTATTTCTCCAGAGTATTTCTTACTAGCCCTGGCAATAAATTAGTAAAAACATTGGCATCTTTAAGCAAATAGCTTTTGCCTAAAGTATTATTTACGTATTCTCATGTCAATTCTGTTTGAGTGGTTTACTCGCTCCTTCCCCTCCCAACTAATTGAGTCATCCTTATTTTATTCAAACATTTGCTTATGAATAAAGATGTAGTGTTTCAAGTGTAGAAAAGGAGAGATTTTAAGCAACCCATTAGAGGGATCTGCAAGTTATTTTGTTTTCATCTCTGACAAAATTGCCTTAAATGCAACTAGAAAAAAAACAACCTTCCAAAGAACGCTTTTTCTTCTACCAAAGTGAGTCCCAAGGAGGGAACTTCTCTGAGACTATTGCAGTCAGCTGCTGCCTAAGAATATCTTCCCATTCCTGTTACTGGACTATTGTTGACTATTTAAATTAAGGGGAAAATAAAATTAAAATTTATTTTCTACCAGTTAGTGCTGTTGGATGAGGATCTTCTCTAAAGCATGGAGTTGGTTTGTGTAACAGTGCTAATGTAACACTGGTGTTTTTGTGGCCACTGAAGGACTTGTGATGGAGCCACATACAATTTAATATACATTGTCACAGAGAGAGGCAACAAACTTTCAGATGTTAAACTACATATATTTTTACATTGTATTTGAGGGATGCTGATTTAGAAAATACCTTTGAGTAGAAACATACGCTGTTCTTTGTCTAACTTTTTTAAACTGTGGTGTTTTAATTATCAGCTGTGTTCTGGAGGGAAATCTTAGCGTAAGGTGTTGAGAACCTCCAAAAGTTTCTAAAGCACACTCCAAAGTTTAGTAAACTTGGGAATGCTTTGTGAGTCACTAGGAATAACAGGTGAAAATAGAAAAGCAGTTCTGTGAGCAATTTACATATGCAAACTTCATACAGACACCTGTCTCGGGGAGTAATCTGGCTGGCTCCTAGCTTGTGTTTCTGGAGCCAGCAATTCCAAATAAGTATTCCAGTGAGGCAGAGCCGTGTCTGTCCTGGTCATGGACCTGTTGCAGCTTACAGCAGATTTAATTATGGTATATAATCTTTGTCAGAGCTTTCTTCAGCTGGGGAAGAAGGAAGAGGCTCATTTGTGGAGCTCTTCTTCCAGCTATGGGGGAAGTAACTCTAGCAGAGAGAGATTTCTGAGCAGGTTATAGGCAGGGTGGAAAGCAAATGCTATGCATTACTCTGTGTAACGAGCGGCTGGGGACTTACTTCTTACTGTTGTGAACCCAGTACTTAGGAGAGGGCAAGTGTGTGGGTATATATGTTTATGCACATATACAAAATAGAACATATAAAGCGCTGACCAGCATACTGTAAAGATAAAGTCCTTCAGAACTAAGTTTTTCAATGCTCAATATTTCTTGTATTATATATTGTATAGCTTTCTGTTTTGTAACACCTTTTTTAAACTGGTAATTCTGTATATTGCATGTGATCCTGTTTTGGAAAGGCCGGGTGACTTCTGAAGATCCCTTCCAGGCCTGTATTTTATAGCTTTACAGAGCACAAACATCTGCAGACTTCAGAAATGTGTTACAAGCTCAGTTATGCCATATACAATCAACTGTATTAATGATTCTTGCTGAAGAAGAGAATCCTTTTCCCCCCTTCCCTCCACTTTTCTGTACGGTACTGGCTGGTGGGGAATACTGTGTAGACTTACCTGTATCATGAGTAATGATAGTACCTAACTTTCTAGTGAATTCAAAACACAACAGAGAATCCTAAGTCTGGAAAATCCTTGCACAGCTAAAGCCGAGAAGGAGAAAAGATGTAAGAAAATGGACACCATTCCCAGTGAAAGGAAGGATGGCTTGTTAATAGGGTTTGCCATAACTTAAGTCTTTTGTATGTTTTTTTTATAAGCAGTGTCATAACTTGTCAAAAAAACACAACTGTAAAATAAACTTGACTCTGAATGTACTGGGAGGGGTGGAAGCATAACCAGCATGTTGCACAATTAAGATGTTTGGGAGAAAGCTATTACAAATAGTCATTAATTACTTTCAAGTGATACTAATGTATATGGCACTCTTTTCAAATATGGTGGCTTAATTAAAACTGTTTTAACTGACGGTTGTAGAAACTTGGTGTTGTTTGTGGTTCACGGATTCATTTCATAAACTCAAGCAAATAGCCATTCTTTACTTCACTTCTCTTAACGTGAATGTCAGTATCCGTGAATTGTTGGGTTAATGAAATGAAGTTAAAGACCTCATGGGAGGTGTCTGGGAGGTAGCAACTTCATTTTCCAGTCAAATAAGCTTGGATATACACTGCAAAACACAGCTGTGTGCTTTCATCAGAAGTGCCAGGCACAGAAAGCTCTTGGCTAAGCCGAAACCTCTTAAACGCATCACAACTTGAGGGGAACCCTGAATATTTTAAGAACATTATGGTCTACAGGAGGTCTCAGATGTGAGAAGCCTGTACTTTTTTTGTTAAAGCTGTGCCAAATAGCTTTCATATACTGATTGAAAACTTTAAATATGGAGAAAAGGATGAAGTACTCATCTGCTATTTTCAGTAGAAGACTACACTTCTCCCATGATTAGAAACCTTCTCATCTCTAACATCAGATTATTCATGGCTCGCATATAGCTCTGTGCTCGTGGCACTCCATATCCTGAACAACTCTTTCTCCCTCTGAGTTTGTACAGAGAGCAAATCTGTCAGCCACTGCTGTCTTAAATCAGCCTGCAGCTTCTGATTTCTGGAAAGTCAGGTTCACTGTTCTCCTGATTTTTTTACCTGTTCTCTTCGTTAAAAGTCTTAGTTTTAAAATGCATTTACCACCCTGGATTCTGGCAGCTTGCTTTTGTTTTGTCTTTTTTCGCTTGTTCGTTTTTAGCACACCTACCCACCTTTTAATTACTTTTGATTTTGTATGCACAATTAGGGCAAATATTTTTGTTCCTTCCAGATTTTCCTAAATGCTTTGAAGATAATTGGAGCGTTCGTATAATGCCCTTTTTTTTTTGACATGAAGAACATTTGTACTCTTGTTTACCTACCAGTTTGTATTCAGCTGCAGCCTAATTCTGTGCTCACTAAAATCCCCCCGAATAACTCTTGCGAGCTTCAGACTGCAGGGTAGCTCCTTCTAACCCAGCCCTGCAGGGGAGAGAGCAGGTCAGGAGAATCTGAGCACACCTGTCTCTTGTCTCAGGGGGAGTTAGGAGCAATCAAAATCATATTTGGCTTGGTGCTAGAGAAGGCTGAATGACCCGAATGGGATGATTAATGATTAAATCTCACGGATATGGGAAAGACATGCCACACCCCACTGGGATTTTGTATTTTTAGCTGATGTAACTAGTGACTCATTTTTTTGACAGTTCCTTGGCAAGGTAGAATTCTTAAGAAGAATTCACCTGACCCTTGCATCCTGCATTTAAGGACTCTTGGACCTAGAGTACGTATATAAATCAAGGCAGTGCAGTAACAGATCATTCAAGGTAATTTTTTTGGTGGGGAGGAGGGTTGGTGTGGTGATAAGCACTATAGAAACAAAAACACCCACATACTAAAAGGTTGCCTTTACACACACAGAAAAAGAGTTGCAGAGATCATTGAGCACTTTTGAACTAACGATGAACCAAGCATATACATCAGTGGAAATCAAAATGCTTTAGGAGAATCTCAACAACTGAGAGCGCTGAGGTACTGGTCCCACAAAGCAGAGCAGTAGAGGTTGCTGGTGAGATCAGACAGCACCCTGAAAGAACAGGGTTTTCAGTGCTAGTAGGTGAAGCTGCCAAGATTTTAAAATGAACCTGGGAGATGATACTCGCAACCAAAATAAAGTGTAATCAAGCGTGGAGGATATGTTTGCCCAAAATAGGGATGCTGAGTTTCTGAATGCGATTCCTGCAACAGCTGTCTGTACAGAAGCAGTGACATCCGTGTGCAATGAGTTCACAGCAGCTGGGATGCGTCAGCGTTACTGCACGGGTGCACCAGTTCATATGCCTAGATCCCATTGACCAAGAACATGTTGCTTTTTGCTGTGCACGTGCAGCGTATTTACGAGACAGGTTGGAAGCACCCACTGTGCAGATCTGTGCTGCTACAGTAAGCAGACTTTTCTCTGGGGTTTCCCGGCATCCAAAGGTGTGGGGCAAGCTGCTCCAGCTGTGGAGCTTGACATCCAGAAGTTCCAGGCAAAACACCAATGCCTTCAAATTTTGCCTCTATAAAATTTTATTTAAATTACTTGGGAGTTGTCGAATAATCCAAAGGGTAATTTTTATTGTGATTTTTGAGTGCCTAGACTTAATAAGGCTTTATTTATAATAAAGAATGCAGTGGAAAACATGCTATAAACATACTATAAATAATATAAATAATAATGTCTGATAAGCAATATGCTTTGTATAATATAAATAAGAAATATACATGTTTCCGTGAGTGATATTCCTCATCTGTTCATCTTTGCAAGATTGGATAACGTTTGCTAGAAGAACTGGTATTACTTTCTTTCTATTTATTTATGGGACTGTGGGCAACACATACTATTTTCCACAGAGATCTTTACGAATACAGAATATTTTATAGGTATTAAAAATTGCTAAATGTCAGGGGGACACACTGGAAATCACTTCTCAAATCAATCCCATATCAAACATTTAAAACTGAAGAGGTCGTTTCCATATAACATCTTGGTTTCAGCAAAACCCTACTTTCAGCTGGAGAATCTCAAAGTGAAAATTCACACCCAAAACTCCTAAAGATATGCTTGGTATGCATGTCTTATCTGTAAATCTTGAAGTGCTTAAAGAAGTAGCTGCTGCTGTTCCCAACTGACCCATAAGGCACAGTAAATGAAAGCCATTTCTTCGACAGAGAAATCTAAGTAGCAGAGGTGCGGCACCTGGGAATTACCTATCTAGGGCTGATTTTATTCCTCTCCTAAGGCAGCTGAGCTATATGCTTTACAAGCAGTTACTGTTACGATCCACTACAATAGCACAACTATTTAGTTAGCCTAGCTGTGCCCTGGAGAAGTCGCGGGGCCCAGAGCAAGTAGTTTAAGTAAAATTATCCCATATGTAGAACAGGGCTGCGCTGCACCACTCTAACTGCTTACACAGAACTTCATAAAATCCCTGTATGCTTCATGTGTGCCCACCAGAGAGCTTGCGCTCCTGGCAGCCGCCTGCAGAAGTTACAGACCCCCCCTCAGCAGTTACAAATGGTCAGAAGCCATCTCAGTTGGTAGCTGCGTGGTGGGTTTACAGGACACCCGGGATTTCAGCTGTTTCTCTGGGGGAACGTGTGCGTGCGTGTGTGTGTGTCGTGTGTGTGTAGGCTGAGTGCATCACACTTCTGCAGAACATCGTTAAGAAATAACTGAGGATTAAACCTTGTTCTGGTACAGAACCCACCCTGAAGAAACCGTATCATTTAGCGAAAGCTAGCTGAAAGTGAAATCCATGCTCAGGCACAGAGACTTTCATGTTTTCCTAACTTTGTGTTTTCCTAGTGCAGGAAGCCAGTGAGCGCTACTCATAGGGTGGGCTCTGGAGCTCCGACAGCAAGCCAGTCCTAGATGGCTCTTGCTAAAAATCTTAACAAGACCCCATGGAAATTTTCCTCCGTGGTCAGTGGCCAGCGAGCAGAGGAAGTCTCAAACCTCTGCAGAGATTTCCTGCGCTGCAGGAGGCAGCTAGAGGAAGGCTTTCCCAGACACATAGCAGCACCACCGGGCATCAACAACTCCCAGGTGACCACAAGCGTCACGGATGAGCCTCAGTGACCAGCCACCATGACAGAGTCCCTCAGAAAGGCTCAGTGTGTGAGAAACTACAAGATCTCAACCAGGTTCGGTTTTTTAGGAGGGAGTTCTTATTTTACAAGGAAGTAAAGTCAGGTTCTGTTCAAAACGCATTTCCAGTATCCTTCTAATTAACATAAAGGAATTGCAGCTTGGATTACCCTGTGAACACTTCTGGTGTCCAAAGGTGCTTTTCTACACATGCTTACTAAGAATTAAATATTAGTCATATTAAGAACGCCATTGCCTTGGTGCTCAGGTGATGCAGGGTACAGAGAGTAAACAGAAGGTACAATTTAGCCCGAGTAGGATTTGTCTGACTGAGTTGCATCACTCTATATACTGCGGTTATACCAATATCTGCAGAACAATATTCCAGTTGCAAGGCAAGGTGCAGGCCTCTCCAAAAGGAAATGGGAAATGGCAGATTGACGTCATCAGAAAAAAAAAAAGGACCCATGGTTGTAAATGGGTTAATAAAGATAATAATAATAGTCATAAGATTTATGATGGCTCATGCAGAAAATATTTCTCAGTTGCTCAGGGTGATTTGTTAGATGTGAGATAGCACACAAGAGAATGAGTCACAAAACAACCTTAGCAAAGCTTTCGAAAACCTAATTCTGGGGAGTTCTTGTTTGTAAGTGGTGCAAATACTAGAGAACGGAAATGTGCTTGCTGCAAAAGTCATGAGCACACACCAGAGCTGGGCAGCCCGTGTCAATCCAGTTGTTCATATAGATCAGCTGACCAGGTCAGCAGACTAAAGGTGGATGAAAATGTGCTGTCCACAGACAGTGGAAAGGAGAAAGCATTTGCTTTCACATAAACAAGCAGCTCATATACTGCAAAATACAAAACACATTGTGGATAAGTCAACACTTCAAATCATAGACTCATTAACAAAACTTTTCAATCATTTTTCCCTGTTCACCATAGGAGTATCAGAATTACACAAGATACTTCATTTTGTCACTTTTGAATACATCTATCTCTGTTGTTCCAAATTACCCTTGTATTGCATGTGACAATTGCTTGTAGTTTTAAGTTACTTAAGAATGACAAAGATGGGCAAGATGCAGAAATACCCGCGATGACTGAACACTACTCATCTTTCTTTCACAGAATGATAAATATGTTCTGTGGTATCACTTGCAAATGCTAACATTTGTGACAATATGCATTTGTCTACAGGTGACATAACAAAAACTGGTGACAAATCTTTCAGTCATAAATGTCTATCTGAAACATGGCTAAGCATTCAAAAAACAGGGAAGAGAGAGGATTTTATTCTTCAACAAACACTGGCTTTCAAATACCTGATGGTGCCTGACTTCATACTGGATTTCAACTACAAAATTGCTTTAACTTGATTTGACTATTTTCTCTGAGGAAAAAAAAAAAGAAGACTGAATTTTTAGAAAAATGTAGCTATTCTTGAAGGATTGAAACTTAGCAAGGTACTGGATATAGACAGCTGAGTGAGGGCTTGGCTACAGTCTACTGCCACATACACAAGTGTTTTTGAAGCTGTCTTTTAAAAAAACATTTAGTATCCAAATCCAAATTGTATTCTCTCAGTCTTTTGTAGTTTATTGTGCCCATTTCTACCTCAGCTGTTGCAACAGAAAGAACATGTGTAAACAGATCTGGACAGCTTGCAGGTACCAGCATATTGCGCTAAGGGTAAGCTTCAAATGATACTAGTTTTAAAAAAAACATGCATTAAAAAATGATATATTGCAGTGGTATAGAACTCGTAAGTGGCATCTTAAACATTATATTTAGGTTAATGATAACTGAATTTGTGGATAGTATGAATATGGACTACAATGGAAGATATATAATATTCTAAGGAAATGGTGTTTCCCTAAGGTGTCCTTTACAAAAAATACTTGAGGTTGTCCCTTATGTCCAACCCAAAACAACAGCTGAGGTGTCTTCATAGTTGGCTTTTGCTTTAAGTGACATTCAAATTCAAAGGCCAAATCTGTAAGAATGTTGCCTGCTGTAACAGAGACCCGTTGAACGCCTGTGATGGACCTCTCACAACTGCAGGGACATTGGTCTGTGTCCATACCATGGGGGAACCTCTGGCAGGATGCTTCTGCTAGCCAGAACTGCACCGGCTGGAGAACAAGAGGCGAAGCAGCCACACAGCTGCTAATCTACCACCAGGCTAATAAGCTATCTCTGATGAGAGATAAGGCACAGTGTCACATTAACCTGTTCAAATTGCTTTCATGATGGAGCTACTATCTCTTCACGGTGCTGCAGCTCATTGCTGTGGACGTTCCAGTGTGGGTCTACGCAAGCTCAGTGCCTCTTCATGTACTCCCACGTGCCGTGTATAAATTCAATGTAAATTATTAATTTAGTTTATTTAGCCCATTATTGATTTATGAATATCAATTCAGCAGAATGCTGTGGAGTTTGCAGTTCAGCGCAGATGTCACATTTCACGGTGAGAGATGCAATATAGCAGCGTATCTCTGTGAGTAAATGAGGTCTGTGCTTGGATGCAGACCCCTCTGACGAAACCCACCATGGCAGCAGAGGACACTTCGCATCCTCTGCGCTGAACCCTGTTTCATAGAAATCACCTTCAATCTGCAAGGGGCACAGCCTCTTCCAGGTGTAAGCATGTTCGAGTCCTACCAAAAATAACAGGTTGTAGCACACGTTAGTTCAAAGGGAGAGTGCTACAAATGTGGCTGTGTCACTTCTGAGCTGGTGGGGGAGAAGATGGCTGGTCCCTGCGTGGCACTGGCAGGCGCTGGCAGACACCGGGCAGCCCACGTCCTGCCACCAGAGCCACATGCAGGGAGTCTTCCTGAGGCACGGTCAAATCAACCCTCAGTTTTTGTTCTTCCACGAAGGCTATACCCAGACCATACTATATTTTTAATAGTAAACCTTGTTTATTTTCCCCTGCGGCTGTGTCTCAAAAGGGGGAGGGAGGGCAGTCACACGTTCTTCATCTGCCTTAGCTTTATAGCAGCTAGAGGAATTTTTATTTAATTGTAAAAAATAAGGTATAATTTTAACTTTAAATGGAGACCAAGAAAAGCAGCTTTCGGCCTCCAGGTGGCAAGTTTAGAAAGCAACCACCATCTAATGCAAATAGTTCCCTGGCTTGTCTCCTGTATTCGCCTGCAGTGATGCAAATCCCTTAGGAGACAGAAAAGTGTAAACACAGCTGCGAGATGCTCCTGCTGGTGGGGAGCATCAGGAAGGAAAGCGTTAAATGCCGAGGGTAAACAGCACCCGATTTGTTACCTAGTCAGCAGGACAGAGAGGATCCCACAGACAAACCCAACCTCTCGGCTTCTCCCCAGCTCAACTGGTTATTGCTCACTGGCAGCTCTTACTCATCTGAATCTAGGTGGAGCACGCTCCCTCCCTCCATCCTTCCCTCCCTCCCTCCCTCCCTGCAGTGTCTCTCCTGATTAAAAAGCTTTTCTCAGACATCCGCACTCGTAGGTCCCAGCGCTCGCATTCCAGGAGCTTTGTACAAGCACCCATTGCTTCGTGCCGCTGAGCCCGTGGCAGAGACGGCCGTCCTCATCCCACCAGCCCCCCCCCGCCCTGCAAGATGGTGAAGTATGGCCTTGACTACACGCGGTGCAGATGGATCCTACCCCTGCTCCTGGGCATAGGCGTCATCTTTGGTATCATCGCTCTGGCGGGCAGGGGCTGGCTGGAGTCACAGACCTTGCCCTACGTGCACCAAGCGTCGTTATGGGAGAGCTGCACGAGGCCCGGGAAGGGTGGGCCATGGACCTGCGAGTCCCTCATGGGTTACGGTAAGTGCCTGCAACGGTGGCGGGAGCAGTCTCTGAAGTGGTGGGTCACAGCTCCAAGCTTGTCTTCCCTCAGCTCTCCTAACCGTAATTGCCTCATGTCTGGCATTTTTATATGAAGTTATGGGCGAGAGGGACTATCACTGAAATACACCAAGGTTTTTGACTAACGGGATGAAGAAAAGTGCTCTCATCCCTGTGCAACAAGAAACCTGGTTGCTTTAGGTGGTGGGTTGCATAGTGCAAAATACCACACGTGGTAATGTACTAGTGAGGAAATATTAGAGCATTCAACGTTTTCTCCCTCTCTCAGAAGCAGCTAGTTACCTCTCTCACTATTCACTGCTTTTCAAAACTTAACAGCTACTGCTGATCAAACGCCCAAACAGCAGGTTGCGTGGGTAAGCCTGGCATTAGTGTGATAAGACAGTCCTGAGTGCCAGCAAGAAACGGGGAGGTAAAAATGTAAGATGGTAGGAAGATATTTCCAGGGAGTGTCAGGCTGCAGAATGCTGCCCTGAAACTGCTCCGGTAGGTGGGTCATGTGGAAGAGTCTCCTTTTGATTGTGAAAGAAAGCTTTAAAAGATGAAAGGATTTCTTGTTTGTACTGAGTTTTGGTTAAATATGCTATTAAATGTATTGACCCATGTGCAACCTTCAGCTTGAAAAGATGTAAATGACTAAGTCTGTGAGAATAGGCCAAGAGAAGGATCACTCTAGATGTGCCCTGTTTCTTTTTTTTTTTTTTTTCCCCCCCCCTCCCTTCTATATATCTACTATTGGCCACAGTCTGAAACAAGTTATTGTGAGCGATGGGCTGGTAGCCTGAGCTAGGAGGAAAGTTCGAGCATTCTTACAGTTTATGCTAACTCAAATGAAAACGAAGATTGTTTTCTCTAAGGCTCAGAATCTCAGCTGCTCTGGTTGAAAATGAGTGTAGAAACACTTGCAGAAGCAATCTCAGGGATCACTTATTACAGCTTTTCAAAATTGTTCCTGAAAGTTTGTGGTCTACAGTCAAACTCTACCTTCTATTCACAAAATTCAGCTGTAATGAGTTAATTGTGGCAGGCCTCTGGGAGCGTAGGGCTCCAGGACAAGACTAGCTCCATTCAGCATCATGCCCAGTCCTGCTCCGAGAGCTCCTGCGTCAGCTGTGTGGCTGGGAGTAGATCAAGCCAGCAAACTGGCCTCTGGTACATGGCACTGGAGAGCAGGAGAGAGACCACGGGGCTTAGCAAAGGGCATCTCAGTCCTGAGTTTCCGCTAAGAGTGAGCCCTCTTCCTGATGTACAGGTTAGCCACTATCTGTGTCATGAATGCCAGCTTTAACTGGACAGAAAATACTACAAAGTTTTACCTTGCTTCTCTTGGTAATACAAGAGAAGTTTCAATTCGCTTCCAGTTCCTAAACAGTTGTTTGGCATTTCACTTCCTTCCTTATCCTGCCTTACTCTTACAAGCTTAAATTCTGCAGCTGGATACAGTGTTTTCCACTGAACAGCATCTAGGGACAAACCAGGGAGGACATCCTCTATGTGGGCTATCCTGCAATGCCAGGGGTTGCCACAAATCACATCCACAATAGATCCAGCACTTCTAACAGAGATGTTGGACTTCGTATACGCATGTGCAATATGTCAGCTGATGCTTCTGAAAGTGTTAGAAACACCGTTCTTGTCTGTGTTATGCTCTCAGTGAGCATGCATCTCTCATTTGGCCTTTTCAAGCTTACTAAATACCCAGAAAACCTGAGCAAATCATCAAAATCCACCTGGACAAAATTTCCAGGTGGAAAAGGAAATTAGGTCTGGGACAATGGAGTCATTTAGCCAATGGGAGAATATGTAAAGCCCATATGTAAAAAACGCATGCTTAGGTGAAGTGACAGTGGACTACATTGCCAGGCTTCTGCCTTTGCATGATTATGCCATTACAACGTAGATCTCGGCCACTGCAATGATGGACCACCCCTAGCTCATAAAAGGGCTGTAGGCCTGACCGTTAAGGATGCAGACTCATGTCCCTGTCCTGATCCTTTCCAGCCTCTTCCTTCAGACACCTTCTCTCCAGAGGTGGGATGTGTTCAGATCCAATCCTGTCCTTCAGTTTTCCTGTCATTCTGTCCTTGCTCAGTTGGTGTGGGGTTGGGATTTTTCTTCTGGAGCTTCTGCCTTTCCCCATGCAGGGTGCAGGTGCCTGATGCTGGTCTTGGATTCCACCCAAAAGAGCGAGCCACGAGACAGCATCTCACTTGTGAGCACCCAGGCCTTGTGTTGAGCCTCAGTGATGAAACATAGGGTTTTAATGATTTTGGGACTACATTTATCCACTGCTCCAGAAAGGTCACAGAAAAGAAGCGTCCAGCATCATGTTTGGTGGGATGTTTAACTTTGTATTGTGCCAAGGTAAACATGGTGCTGGATAAATAAAGTGTAATTACACACCTTCCCGAGTACAGAGACAAAAGATGTGATATAAACATAAAGGACAGAAGTGTTTTACATCTTTCCTGAGATGAACTGTCTCTTCCCCCTCTATTCTATAGTTCCCATCTCCTTTCCGCTGGGCTTTACTCTCAGCTTCCCTACTTAATCTTCCACAGGCTGGGTGGGTTCTGAAATCCGGTCTTCCTGCAGGGATGGTTTCACTGACGTACATGATATGCATGTGTACCCCAGCAGCTGCCAGCACATATTCTCAAGCTGACTTGGACAGTGTAGCTGCCTTAATCCACTGCAGACATCTTCATCCTATCATAATTACATATAATTGTAACATTCTTGGAAGTTGTTCAGTATAATGTGCAAATTGAAATCACATTCTCCACCTGCAATGTTCGTATTTCCTCTTGAATCTCTGCTGTTTGGCTTAACATATGTATATACACAGACAGAAGACAAAAACCCGACATCATTGAGGTCGGTCATGCTGGAAGAGAAGAAGGTGGAATGTTTCATTGGTTTCATGAGTGGAGTTTGGAGTCTCCAAATAGTTGCTTAAACTGGTAGAATTAAAGCCTCACAGGGAAGACAAGAGGGCTGTACAATTTTTTTTTTTTCCAGAAAGCCAGTAGAGTAATTCTACTGGTGCAGTTATCTTCTGTGAAAACATCTGCACACCTTTGATCTTTCGCAAAGTTTATGAACTCAGTGGAAAGTGAGAATATGAAGAGTTTATACACTTATCTTCTCCAAGAGTTCAGATCTTCTGCTTTAACCATATGACATTCATCTATACTTTATCAGAAGTCTTTTGCTTTTCAAGCATATTTAGCTCAAATAAATAAATCTTTTTAGGAAAACAATATCTAGTCCATTAGGAATAGTGCATTAGATATTTCCTAGAAATGCATAGAGTTTAGGATGAGAGACTGAGAGATGCAAACTGTAGCTCTGCCATGTTCTGGCACTTGGAACAAATAAAGGTCTCAAGCTTATAACATGGTCGAACCTCTACAAGGACAGAGGAAAAGGCTTTTTTGATAGATAACGAACACAATAGGGAATGTATCTGGCTGGGACATGGCTGAGCTTGCAAAGAAAATGCAGAGGTTAAATCTGTTCATGAGGCTGGCACAGCACTCCTTTGTTTTTCTTGATTTTTGGCTATATAAGCTCTCTTGAACAAGGTGTGTCTTGCAGACCTGAGACACTTTTTCAGTGTGTAATTTATTCCACTGTAGGCTTTGAAGATGTTTAAACATGTGTGGGTTTGGTTGGGGGAAAATAACATTTTATTTTATTAGTCCCGATGTGATGCACAATAGGATGAAAAACTCATGGCTACGCTTGTCCCATCTTATGTTCCATCTTATGTTCCATCCAGCCCTGCAGCTATTCCATGTGCAGATGCTGCCATCAAAATAATTGCAAGCTTAAAGCTCTAAATTTAAGCTGAAGTGGTCAGCTCATTTGCATGGTGAAAACAGAAATCTTGGGGGAAGAAAAATGAGGAAAAGGCATTTCCACATGACAAGTGGAATCCAGATCTTTGGTTATTTTCACATCACAGTATTCAATTACAGCCTTTTTGTGGGATTTGTGGGGGGTTTAGTGACTGTGGAGTTTAGTGAAGGGATGAATGATTATGAATGATTTTGCCATCTGGAAAGCAAACCTTCCTGCATCATGTCTTCCAGAAAATTTGTTTGTATTGGGCTCTTGGTTCCAGGGAATCTTTTGCCACAATGAAGCACCATTTATGATTCTGGCGGAATAACAAAACGGAAATCACTTACTAAAAATCCCCAGCTAACGATATAACAGTGAGGTACACAGTGTGGTTGGGAGCAGTCTGCAAGCAGCAAAGGACCTCTCTTGGTACTACACCTACCACTGGCCTTGTACTGCTGTCCCCAAGGCTCTCCCTCTGGAAAATGAACTTCTCCAGCAGACCACTGACGCATCGCACCTGGGGGACAGGACAGAAACACCAGGTTTCCCAATTGCCACCCTGCCCACGTAAAACTGTTTTGCCTTCCCCCACATTCCCATCACATCTGACAGCCAGCACCTAATCCCAGACGTGAGGAAGCCCTCACTTGCCTCAAGCTGAAGCAAGTGGCCCGAGCAGAGTGACATGGGGATATTTCCAGAGGGACGGGCTGGGGGACAGCCCCCCTCAGCAGGGCCTGGAAGGAGAAGCAGGCTGTCCCGGCAGCTCTTTGGCATCCCAGGGTGTCTGCACGTAGAAATGGAAACGAAGCAAACAAGTAACCGTGCTTTTAAAGCAGGGACCAGCTCGAGTCACAGAGGCTTTATTGCAGACTTTCCCTGAAGTCAAGGTGCTGCACCTAAAGGCTTTCAGAATTTGGTAAAATTCAAGTAGCTTTGGAAAAGTGTCCTTGCAGCTGGGAAACAAAGGCTGGGGAGGTTTCTGACCAGTCCAAGGAACCCCCTGGGAGAGCCCAGGTTGGGGTCCAGCTCTGTGCTCTGCGCATTGCCTGGATTACAGGGCAAACCTTCACTCTTTTTACACAGGGTGAACTGGAGACAAAAAAATTATTTCTGTTCCTGCTCCATCGTAGCACGAAACAGTTATATTTATATACTGTGATTGCCAGTAGTTTTAATGACAGTGTATAGAGAAGCACATAATTTCCTAAATCATCAGTTTCCTAAAAGTGTAACGTTACCTGGGACTAACCAGTGAGAAATGAGATGACGAGATTAGTTACTTAATAATGTAGACTATTCAATCATTATTCAAAACTTTGAATGCTAGAAAATACAGGCTGGATTAAATGTATATGGTAATGAAAATATCACAGCAACAGTATATTTAAGGAGCTCTGATGCAAGAAAGAAAGAACGAATCTGATTTTTCCCCCAACTTGTAAGAGACACTCTGTTGTTACTAAAGAGGTATAAGAGAAGGGAATCAAGCCCAGAGCATTTAATTACCATGGCAATTTTCATTCCTCATCTGCAATTGCTAACATGCTTTCCCTTGTAATTTTAGGGTTCGTCCTTTTATATGTTTAGTGGCAGATTCATTTAATCAGACTCTTTTCTAAATAATAGTTATGCTCTTCAGCAATTAACTCTACAGAAGGCAATCGCAGATGGCATCCCTCTGCTTATTATCCAACCTCCCTTTAATAATTACTGTTAAATTGGAAGGAAAAAGAGCAATCGTGTGGATGGTTCTTATCTCCCCATCAGGAGATATCATCTGCTGGTGTTGAGGACTTTGTGAAGATCCTCAACACTTTTCGTTGTCAGGACCTTAAGTCCTTGAGAGGGTACGATTCACTCACACACAGGAGGCATCTCTGCTGAAAATGTGTGGAAACTTGTGGCTAAACTCTCATTTCTCTTCACCTCATATCTTCCTCTGGTTTATTGAGGTAATCTGATACAGCAGGGCTATCATAACCTCTCCATAGTCTGAACAGTGATAAGGACTGCAAGGTGGATTTTGAATTCCACTGTAGGGTTAAACAGTCAGATTACTTAGGCAGGAAAGGAGTTAGCAGCAAAAGAAACAAAAGTCTCAAAACATTGTTTTTTTCACATTTCCCTGTCACTTCCTACTGACAGCTTGCATTGTTCTGAGCAACCTTTAACAGGTTGAGTCAGTGAGTATTGTAATGCTGTGCTTCTTCTTTGTCAGGCACCATTATAAAATCCCTCATTGGTCAAAAGTTCCCAGGTACTCAAGGTAGTTTGTGGAGTGTTGGTGGTAGCCTATGTCCCAGAGGCTTCTGGTTTCCTTCTACTGGCACTAAATAACACTTCAGGTCACACACAGACCTGATGAAGGACTAATCTGCAATTGAATACATCTAATGTCACCTATTATGTTGAATATCCACGCTGTGCCCAAATCAGGCCCCAAATGTAGGAAGTCTCTGTGCAGTTCATTAACAACCTCATCAGCAATAAGTGGCAAGTGATGAAGATTTTCAGGATGCATTGTAAAAGCTATTCCATTCACAAGAAGAGTAAATAGAGCTTATGATGTATTTTATGAGCACAAAGTAAGACTTCTGCTTATACATTGGGGTTTTTCTTTTGCAAATGGTAAAATTTTGCTTCTAACAGAAAATTAGATCCAGATTCACAGCTGCCTTCTGTCAGAGAGAAAGTCCCTAGTGCAAAAGGCAACTTTCAGCAAGGTTTCAGAACAAAGTTTGCTCACAGCATGAAAACTGCAGATCAAGAGTGAGAACAATACTTCGTGCATATGGAAATGAGATGTAAATTCCATGTTCTTCAGCCTCAAATGGCCCTGGGAATATACAACTTAAAAAGAGCTTTTTGGAAAGGTTCCACTCTGCTGTTTTGATTAAAAGCCCTAGTTCATAGCCTGTGTTACCACAGAAATTGATTCTGTTTAATTCACATTAAATATTTTAACCCATCTTTAACTCAGGGGTATTTTGGGAGCAGGTACATCTTGCTACTCTGATTAACTGAGCTTATGTATATGTACTGATTAATCAATACCTTATATGCTCTATTTACCTGGCCCTCCCAACCCCCATGTACACATGTAAGTGTAAGTAATCCTGCTTTAATTTAAAATAAATAGGAAAAAATAGGAGGAAAAAATGTTACAGCAATAAAGCGTGCAATAGTGAGCTTCAGTCCCGAGATGTTCTCAATATATGCAACTGCTTCTGAAGATAATGTGTGATAGGAGTACTCCCTGACTCTCATGAGCAAACCTTTAATTTTGAGGCACTGTGTGCACATTATTTTTAATAGCTAACTTACTCCCTTGGTGCTCCCTTTGATGATGGCTCTACGCCCTCTACCACTTCTGCCTCCCTAGCGCTAAGTAAGCATCAGGGAGCAGCCCTCATTAATACAAGATTTGCAGAAGCCAGCTTCTAAGTCAAGCTTGTACATGCCTGGGCTTACGATGAGATGAATTTGAACCACTCCCTCAAGATGTAACTGCTCCTCTCCTCAAATTCAAGTCGGAGTGGCTTCTAGGTTGGATTACTTACCTCAGTAAGAGAAGGGGTTTGCAAAAGTACATACTTCAGTCTACTGAAGTCAGTGGTGGGGAATTAATAGGTTTTTGCTTTAAAATAGTTAAAGTCCAACAAATCAAACTGAGCTATCGCTTTTGCACTAAGCTATGGTCAAGACACTGCTTTCTGCTAATTTACACTGTGTTTTCCTGATAGATGGCCTATGCATAAAGGTTCTTTTCCTTACTATTGTCATTTAAAATAATTATTATGGGGTAGTTGTCCTAAAGTCCTAATCCTTTCTCATTTGTATTGAACCTGCTACTAATCACAGAGGAACTTTTGCAATGAAACTATCTTAGTGCGAACCTAAATAGGTTACTCTTTGCTTCCATGGTTGGTTCTTAAGTAGAGGCAAGCTAAAAGCTGGTTCCTGCTCACATAAGAATGGCTTGCATGTGATGAAATAATACTCTGTTATTAAATCAGAAATCCATATTAACTGCCAATGAATTCTAAAGTAGTAATACTAGTGGAAAAAGCATGGAGTTACCAAAAGGGATGCCAAAGAGGAGGACCAAAAATTTTGTGTTCCGTTCCAAATGATATAAACTCACATGAAAAAAAACGAAACAAAAACATCCAGTATTGCCTTCCCATGAGAAAGATATTCAGAGAATGCAGTTGTTTTAAGAATGATCCAGATGCAATGTCGAAGCTCAGAGAATAGTGCACATCTGATCATGCCTTTGATATTTTTTCCTCATTTTATTCTGCTCATAAATTATCCATGACGAGCACATGATTTTCTTCATTTGTATAAACTTCCTTTGAAATAGCTTTCAGTCAATAGCTTTCAGTCTGCACATAGAGTCTGTTCATAAGAAGGTGCTTTTATTAGTTTCTGATTTATCTTGGCCATGTACAAACCCATGCACAGTGGTATTTCAATGCAAGCTCATGCAATCAGCAAACACTTACAGAGATTTCAATGTTCACTTGTTTTCAAAAAGAGCACATAAATTTCCCATAGCTGGCATGTTACGGAGTTGTGATTTCCAGAAGACACTGCTCAGTGTCCAGTGTTTGCACTGGCCAGTGTTGCACAGACAACATGGGGAATCCAGAATCCTGGATGACAGTGGCTTGCATAGATACTAACTGCTTGTAATCCTTGAGCTGATAAATTCAGATGTGGGTTAATGAGTTTGATGGGCCATCTTAAGATTCAAGCTAAGCAGAACACACTCTGCTGAAGATATGCTTACTTTCACATGGAAACTTTCATGAGGAGAACAAACCAAAATGAAATGGACAAAACCCTGCCAAACAGCTCCTTTTCAAACTGAAGCAGCAGAGTTCACCACACCCTGATGAAGACTGTCAGGTTGAGAAACCTAAGTGAGTTCAGCTTTGTTTCCAAAATAATGCTCTTTCCCTTTAATCAGAGAGACGTAAAACAGGTTGAGCTCTGCAAACTCAGCCTAGAAATATTCTCATTACGTACAACACAGAGATGAATCACCACCACGGCAGATTTTAATTCTTGTAAGAATTGCTTTGCAAGACTGGAGCTAGAACTGCAGGGTTTGTGTTTCTTTCCCTTGGTGGTATGAAGGACAACAGAGCAAAATATTTGTCTGTTACATGTTCTTTGCCCCCCTCCCTGTTTCTTTTGAATTAAAACTATCCTTCCTAAAATTGCTGTACAATTCACTGCAGTGGCTGATGTGTTAAAACAATCAGTCAGCAAGAAACTGTAAGCAATTATTGGTGTCCGCAAGCTGGCAATAAACATTTGTTTTTCTTTCCAGTGCTAGTTGTGTATTTAGCTTCAAGCCAGGAGGAAAATTTGGAGAAGTACATTCTTATTGATTAGACCAGGAGAACTACTTCTGAACTCTCTGGGGTTGTTTTCAGAAAATGCCACCCAAAGAGACTTGGCGGTTCATGTGGTTTGGGGATACCAGATCAAGAGAAAACACGAGAACATAATTGTGAATGTTTTCCCATGTTTTGAACCACATACACCAGAAACAGAGAAATTTGTATTTGTCACGGGGGAAGTAGACTTTACATGCTATTTCTAAGGTACAACAGCTCTTTTTTGAAGGCAGCGTTTGGAGCACGGAACACAGCAGGCTAAGGAAAGACCAGATCTGGTGGTTCAAAGTTTTGGCTCAACTTACTGCTGAGCAAGGAAGTTTATTTCCTTACACATGGAGCACAGATAGTGTTTACAATTCTGCAAACTGGAAAATGCACAAGGGAGTGAAATCAGGCAGGCAGGAAACCGGAGACACTCTTAGTCCTGGATCTCTAATGAAGCCCATCAGCTTCCCTATGGCTGCCATCAGCATTAGGATATTTAGACTGTATTTAGATGGTGCAATACAAGAGGTAGTCATGCTACCCCTAAACTGAGTTAGCTTTAACAGCAGGGTAATAAAGGTGTGTTGTTATTGTATACTGTCTCAGCTAATTAGCTCGCTCATAAGCTACAGTGAGCTCTGTACTGCCATGGGAGGGCTCCGTTTGGTCTCTAAATTAGCTCAGGGGTCTTCTCACACAGCAGGGAGTTTTAGAAGGCAGGCACATATTTTCATTTTCCAGTAGTCACATATTACTGCATTCACCCGCAGGTAGTCTGGACTCTTGCAAATCATTGCTGATTGACTCACAAGACACAGAAAAGCACTGTGCTTGCTGTGCTTGAGATAGGCATCAAAATACGGGTTCCTTTTGCCTGTTTGGGGTAGCAAGGTCTTGTTACAAGACAAAATTGCTCACAAAATTGGCAGCTAGAAGCCATTTTCAAGCGTGGATGGTGTGCAGCTTCCTACAAACCCTTCCATGATGTTCATTGGCGTTCTTTCAGCTGATAGAAGAGCTGAAAAAGGAAGAAATAGGACTGGCACATGTTATAGGATCCTGCTGGTATTCAAGGACACTCTTGCATAAATACATGTTTATTTTCTAACAAGCACATTTTAACCCTTAAACAGCCAAAACATCACTCACATTTTTGGAGGCTGAGAAAACAGATCTCACAAATTGCTGAATATTTTCACAGACTCAGCTTGATGTCCTGTAACCTGCTACTTCCTCTGTTTCTATTTTTGATATGATGACAGGTGGACTAGATCCTTTCAGCTTTCGACTGCGCTCTCTCTAGAGTCAAGTGTACCTTGAGTTGGTGTTGCACCAGTGATAATTCTTTGGCCCGGAGTTCACATTTTTAAGAAAAAGCTTTGCAGTTAGAACAATTTATTTATGATTTTGCTTTATGTTTATTCAAAAAAAACCCCACAAAATTGGAAGATAAGAAAATATTTGGGACCAGATTAGCCACTATCTTGTCAGTGTTGTCTGACCAATTTAATTCTTCTAAATCTGGCATTTTAAAGGAATTGTGAATCTTAGTTCTATTGCTAAGACTGTAAGCTATTCTAGTGCTTCTGGCTGGTTCAAGGGAAAATAAGCATCTCAGATATAGAAGCAGTTGCAATAATTCCTACACAAAGAGTTTGCTACCTTTTACCTTAGGAAGGTAAGTTGTTTGCCCACTGTGGTTTTAGAGTCCTGATAACTGCTACTTTTTGTAAAGGTTAGGGTACCGTTCCTCAAAAAAACCCCATGGTGACTCTTCCATGCAATCCTATTGGCTTACTTGGAGCTGCGTATTGGTTTTCTTCCAACGTTGAGTTAACTCTTTTTTCTCTTTAGGAGAAGTGAGAGTCACAAAATTGGCTGTTAGGTGATTAAGCAATGTCTCCTAAAGATGTAAGCATCCTGCAACGAGCATGTCTCTTCTTGCCATATAGCCAATGCCTGGTGGGCTGGGTGTGCACCCAATCTGGTTTCATACAGTCACAGCGTTTGTAACACTCCTTCAGGAAAAACACCTGGGTGAGCCTGGATGAGGACGGAGACAGTGGCATGGGCAATGTGCCACTGCCCGTGGCTGAAGCCACCAGGCACTGCTCCCTGAGCCCCCAGCCCAGGTGATGTTCCCACCCTGGAGGGAATGGTGCTCTGCCATCAGCTGCTCTTGGGAAGTAAGGCTGAGCTTTGGCAGACCGTCTGCCTCCCGCAGCAGTGGTGGTGGCAGCGGATGAGATGAAACCCCCGGGTCTGATGGTGCCTCAGCCCTTCCTGGGCGGGCAGCTGCGCTCTGAGTCTGCTCTGGGAAGGGACACCCCTTTGCTCAGGAGTTTTGCACCAAACCACAACCAGTTGTGCGCCTACCAAAAAAATCAGCTCTAGGTGTCCTTGTCATTTCACCCTTCAGCCCAAAGTTATAACTTTCGTATCCAAGAGCAGTGAGGTCATGGATGCTGAGCAACTTTTCTCATGGCTGGGTGCCCATTTTTTTTCTGTTTTAGAGGGGCAGCAGAGAGGCTGTGAGCAGGAGTATCCTCAACAGGATAAACTGAGCTGTGGCAGTATGACAAATTCCTCTTCCTGGCTGTTTGCTTTGATACTCTGCCTGAGGTGCTGCTGTCCCACCTGTGCCTCCACATTGCACAGTCTATCTCCGAGCCTTCTGTAAACTCCCCAAGAGAAGAGTTTGGGCTAAAATACTGGGCTAGAAAATGACATGTACATCTTTGCTGTCCCTTTCAATCTTCTCAGGCAGCTGCCTCTTTATAGGAAAAATAATACAGTTTAAAAGCCCTGTAAGCAGACAGAAACTTTTTGGCATAAGGAAGAAAAAGGACATGACATAAAACTGAAAATAGAGTGCGATAGCTAGAATGGAGCAGAGATCATAAAGCAGGGTGGGGTGGGTGGTGAGAAGCAAACAAAAAGGGAAATCGGTATTGATGGGCTGATGAGAAGAAACATAGAGCTGGAAAATCCTGATCTGTTTTTCTAGTTGACTAGCAGAGGTGGTGTGAGGCACGGGGGAGGAGAGGTTGAGTGCCAAGGTGTCACTCACCAGCGACAGGACGGTGGCTTTGATGCCTACCTGACACTGGCCAGGGGGGAAGGTTGGACACTTCGCATTGTACTACTTGTGTGCTCAAAGCAAACAAATTGGCAGGTTACTGGGTATCAAAAATCGTAACTTAGTTCCAGAAGGAACTTTTACTGAACAGCGCACTACATTTAAGTTGAGTTATAATTATTGTCAGAATGGTTTGGGCTGTGACAGGTTTTTAGCACTGCTGCTGTACATACTCGGTTAGAAGCTGACATCTTACAAATGCATAGTGTAGGCAAGGGGGTCAAGTCTGTAAATGCCCAGCAGACTTTACCTGCCTACTCCATCTACATATGTGACTTAAAAAGTATCAAAGTGGCTTTTTACATTCAGAAGAGGAGACACTTTGATGTCTTTGAGCAGTAGTTGCCCCTCAAGACTTAAAGTATTGAATAAATAATAACGTTTTTTCAGTTGTTATGCCAACACAATATGCTTAGATCTGACATGTTACAACATAAGGTTATATAATTTGAAAATGAAAGTATTAATATCCTCAACAAGCTTTTCAAAATGAAATGGTTCTCACTTTGGATCAAAAGCAGAGGTTACATTTCCCTACAAAACAGATTCCAAATCTTTAGCTCCATTTAGGACACAGAAATAAACGAAGGCTGAAAAGGCAGAAACCACTGAATTTTGACATTTATGGACTATTGCCATATCTTTACATTTGCTTGTCGGAGTGGTAGTGCTTGTATAAACACTTGTTTAAAGGAAGAATTTAATTCGTTTAAGGGACAGTCTAATTCTCCTTGTCTGTGAAAAATGCTGTGGGTTTTATGGCATCTGCTGAGGCAATGACATTTGTTATTGAAGAAGAGTATCCATTCTTACATCTTTACAGTTATTTTTGTCTCAGTTCTTAAATGTTAAATCTAAAGAGGAAACTTGCATGTAAGTGCCATTGCATTTTCTACGAGAAGTCAAAGCTAGTGTTTTTATGCATTCTGCACTCAGTGAATGATTTCCTGTGGAACCAAAATGTTCACCTACAAGAGGAGAGAAAGCTCACTGGCTTTCCCTCTTGGGAGCTGACCTTCTTTTCATACGTGTTTGAAACTAGCCTTTCGTTATAAACCAGAGAAAAATATCACAAGGGGTTATTTTGTTCCTTTCTGATGTATCTTCCTTCTGATTTCAGCTTGGGGAAGAGCTGCTGCTGCCACATACCTGGTTGGCTTTTTACTTCTAGTCATCTGTTTTGCTCTGGCCATCATAGCATTTGCCATTGACACACTTCGGTTCAACTTCATCCGCGGGATTGGAGGCTTGCTTTTTGTTGCTGGTAAGGCAGTATATGAAGTCAAGTTTAGCTTGTGCAGGTATATCCACACTAGAACTGGTATTTCCTTCAGATGATTCTATACCCAGCTCTTTGTCTGTGTGCATTTGAACCCTCAATGAAAGATGATATAAAGTCTGCCATCGCAGTACATAGATTTTCTAATCTTCCAAAACATGGGTGGGTTCAGCTTCTGGTATTATCACAGAATCACAGAATGTTAAGGTTGGAAGGGACCTCTGGAGATCATCTGGTCCAACCCCCCTGCCAGAGCAGGTCCGCCTACAGCAGGTTGCACAGGATGGTGTCCAAGCAGGTTTGAAATGTCTCCAGTGTTGGAGACTCCACTACCTCTCTGGGCAGCCTGTTCCAGTGCTCTGCCACCCTCAAAGGAAAGAAGTTCCTCCTCGTGTTGAGATGGCACTTCCTATATTTGATTTTACACCCATTGCTCCTTGTCCTATCACTGGGTAACACTGAAAAAGGACTGGCCCCCTCCCTTTAAGTATTTGTAAACATTATGGAGGCAGGTGACATGACGGGTGTTAGCTTAAACATTTTTTGTTTCCTCCTGTTTCTTCAGCTGTGTTCTCCATCATGGGCCTGGTCATTTATCCAGTGAAGTTCTCGACTGAAATCCAAATGACAGGAATCAATATGTTCAGCTGGGCCTATGGCTTTGGCTGGACTACTGCCATTATGGAAATATGCTTGGGATTCTTCTTCTGCTGCCTTCCTAACTATGAAGATCAGATCTTGGGTAATGTGAAGCCCACGTATTTTTACTCTTCCCCATAAACACCAGGAAAAATGTGTTCATATTCCAGAGATATCTGACAGACCAGCTACGTTTTCCAGAATATCATCAACGGATGCTAGTAGAAAAGGCTGGAAACTTTTCAAATACATGTAGAAAAAAAGTACTGGCATTCTGCAATAAAGTTATCTACTCTATTTTGGACCTTCATATCTGATGTGGGTTGGTTAGATAAAGTCTAAACATTAAAAAACTTTGTTTCCTCGTTCATTCCCATGAGTAGGGTGTATGTGGATTCCATTGCATCTTAAATACATTTATATTTCTAATTAAATTCAGAAAAGCTTTTTAAACTGTCAGTAAACAAAACAACATACATCATCTTCCTGAAGGAAAGTAGCTCACAAAAATCCTGTTTTGTATGTATCTTCTCACTTTAACCTGAAGATTTGGCACATTTTTCAAGAAGCCAAATACCTTTATCCACTGACTGCCAAAGCAGCAAATTAGTCAGCCAACACTTCATAGCTTTGCTTCCATTTTTCATTAGTCACTTAAGCCATAGGGACAGGTTAAGAAAAAGACAAGAGAAAGCCCCCTACCAAAACCAGCATCTTGTCTATTAACCATCCGTGTGGAATGTAAGTATTTATTTCTGAATATTTGCAAGAGTAAGGAAGTCTCAGTAAAGCCTTAAAAGTCCTGGCATGCCATTGCTGGGGCCAGCAGAGAGCAGGCAGAGGGGATTTCAAAACACCCCTGCAACCTGCAGGTCTGGTTTGAAGTGGCTCCTGGTGTGGCTTTCTTCATGGGTATCTGCCTTTTTTATCTGATGTATCAGAATTTATGGCCTTAAAAAGCTCTGTTGTACTGGTCCAGCTTTTTTATCCAGCAGAGAAGGGTCAGAAAGGACTTTAGCCCAGGTATGGTTCCCCTCAGCAGACTAGGTACACATCAGGGGTGCAGCTGGAGCAGTATGGATGTGGGTGTCAAACATTTAAAAATGTTAAAAAGTCCCTTTTTCCTTAGTTTGTTGTTAAGTATTTTAAAAGTAGAAAGTGTATACTGTCATATTTAACTGTAAAATGCATAATTACCCCTTAACACCTCATACTAAGGCTCTCATAGAGAAAAATCAGACCATAAATCATCTTTCAGTACCTTATACTCCACAGTGCTGCAAACCTGGATACAATGCAAGCAATGAAGTGTACTCAAGAGTCTGCTGTTTTCTGCCTTGTTAATCTTAAATTTATAATGCTCCCTTTCTCCTCTTAAGTGAAAAGATGGATCATTATGCTATGTGGAAAAAGAAGTCTCACTGAAATCTTAGCTACAGAGGATTGTTAGCTTGTAACATATCTGCAGTTTTGCAACTATCTGTACTTTATGAGAAGGGCCCCACCAAATGTTCTTAACTGTAAAGAATGAGAGGTATAAAAAACATTTTAGTGAAACCTCTGTTTAGCTAAAATGAGTAAAGGCACAGAACCTAATCTTTTTTTTTAAAGTATCAACTTTATTCACTTTTATGGAGGGACTTTAAACTTTGATCAATAAACATGAGACGTGTATGAAAGCAATGGGGAGAGTATATGCAACAGGGATTACTTAGACAAGAACTTGCAAGTACGTGAAGAAGATGTCTCCTAGTTGAACGGAAATTAAAATGAAATGGAGTTGAGAAAGCAGTTTGCATAAAATGCCTTGCAATTCTTTATGTAATGTTATCTGTTCAGGAAAAAAAAAATATCATGGATCTTTTCATTATGCTTATTATACCTAATAAATGATGGTATCTGTGTAATGTTTCAAAAGTGAGTCTTAGCTTTTGTTCTCTACCAAGAGTGAGGAAGCGCGGAAGTCCCCAGAGCCTCCTCTTCTTGGGCACCACATGGGAGCACCTGGCTACGCTGGCTGGATTTTGAGAGGGGAGAGTAACTAACCAATCTAGCACCACAACGGCTGGTATTATTCTTCGGTCCTGGTCTGGCTGTCTCTTGTGCAGAGGCACACGAGAATAGTGGGCTTGCTGTCTTTGCTTAGGGGCTCTACGCACAGTTCTGTGCTGTAGTGTGCTACAGCTCGTTTTGGCGTGGAGGGCAGCGCGCTCGTGTTCACCGAAAAGAAAGCAGCCCAGTGCGGTTCTGCTCAATGTTTATGCTCCGATGCATGTGGCAATCCCCTGAGGAAGCAACAGGGAACTTGAGCAACCACTGATTGTATTTACAGGTTCTTTAACATTAGCTGGACACTGACCCAACATCTGGAGGTGGGTAAAGGTGTACAAAACAAGGTTTAGGAGTGTGACTCCAACCTTGATGAGAATGCAGAGCATAATTAAAAGGCAAATAAAATCTCCAGCGACAGATCATCCTTCCTCCTGTTCCTTGCTGCTCTCAGCAGCTTCACCACCTCCTCATCCTCTTTCTCCTTCTCCACCTCTTCCTCCTCCTCCTCCCTAAAGGCAACAGAGCAATGTAAGGGTTGGTGGCCGTGGCTCTGCAGAACGCAGCCCCAGTCCCTATTCCCCGCTGCCACTTTCCCCTTCCAGAGGAAGGAGAAGAGGGATGAAGCAGCTTTGTTGATCCCAGCACAGCTGCAGGGACCCCAGCACAGCTCCCCGCTCCAGCCCCCACAGGGAAAAGCTTTCCCTAAGAAAAAGGAGGGGGTCAGGTGGGTATCCAACAAGCAGAAGCATCACAGGGGCTAGAGATCAAGCGCCTGCCTTTAGGGTGGTTTGCTTCTAGTGATGCCAGGCCAGTTCACCACAGACACCTTGAAAAATACATCCTAAATCCTGCGACAGAAAGAAACGGTGAAAAAAAGTGTAAAGCTGTTATACAGATCCCAGTGCTGTTTCCTGTGACTGCTGCAGGGGAGCTTGGCAAAAGCAACATGTAAAATGCAATCAGTTCTGACAGAAAAGGAAGCTGAATCCAGAAGCCAAGAATGTGCCTCAGCTAGATCATAACTAACTAGGTTATCAACTAGCTAGTTTATCAACTAAATTGTTAAATTAGTCTACAGCCATGTCAACTAGATTATTAACTAAAATTTCCTAGATTAATTTGAGTTAAATCAGCATAAGAAAGTTTGGATTTTCAAGCAATGGAGAAATTAGAGGAAGAGAAGACATCCTTTTAGTTCTGGATCTCTGTTCAGCAAGGTTCTTGCTCCAAGTCTTGTCTATAAGAGAAAAGGGTACTTAATCACTAAAAGCAGCACAATAAAAGACTTTGTTTCTTTGTGCCCAATGGCAATGCTAAGGAGAAATCAGGAAAGAACAGATGTCTGCAAGATTTTACTTTCAAGAACATTAGGTCTGCTACAACAACAGAAGTAAAGACTTGGTTGCCAAAGGCGTTGCTGCTGTTCCTGTCAAATTAAGAATTAGGGAAACATCCTCCATCAAATACATTTTGTTTCATTCAACTATGTTACTGAAAAGCAAAGGAAAAATTGTGCTGAAAACAAGTGGAATGTCAAGCAGCCCTGTAGGTACAAAAAGAAGCAAAAGTAATAATGAAAACTTTCTGCTGGTAAGTTAATATGTTCAATTTAATTTCTGGTGTTTCTGCCAGAGCTTGTATAACATATGGACATCTTGGTCTTTTCAATTTTCTCTGCAAATATATCCATCTTTCGCTATACTTTTTCAGGCACCTGTCATTTGGCCTTAAAACAAGCTTTGCCTAATCAATAATTCAAATGCAATCTCGGTTACAACTGTATTAAAGTTGTGCATATTTTGTTGAATGAACTAACGTTCTGAGTGAAGTTTTGACCTCATTGACATCGCTTGCAAAACAGTTATTGATTTTCTTGAGGCTGACATTTCATCCTTGAAGTGCAAACCCTTTTTTTACATGTGCTCAGAATCAATAATATCTCTATGGGTTGATCCGCTGATTTCAGCAGCTCCCTTTGCTTCTAGAGTAGGATACTGGTCTGTACAAGGTAAGGAACCAGAGGTACAGCAGACAGGATCAATCCCGGAGTAAAGGACAATTCAATGTGTGCAAGATTAACAGAATCTGGGCCATAATTAAATCACATTTTGTTAGATACACAACATGGTCACACTAAAAAGATTGTCACATCTCAGTTGTGCAACAGTTTTGTATAACTCATTTTTTTTGAATACTTCCTTACACCTTTCTATATTCTGTGGATTTCTGTGCGTTCTGAAGATAAGTAGATTTAAGAAAAGAATGAAACCATCAAGTTTGTGATAAGGGAGAACAAAATTGGCCCATTTGCACACTCTGTCAGAAAGTGCGAATCAAACCATCTTACTAGAAGGATAGTGAACTGAGCAACCAAAGAATCACTTCAGAGTCATATTGGAAATTCAAATAAGAAAACTGAGAATTGAAAGACTGCTATACAGTTAATAACGGGGGGAGAGAGAGAAAGTCAGGTGGATCTTCCTTTATCTTTTTCCTCGCTGTCAAAATATTGCTATTGCTAGAAATTTTGCTTTCTAGAAAAAAATGCTACTCTGGTGCAGCTGCATAATAATATCTAGACCTAAATTTAATCTGCAGAGTTCTTCAGTGCTAAGTCCCAAAATCTACAAAAGCACCTGAATAACCTTAAGCTTGCAGATGGTTCTGATGGGGTTATCAGAGCTGTTTAAATAGATGATTCCTTAAGTGACTTGCAGATTACAGCCCATATGCCTGTCTACACACACTGTTCCATATTAATTTTATACACTAGTTCCACAGATATCCTGTATAGGAAATTATGTAGTAATTTTTTTTTAATTTTTGTTTTTCATTTTTTATGATCAGAGTGAAAATGTGGATGCATCATAGAATTTTGCATGTGTCTGCTGGGTGTGAGGAGAATTTATAGAAAAAAACATTCAAAATAGTTTTACCGTTTATGATAAATGTGGTGAGAGTAGATTAAACTGCCCTCTCTTGGATAGCTTTTATGATACATCCTTTTACGTGTGCCACTGTTTGCCTAAGCCATCTGTTTTTCTGTAAAAACAGTTTTGAGAAAAACTGCTCAAATGATTATATCATACTGAAAAGAAATTATATTAGGTATCCATGGAGAACCCATCATCAAGCACTTTAAATAGCCCTTGATTGTTCAAATGCAGTTCAGACAGACAGAGAGATGCTGCCTGCAGGATTTTTCCACAAACTAGTGTAAACCCAAGAGAGGCAGATTCACTCAACTATTGACTGTAGGCCTGGGTTACAAGCCCAATTCCCCGTTTCTTACAAAATAACTAGTGCCCTAGAGCCTTGTCCTTAGCAAAACTTCAAACAAATATGTGAAATGCAAACCAGAAAAACAGTGAAGGAAAAAAATTACATAAAGGCATATACGTATACACATACTTTGTATCACCTATTAGTCTAGAGTTGACCTCAATGGGAGTGAGGAAGGAACAAAGTTGTGTTAGACACATTTGGGTTTGCATGGTTGAGTTTTTCATTCTTTTTTTCTCCCATATGGAAATTTTCTCAGTTCACTTCCGTAAAGCATTACTGGGTTTTTGTAAGCTGTCCCTGTGTTACCACGCCCTGTCCTGACAAGCACACCCATGCTTGCCTCGCTTATATCTGAAGCTTATATGAAGTATTAATACAACTAGGCTTTTATCCCTTAACCCTCCCTCTTTGCTTCTTAAATAAAAGGATTTGAACTAATAAAATCTTGCTGACATTAGGCAAATTAGAAGAATGGAGGATTTTCTTGGGCTGCTTTAGAATGAACCCTTGAAAGAAGAAAGAAACAAGAACTGAGGTTCAAGAGAAAACCCCAGTCTAGTGCAAAAATGGTGTCCCAAAATCTACTTGCAGTCCTGATGGTAAAACAGTTTGGGGTGATTAGCAGCTAAATTACCTTTGCATCCCCCGACGCTGTATGTGAGTGTGTACTCTCTGCTACCTTGCAGTTTTTTACCCATTCTGGGCACTGGATTCTTAGTCCTCCAGTACACAGAAGGAGGAGCTGCCCATCGCCTCTGCCTCCTACAGCACCCATGGAAGGGAGTTTGGGGGGGAGCTTGAAGGAGTCACTTGATCCTTGTGTGATATGGCTGGTGCCTTCATGTCAGGACAGGTTGGTTACCCACCTGAGCAGAAAGTTCCCCTCAGTTTTAGACTACGCTCCCAAACAAGTTACTAGCAAGTTGAAATTGCCATTTTGTTCAGATGAGAGGGTTGTGTGTGTGGGCAGGTGGAGGTTAGAGACCTGGTGACTCATGGTGGTCAGCCCAAGGCAGAAGAATATTCTTGTAAAATCGAAAATTCACTGTGTCAGGATTTACAACCTTCCTTAAGATATTCCCGTGCACAATACACAGAAAAAGGGAGGGAACAGAGGCACTTATTTATCTTCATAATTGTTAGGCCTGGTGTTTTGACACCAAGAAATACTCTTTGGGTTAGTATCAGGAGGATGAGTACAAAGAGCTGAAACTTTACTCTTTGCCCTGAGTCACAGCACGGGTGAGGACCTCCTGAGTCACCGAGTGCTGTCCCTGGCTATGAGAGAAAATTTCTTACCATCTCACTCATTATCTGATCCCAGCTCTGCTTTGCCATCCACCTTCCAGAGGAGGCTGACCTGAAATATCGTCTGAGAGCCGGCCTCTGACTCCCACCCAACGCGTACCGCTGGCCCGGCAACGAGAGCACCTCTCCCTTGGGCACTGCCCACAGCGACACCCAGACCTCGCCCTGGGGCAGCATCGCTGCCCCTGAGCTTTCCTCCAGCATAACTCCTTGTTCCAGCTGCAGGGATTTGCATTTTGTTTCCTTCAGCCCCTTTAAGACATCCTTCCCCAAGCAGCATGCGGCCTTCCAAATCTGTGCTCCTGTCCTGACTGCTGTCTCCCTTCCCACGACTTCCACTCTGGATAATTACTGCCATCCCCAGCAGTGTCCTGGCCATCCCGCAGGTCCCTCCTTTCCCCTGCCCAGCCTAGAGCAGAACTATTCTGAGCTGGCCAAGCAGCAGCCCGATGGGGAGCACTCCTCACCCCATCCATGAGAGCAGGCTGGAGGGGAGCCTTGCTCATCCCTGCGGCACTGCATGCCTAAACTGCATTTAGGCCAGAAAAAAAAAAAAAAAAAAAAAAAAAAAAGAGAGAGAGAAAAAAAGTGAAGAATGAGGTACAAGGAAACTTCTTCAGTTCTCCATCTGCGCGGTTAAGACAAATAAGGGCACAAGAACTGTTTGCTAAAACACGTTTTGCAGTGATGGACTTGAAATGACATGTTCTGCCTTCGACTCCCGAGCTCCTGAGGGCAGCTGGGAATCATGGTGCTCACAGGGATGAGTCCTCTGAAGGCTCAAAGAGAGCATGAGGGTTTCTCCTCCACATACATTTCCACCTCCTCCTAGAGATACAACCCAAAGATGGATCTGAAACCTGCAACGGGAGTGTAACTAACACGAGGCAATCAAACCAAAATAGCTCCAAGGAAGAAAGATGGCTTCGGGCATCATAGTGGGTTATCACCTCGTATGTATAATATTAGTTTGCATAGAATATTACACAGATCATATACATTGCATGTTTTGGGAAAGGATGCTTTCTTCTAATGTATTAAATGTTGCTACAGGTGGGGTACTAGCCTGGATTAATATTAGAAATGAAGATTGATATTCAGCAGGCTTGTGTCATCAAAACAGCTCCAGTCTGAGCAGTGTTTATTTGTAGCTTACTGTGTAAAAAAGTCCAGAAGTTTGGTATTAAGTTTGCCTAAATGATTGATTCTTTAGCACATTTTTGGTTTGTTTTTAGTTGGCTACTTTCATGGTATCTATTTCAGCTTCCTTTTCCCAGTATATTTTTTTCCAGATTTTAGACTAATAGAATTTTGAAATGAGATATTTAAACTTTATTTCAAAAGCATGCAGGTATGACATTTTAGTTGGTTTGGTTTTATTTTATAGCGCATGAAAATAGTCACAAATGACAAATCTAAGGGTTTAAAGTCAAGCTGAGATCTGATTTGTTTTTTATCAAATAACCTATTTGTCTCGGAACTGGCCCGGTTCTGCTGTCGCAAACGCAGTAGCTGTTTTGCTATTATAAACAGTAGTATAGCTAATGCAAAGCTAACGCAACCTAAAGAGATTGTTTCTTTCAAGTCGCTGGCGATAAGGTACAAACAGCGAGTGAAATGCAGGGGAAGGCACGGCTTTGCAGGTTATCAGGCGAGGGATCACAGGAGACTCAGCCAAGTTACAGATGACTGGGCTTGTACATGGGCTCCTCCTCACTTATTCGCCCGGTTTTGAGAGTCCCTGCCAAGTCAAACACAAACGTAAAGACTTGTTGACAGGCTGTGAAAAGCATTTTGAAGGCAGGGAGGGCACTGCAAACAGATGCGAAATAATTACAGCGCTGTTGCCATACGCTCCAGCCACTAAAAATGTGATCTGTGCCTCACCACCGCTCTGCAGATGTTTTAGTTTCCTTACATTAGGAAGCTCCATTTAGTCTGCGTTACCGAAGTGAAGATGTGAGCTGACCTAGCAATAAAAAAAATGAATGAACTAATGTGCAGGGGCTGTTTGAAAAGGGAGTGCTTGTGTCCGTCTTGCAAAACTTTACCATCGTGCTTCATTCTCCCCTCACGGCTGTGGTAAGTAGTGCTATCATCCACCGCCTGTAAGCGAAAAATATTAATTGATCACCCTCTAATACCAATTCCCATCAGACTTTGGGGCTGCCAGACTACTGTATAGATGCAAATAGTAGGCATCTAACATATCTACTCACATGAAAATTAAGCTCAGCATGAAACGGTTTGATCTGGGCAACAGAAAGCCTCTGTCCCAGCTTTCAGGCGGCCAGCGTATTTCTACTGCCACAACAGATTAAGAAATACACTGCGCAGTCCCGCAGAGCTGAATCGGCAGAAAACCCTGGGCCAAGACGCTGGCGATGAGACATGCGGTATCAGTTCTTGGGCAGAAAATGCCCTTCAGGCTAGGGCTGGGCTGCTCCAAACCTCCTCCTCGGCGGCCAAGCAGGAGGCACAGGTGGTGCAGCCATCTCCCGCCCGCTGCTGGGGAGCAGCTCCTCCGCCATCGCTCCGGGGCGGTGAGACAGTTGGCAGGGAAGCCAGCGCAGCGCCGAAATTAGAGTTACAAGCTGCTTTCCCATGGCAGTGCTGGGACATAGCGTGGTGCTTTATAATTATGTTTCAGGAGCCTCCGCCCTCTTGCCCTAATTCCCAATTAACAGTTGTACCCTTCCCAATAGCAATTGCAAACATCCTGCAAACAGGGGCAGGAGGCCAGGAAGGACCATTCTGCGTAGGTCAGTAGCAGGCAATGATCTGGAGAAATTACTTTATGTCACCACCAGCAGTTTCACAGTCCTGGCGCCTAATTAATTATCTCTTGTAGACTTGCTGACTGCATATTTAAAGCCACAAGGAAAAACGGGCAGCGAGTGAATTGGAGATATTGTGGGACTGAAAGGAGACGGGGAACTGAGAGGAGGCAGCAAGGCAGCGGCATGCAAACTCTGCCTCAGCCTGGGTATTATTTCTATTGCCAGCCAGCTGTGACTTGTCTAGAGTGAAATGCTGGGCTAAACCTGCCAGCAGGGCATGTCCTTTTCTCTAGTTTATTTCCTTAACCGTATCTAGATGTTAGATGGTGTCTTCTCCAGTAGGGTTCCTCCGTTTGCCCCTACCTCATCCGAGATGTCCCCCAGAAGTCGCACTGAGAAACCAGTGCTGTTCAGTAATCTTATGACCTTCTGAAAGGTGGAACATCAGAACTGTACAACTAGTAGTATTTTAAAATATTTTCTTGCTTAAGTCTTGTGAACTGTTTCAGGGGTTTCATAACCCACTGCAGGTTTATATACAGATTTTGAAGACTGCAACTCTGGATTCAAATTCAAAATATGTAAGACCCACAATTTCACGTCCAAAAGTTCGTCAATTGAAATCTCCTGATGGCTTTAAATGCCTGGTAAACCGCTCTGAGTGCCAAACGGCACAGACAAAACCACTATATTTGATCTGTGATGGAGGCCAGCAGCACCTACTTTAATGAGGAAGAAAGGTGCAGGTAACTGCTGAAAATGCTCTGGTTTACCACGTCTGAACAGGTAGTCCTTCCCTGCTGGCTTATGTTACTTGGTCAGTAGGTTGCAACCGCGAAGGAAACGTCACTAGCGCATCACACAGGTCCTCCTCTGGCGCTCTCTCCGCCTTCTCGTTCCAACCGCTGGTGGAAGTAGGAGGGTTTCACAGCTCTGCAGCCATCCATTCTTTTCACGTGGGTATAAATTAAGGAAAGACCACAGCCTCGTGAGGGTAATTTAAAGCAACAGCTTTGCCTCTCGTAATCATAATAATTGAATATCTCCAATAGGATGTTAAAAGGATGTTTCTCCCTTCATCTGTGTAATAAAGAGTTTCCTTTTAACTTTAACAGTCCTTGTTTCATCATCTGTGACTAGCAGAATGTATTATTCGCAACAAATATAATTTATATAATTAGAGATTTATGGACTTACATTGAACACTTCACCAGCCTGTTTCTGTTTCTCTGCACTGCAATTTTCTTGGGTTTTTTTGCAGCTGGTAAGAGCCTGGGTGTCCATTAAAATGGAAATCGCAAAAAAATTTCATATAGAAACATTGCCAGCTGGAACAAGCAGATTTGGATAAAAATAAATTAAAGCAACTTTTATGAACCTGTTTAGTTTAATAAAGACTTTCACCCCAAAATGATTAGATCTGACTGTAACACTTCATTTGTAGACTTGGGCACTTTATTTTGACATGACTTTTATTCACATGAAAAAACAAAAACAGTGTTTAATGAGATGCTGTTTTTTTAATTGTATCAAAACAAACACACTTTCACCTTAGTAAATCCTTAGTTTATATTTTTAAATAACTTTTCCTTTGTTTTTTTAAAAATCTATCTCACAACAGGTGGAAATATCAAAATATTAGAACATAAATTGAAAAAAAAATAAATTCTTCATTGACCACTCTCAATAAATGGAATTCTTGCGAATGAGTTTTATGAAAGTGTTGATTCTGGTGAAACGATTGGGACTGGTGGTATAAACCAGTAGTTATTTTTCATTAAGGAACTTCTTCACAGGAAAAAACAAATGTGAATAAATGTGGAAAAGAGAAATATACCTGCAGTTAGATGTAATGAAATTAAAAGGTAGAAGAAATGTCCATTCTGGTGGGAATGGTGAATGTATTGTCCATTTGAAGAGCAAGTACCAAACCCCAAGCTCTGCAACTGAGGCTTCAGCCTATTTGGCTCAGGCAGATGCTGCCTTCAAGTGAGGCCACGTTGAAACTGAGACTTGTTCAGCTTGAGCCATCTCACACCCGGCACATCAGTCTCTTTAGACCTACCTGAGGAAAAACCTTGGGACAAGGCTGCAAAGGAAGCACAGTCGGACCTGGAGACACAGCTGAATGAGAGCTTGCCTCTTTCTTCACAATGGGAGAAGTTGCAACGTGACCGGTTTATGACCAACGCAGTTGCTATTGCTGAGGATAATGTGTTGTAAAGTATTGGCTTCTGCTTCAATCCAAAGTGGCATCCATGACATTTCCTTTGTTCCCTGTGTAGTACAAGGTGGATTACAAGCAAAGGGAAGAGTATTAATTGTATAATTAGCAAATGATTTAAGTTGAAATGTTACTGATTTAGTAAGAGCTTTTATTGCAGCACAAACAAGCAGCCACATCTCACGTAAAAGAATCAAAGCTTTTTGCTCATAGCTCTTCAGGAGTTATTAGTGTTGAAGTTTTTTCAAGCTAGCCTGGACTAAAAGGTTGACTGAGTGATCAGCAGCTGCACTAATTGGAAATCTTTCAGCCATCAATCAAGGAGCAGGCAGGGGCAAAGGACAAATGCACATGTTCAAGACAAGAGTCTGCATTCCAGTTCAACAAGTTAATATTAACTCACATTTTTATGCACTCTTGTCTGATTACACTTGAAGTCTTCTGATAGCAGAAATTCAGGTTAGTTCATCTTTTGATAGCCCGGAGAAGGCTCTCCCCAGGTATCCTGGGGAAAGAAAACCCTGAATCCACACAGAAATGATAAAAAGGATCAGGGGTTACCCTTTTTTTTCTATTTCTCTTTTTCTTTTTCTTTTTCTTTTTTTTTTTTTTCCCCCCCCCAGGAAATATAGAGTGACCATGACTGGTTGGGTCAGTAAGTGAACTACAGAAGGAGCAAGTGGCAAGAGGAGGAGGAGGGGGCCATACTGAGAGTCTTTCTTAAGGAAGATGTAACAGTGAGGAAGCAGCTCAAGGAGAGCTTGAAATGGCTGCTAATCCTGATGGGAAACAACAGTATTTCAAGTAATGCAATGGATTGCTTTCAGTGTTATTTTTCAATTACATCTTGTTACTGCTGCAGCTAGTGATCCATGTGGGAGTACTGTGGGGAAAGATCTTAGAGAGATTCATGTGCAAACTGGGCTTTCAGTGTTATAATTTGCTTCAAGGAAGTTGTCATCTTTGAGCAGTTTGTTGTGTGAGGCTTTGGGTGGAAAGGGAACCTACAGAGGGTTGAGCTTAGCTGTGATTTATTGAGTGGAAACCTCAGTTTTGCTTATATGTGTGGATATGACGATGAACAGAAAAGCATGGCCAACAATCCAGCAAGTGCAAGAACAGAGCGCTGTAATCCTGCAGTGTCACTTTCCTCCTCCGAGCATCTGTTTCCATGTAAAACAGGCATAACAGCATCTTGTAGAGTTGTTGGGGGGATGCATAGTTGAAAGGTACACTGAAACTGTGGATGTTCTTGCATTTAGCTGTAACATTGCTAAAGCTGGCAAAGAACCTGAGCGTGTTGTTCCTCAGGATGCCAACGCAACCACTCCTCAAAGGCAACGCCCAAGGCAACACCACCACCACCCTGATCTGGAAAGCAATGAAGAAGCTGCTTTCCTTCCTCCTACTCCTCTCTGTCCCAGAACCCCAATTTTGCTCACGTCAATACTGCCCTTTGTGTCCTTTCCCATGTTTTAGAGAAAGGGCAGCTGCGACAGCACAGAATTAGAAGCACATTCAAAAGACGAAGAATATTTTCAGTTACCTTTGCTGCTGATTCAGAGGAGCCTGCAAACTGTTTGGGAGTCGCATATAGAATCATAGAATCATAGAATGATTAGAGTTGGAAGGGACCTTAAAGATCATCAAGTTCCAACCCCCCTGCCATGGGCAGGGACACCCCTCACTAGAGCAGGTTGCTCAAAGCCCCATCCAGCCTGGCCTTAAACACTTCCAGGGATGGGGCCTCCACAACTTCTCTGGGCAACCTGTTCCAGTGCCTCACCACCCTCACAGTAAAGAACTTCTTCCTAATATCTAATCTAAATCTCCCCTCTTCCAATTTAAAACCATTCCCCCTTGTCCTATCACTAGACTTCCTGACAAAGAGTCCCTTTCCAGCTCTCCTGTAGGCTCCCTTCAGATACTGAAAGGCTGCTATCAGGTCTCCCCGGAGCCTTCTCTTCTCCAGGTTGAACAGCCCCAGCTCTCTCAGCCTATCCTCATAGCAGAGGTACTCCATCCCTCAATATGTTCTAGCAGAAATCAGCATTGCCTTTTTTTTTTAATTTTTTTTTTTTTTTGGCCTGGTTGAAAGTTCCAAGCTTTGTAGATTAAGAGAGCTTGAAGCCTACCCCTCCGCCATCTGCAGCAGCAGTGCTGGTGCTGGGGTTACTGCAGCGCACCAAGGACACCAGCATAACTATGATCGTTGCATTAGCAGTGATAGCCTCGTCATGCTCCTCCCGGTTTATGGCACGGCAGTGATTACCTCGGGTGTCTTGGAAGGTGCCATGCGGCGCAAGTCGGTTTGTTCTAGTATCTGAGCAACCCATTGCTGTCGCACGAGAGGATGATGAATCATGAGGGTGTTGGCTGGGCAGGGCTTGGCTCAGAGAAAGCACTAAACAAAGGAGCCTAACAAATCTTGTACAAAGCCAGGAAAGCACCAATGTTGTCTTTGTCCGGGACAGAGACTGGCCCGTGCAAAAGACAGCAGTGTTTCCATGGGAAAACTCACTGGTTTCACAGGCAGAGGTGCCAGGTAGCAGAGGCAGCCTCATCAAGTGACCAGAAAACAAATTATATTTACTCGGAATTTTTTCCCTCAGGGATTACTCTGCATTTAAAAAAACCCCAAGGCTCTAATATTTGTGTGTGTGTGAGGATGAACATAGAAACTAACAGCATACAGGCAATAGCTTTTGGAAGAATGGTGGCTTTAATGGATTTTAGGGCTTCTGGCAGAATTAGAAGCTTTGAACTTTGGTACCAAATTTAGAAAAACATGCAGACTCATCATCTCTCAACTGAGCAAGCCAGAATCTGAACTATTTGAGCAATCTGTCAGAGCTCTGGTTGAGCCCCAGTTGAGTGACATGTTGGGCGCCAATAAATCTGTCTGTCTGGGCTGGGCTGGCCACTAAAATGAACAAATGCTCTCCCCAACCTCTCCCTTCAGGGAGAGAAGGGTGAGAGGGAAAGAAACTTATGAGTTAGAAAAAAACCCTAAACTAATGAAATATTAATAATAAAAAGAAAAGATGATAATATCAAAAAAAGAAAACAATTAAATATATACAATATATGCAACCCTTATCAAGCTCCCAGGATGACGATCATGTCAATGGTAGGTACTGGGAAAGTCCCAGGCTGGACTCAGTGACAGACAGGAGCTGACCTCAGAAACTGAATTCAGGATTAAAAGGCTGATGAACAGATAGGTTCTCCTTGGATGCCAGCCATTGAAGAAAGAGAGCTGACCCTTTGATCCATTAGCTTTTGTACTGAGCACAAGGCAGATGGGATGGAATACTCTGTTGGTCAGTTTTGGGTCACTTGTCCTGGCTGCTCCTCCGTGCAGGTGCAACCCCTCTACGCTTTTCCGCTTCCGACCCTCCCATGGGGCAAATTACAAAGTTGTCCGGCCTTGGGTGTTAGAGCAATAAGTATAAGCAAGAGCCTCTCCACATACCATTCCTTTGTATTAATCATAATCATCAGGCCTTATCTCTGCTAGAAGCCAACACCGTCTGAAAAATACACTGTTAATTTCAGAGAGTTAGAAGAGGCTTAACTGAAAAGTAAAATTACTGAAAAGAAATTTGGTTCTTTTTTACCTCAAACCAGGACAAGACTTAAGGAATGGATTCTTATAATCAGTTTTTCTTTTAACTTTGAACAGATTTAGGAGAGTTTAATATCCCATAGCAAGCTTTACGTAACGTTTCCTATTCCCTGCTAATAGAACAGACAATAATGAATGCTGGGACTGTATCAATTACAATTTGATAAGACTAGTAAATAAACAAGCAAATCAACCCAAGAAACACAGTTCTTGAATGAGTAGGTGTGTAAATCTGTAATTTCACTGATGAGAGGCTGTGCAAATAGTGATACATTTGGTTTAGGTTGTATGTGAGCTGTGGTACAGATTAGCCTTTACCTCCTTAGCAGGGACCCTCCATGTGGGAATATAAAGGTAACCAACTGAAAGCCTGTCCTTTACCCCAGGTATCATGGGGCTATATCTTGAACCACTAATTTTCTGTTTTTAAACATAAATCAACCTCAACTGAGATTCAGACCAGACATTTAGAAATCCCTGTTCTAAATTGAGCTTGCTTGAGCCGTAAGGATTTTTGTCCATATCAGAAACTGTCTGATTCTCAAGTCTTCTCATTTGTCAATATTGGAAAGATCGATTTTGTCTCATAAAAATGAGACATAACTAGAGCGCTTGCTTTCCCAAAACCTGACAATGGCTGTGACAGTCTTTCAAAGCTGCAGAGAAGTATCCTCTTCCATTTTAATTTTCCATTTTAATTTCTTATTACGCCCCTTCATTAGTTGTATGGCTTCCTGCCGTAGGTTATATCTTACTGATCTGCATGCAGAGTGACTTGTGTTAATGCTCCCTAACTTGTTTCAAGAACAGTCAGTTGGGTTATTTCAAACCTTTTTTCCACTGTCTCTACTTTCCCCTGATTTACATTATTTAGCCTTGTTGATTAACAGTAACATGAATTAGAAAATGATTCTGAAATTGTGGTGTCGACAGAAGAGGTGTGGAAGAAAAAAGTAGCTGGGAACCATTTCTGCTGTCACTGGACCCAGAAGGCGGCCCCTGTCCTTGCAATATGAAGTGCATCTCTGAGAGCTTCTTTAGCTGGACTCATCCATGTTTTCAGCAAGTTCTTTGGCAAGCCCTTCTTTAGAAGAAAGTGGATGTGATTTATTTTTTCAAACTATACTTAATTCTCTGCCTGCTTCCTTCCAAAACCCACAGACCTGCTTTAGAAACAACCATATAAAGTGAAAATGTAAAGCACTTCTGTGTAGCCCAAAGGTAGAGCTAATTCTCCATTAATTCTTTCTCTGGTTTCAAAGGAAAAATCCATTGCACCCTGGCGAAAAATAAAGATACAATAGCACATAAAAGGTCAAGATATTTTCAAGTGGACGTGTAAAATATCTAGAGGAGCTCAAGATCTTCTGGCTTTCTCAGTACACACAACAGATAACCTAAACTAATCAAGCAAAACCAAGGCCATTTGCCTATACTAATATTACAAGTCATATGTTGAGTACAACAGATATGTATTTGGTTTTGGGATTCTGTCATTTTAAGAAAAATTCTCCTTTGAAACAGAGAGCCAAAATTAAAATTATTTTCTACTAGTCCCAAAAAGCAAATGGAGTTAGTTGATTGGCACCATCAACAGGAAGGATTGATTGAACTGAACTACCCTTTTGCCTTTCTTAAATCAAGAGTTGAAACATATTAATAGGGCAGGGTTGGGGAAGCATGACTTGTTGCTTCTTATGCCATATCTGTTGGTGAATGAAGGCAGGATCGCGTCTTCCACCATAACTGACAGTTGGGTGCATTTCATGTGGAATAAGTGTACAGGAAATGTGAAAATAAGGAAAGTTAAGAACAGAACTTTGAAACGGATCTGAAACAAAAATTTAGACAGCTGCAGTGCAGCCTGCTTTGACAGTTAATACTTCTATAGTCAGCAGAGTCCATGAGGAAAATCACTTCATGTGCTCCTCTGCTGAGGAGGTGGTGAGCCCAGCCTGAGCAACTTCGGTGTAGACATCTAAGAGAGATTAATCTATCTATATGTCTATCTTACTGTCTCTTGATTTGTGTATCAATTTCAATAATCTTAGATTTTAAGGCTGCAAGGGACTTGTCACTGCAGTCTTGCCTTTTGCATGACACAACCATAACTGCTGTATTTTAATGAATAAAATGTCAATACTGCCAAACTCAGCCTTTATAGCTTATCCGTCAGAAGAATGAAATCATGTTTCCAACTTTTAAAATGCCTACTCTTTTGAAGGATTAATAGAAAAATGATAAAAAAAATCCAAGCAAACCCCCTTTGCCTGTCTTAATCCCTGGATCATTTTAAGGTGGGAAGAAAATGCTGCTCAGAATTTACACTTTCTGTGCATATTTTCCATACTGCAGAGTTGTGATCAGCATGAGACTAAGCTCTCACACAGACTGGGTACCTGTGACAGGCCTCTTGACCCTGAGAAGCCTGTGGATCTCCTCTCCTGGAACAAGCTGGAAGTGACCCTCTGGGGACCGGAACTTCCAGGAAGGAGGGATGACACTTCTCCACTCATGCTTCGGGGAAGGGGACAAAGGCCTCTGTCATTAGCCTCTGGCAGGTCTCAGGCACAGAACGTCTATAAAACAAGTCAAGAACTGAAAAAATTTGGTTTTAGTATCCTGGTTGGGAAAATTTCAACGAGTCGCAGACCTGTCCTGGATTACCCAAAGTCATGAGTGTCTCATGAGTCAAAATGTGAGGCTTTACTGATACTGACACTGGTAGTATTGACATTTTCTATTGTAATATGAGTATGCATTTAATACTCATTTTGCTCTTATGCAGCTGAGGATACAGGGGGAGAATCAGGCTCTAGACTTTGATAATGCCTTTTGCTCTATTCCATTCCCAGTCTCCCCAGATAATGTCTTCTGGCTGGCATTATTGAGTAAAGACTTAATATATAAAATCTCATAACTGGCTTAATTAAAAACAAAGAAAGAGAAAGAAAAAGAAGGGGTTGTTAGAAAATAAATAAATCAAATTATATTGAGAAGCTACTAACTTTAATTACACCATAGTTAGCTATGTTCCTTGTATATTGCACCCTACTCATTACAGCTGTGTGAGATAAGCCTCCCTGCTTGAATCCCTAAGCTCGAATCTCTTGGAGCTGGTGACACTGCTGGAAGCCAGCAGAGCCATCTCTATGGTGCTCCCCATCAGCTGGTCTGATGAAAACTACTTCAACCAGGTTGCCAGGAAGCACAGTAGTGTGTTACACAGAAACACTACTGTGTGTTAGCATGCAAATTTTTCTATATTTGTGGCTCCTGCAGCTTCTGGTAAGCCTGTTCCCTGTGAAAGTGACTGGCAAAATCCCCTCTGAATACAATTAATGGAAGGCAGTTCAAGTGCTGGGTTTGTATCTGCTTTTCTAGCCCAATGAACCTGTAAAGAGGTTCATTAACGTCTCCCCCTCCAGAGGTGATGTGATCCTTCCTTCTGCTGTCAAAGTCCCATATTTAACTCAAGTTAAACCTACAGCCACAGCCACAGCTCCGGCTGGAGCACAGGAGCTTTTACTTCAGTTCTTTGCTTTTACACCCCACTGAGCTTGACCTTTACCATGCAGATCTCTTAAGAGAAAAGATTCAGTCTAGTCATATGGCTGATGTTTTCCATCCGCCCCCCAAAAAAGAAAAAAACCCCTCGGTCCAATCTGCCATGCATATTGCAATAAGTAGGGGACAGTAGGAGAGGAAGGATTAACCGCCGCATTCAGAAAGGCTACCAGTACATATTGCCACTGCTACTGTCTGATATCTGCACAAACAACCTTCATGTGCAAATTTGTTATTAAACAGGCTTACAAGCAAACATTCTGCAGCTTTAATAGAGTATCTACATGCCTATTCCACTTTGCGTAGGTTTTCCTTTTATGCACAAAATAGTCAAAAGACAGTCTTTTGGAGTAACGCCTTTTCACCAGGAAGACTGTCACAAGTTCAGCTGCAGCTTATCATGCCCTGGAGTTCTTTGAAGCTTATCCTAAACAAATCCAAGTAAACAATAATTAGCTGCGGATCAGCGTGGGTCTTAATCAGAATGCACAAAGGATTCATATTTGTTAATCCTTTTGTACCAGGCAAATTTATCTCACAGGTAGAAAAGTGTTAGGACCTTCAATGGCTCTCTTAAAAATATCTCACAAGAATCTTAGGGATGTTATCCTTTTCAGTCTGCTCTAGAAAAGGCAGTCTGCTGTCTCAGATTGAATACAACAGCCAGAATAGTAGCTCCTAAAGTAAACCTTGAGGTATTGATGATATGCTTTGGGCATTTCACTCAAATTTTTTTACTTCTTTTTTTGCTTGTTCAAACCGTGAGAGCAGCTCAAGCCTTTCTGTGTCTGTGATGAGAAGGAAGGACTTCACCTTTTTAACAGCAGTTTGCAAGTAAGAAGTTATTTATCATGTAGGAAAACAATAATTTGCTATGTAAGGACAACAGCATCCTGGCCCATATCAGGAATAGTGTGGTGAGCAGGGCTAGGGAAGTGATCGTGCCCCTGTACTCAGCACTGGTGAGGCCCCAACTCCAGTACCATGTTCAGTTTTGGGCCCCCCACTACAAGACAGACACTGAGGTGCTGGAGCATGTCCAGAGAAGGGCAACAAAGCTGGTGAGGGGTCTGGAGCACAAGTCTTATGAGGAGCCTCTGAGGGAACTGGCATTGTTTAATCTGGAGAAAAGAAGGCTGAGGGGAGACCTTATCACTCTCTACAGCTACCTGAAAACAGGGTGTAGAGAGGTGGGGGTCAGTCTCTTCTCCCAAGTAACAAACAATAGGACAAGAGCAAATGGTCTCAAGTTGTGCCAGGGGAGGTTTACGATGGATATTAGGAAAAATTTCTTCACTGAAAAGGTTATCAAACATTGGGACAGGCTGCCCAGGGAGGTGGTGGAATCGCCATCCCTGGAGGGATTTGAAAGACACGGGGCCATGGTGCTGAGGGACATGATTTAGGGGTGGTTTCGGCAGTGTTAGGTTGATGGTTGGACTTGATGATCTTAAAGGTCTCTTCCAACCTAAGTGATTCTATGATTCTACAATAATTTCAAAAATTGATCAAGTGATTCCTCCCATGTAAAACCTAGTTACTGACCACAACTTAGTTTTTGATGTGGTGGCTGGTAAATTTTTGAAGTTATGCTTTTCTCAGTTGTTTTAATTAGAAAGCAACCTTAGCGTTCTGTATTATTAGTAGCTACATTGATATCTCTTTATTTCATTTCTAGAGACTTAGTTTTTGGAGTCAGAAGGTTGTAATCCCTGCTAGGAATTACCTGGCAAACTGTAAGCACACGCCCGTGATTGGTTTTGTCAGTGGGCAGAGACAGTTGAACCTTGTGGCTATAAAGGTGTGCTGTTTTTTGGAAGGAAGAGCTGTCAACATCAGTACAGATGGCCTCATGGTCTTAGAGAGCCTTTTAACACCCCCCTGCCCCAGAGATTACTAAATTTAATTGAAAATCTGGAAAATTTGGTAGAAGTTTCCAGTAGCCAGTCATTATTGAACTTTGCCTTGTCCGTTTTGTTATTAAATCAAAGCAATGCTGCATCAAATATTTGATGTGAAGGTGCAGCATTTCAAATAGATAAGACTGAAATTCAGTCTCACAGATATTTGTATGTCTCTTGTTTATTTATTTGTTTTGGAACTGATCTAATTTACTACTTGACATGACATGAAAAATGATTTATTTGAAAAGAGAAAAGGTGAATTTTTAAGCAGAGGTTTGTAAGGATCCCCATTCTTATTCATTTTTATGACAACTGAGCACTTAGTTCCCCTCAGATCCTTTGAGAAACACAACTCCATTGACACAATTTATATAGATCATATATATATATATATATATAACATAAAGGCCACTTGCACTTTAACTGTCTTAGAAGCTCTGAATATTACATTCATCTATTCTAATAGAAAGTTTTATCCTTTTCCCATGGACATACGCCCAAAACATCTTACACTGAGATTTTAATAAGGGACTTAAAAGACTCAGTGGTTCAACGAGTTCAAACTTAAGGAGTGAGTTTAGTAAATACTTCAGACTTCACAGCTCTGTCAGCTCCTTGTACATAAACAAAATCACTTCTTCCCCTATACAGGAAGAGATGGAGAAAATGTAGTAGCACCCGTCTTGGCTTCTCTGCCTCCTGCAGTAGCAGGCAGTCTTTGCTGTCCATGTCTAAGCTGCAGGTCCCATAACCTGAGGGGTTTTTGAAGGTGAACATGGTGAGCGCGAAGGCTGGACGCTCCCAGAGGGCTAAAAGCTGCAAACAGGGCTATTGTGAGTAATATGTCTAAACTGACTCTCATGTTGTCCACACTCAACCCACATGGCAAAACCTCAGCTGATTCAGCCCAGAAGCAGACCACACATACAGACCATAGGCTCACTGTTTGTACAGAGAAATGTATAAAATTCCCTCTTCCATGTATTCACTGAAACATTTTCCGGTGTGGTACCCTGCTCAAAAGAGCTAGACTCACAGGTTGAAACCAAAGCTCAGTTTCTCAATTCTGGTTTCAAGCTGTTGACAGTGAATCATTTAATGGACTGGCCAAGTCCTGTCATCATATGCCACTTGGTGGGCATGTGTCCGCGTTGCTTACAAGGTTTGCACATGTCTGCAACAGGTGAGGTCATAATTTCCCTCTTTTGTGTCACATTGCAATGACACTGTCTGCGCATTTAGAGCTATTAAAGATTTTGAGGGTAGGGGAAGCTACACAGCCATTCAACAACGTGCTTTAATTCAGTGGATTAGAGAAGGGACGGTTCAATTTTCCAAACTTGCTGATGCCAATCATGCTGCACATGAGTGGGTGGGGGACAGTGACCTGCAAGGGTCCAAACACACAAATAGTGATGTGGCCAGACTGGCGCTGCTAATGAGCAGGGTAGTATTAAGTGCTGGCAGGGTGTTGGGCTCAATAGGAGTGCCAGCTGCACTGATTACCAGAGGAAGAAAAGTGGCTTATGTAATTCAGTGTCACTAAGGTGAAATAACAAAAGTAAAACCCAAAATACTTGGTCTAGAAGTGAGCACAGTCCAAAGAGACTAAGCTACCCCACATGGCCAAGCTCCTTGCCGGGCATATGACGACGAGGTACTCCGAGTGCTTGCTCCTCAGTGCCTGGTGCTTCCTACCTGCAGCACAGCACCATCCCAAACCCGTAGCAATGCCCTGAGCAAGAGTTCTTATGGTCTTGAATCATAGAATCATAGAATTGTTTAGGTTGGAAAAGACCTTGAAATACATATTGTTCTGTCTTCAGAAAATTATGAGGAGAGAGGTATAGTCAGCCAGTCAGGCTAGGTCTCAGGAGACTTAGGGAAGGAAAAGTTAATTGTTTTGCCCACCGCTTATACCCTGTGTCACCTTGGGGAGTGACTTTGGGTAAATCAGTAAAGAACAGCTATGCTTATGAGGATGCATGATAGGAAATGTTTGAAGGCAAGAGCAGTTCTTGAAAACTACCTTAGTTGGAGTGTTAGGTTCTCACGTCTGAGAAATGCATTTTTCTCTGTGTGGTACCTATAATCTGGTATTTCCATTAATACAGCCACCGAGAGCTTCCTAAACTAAGCAGTGGTCATTCCGACACCAAGGGAGTTGGTAACCCCCTTACATTTATTATTTCAGCAGGGGCAACTGCTGCTAGCTCTGAAGGTGGGAAGCCACATGCCATTGTCCCTGCTGCCTGGGACAACTCAAACCCGCTGCTCCTCTCTGCCAAGTGGCACTCATTCTCCCGCCTGAGGTGAGGACATGGCGGAGGAAAAGGTAAATAAAAGAGCGAAGCAACAGATGGAAGGGATCACTGCCCTGACCTCAGAGTTTAGACCTAAGATTCTGCCTTTTCTCAAAGTATGTATTTAAGAGCTGTTATATAGTCATGAACATGTATGTACGTTCATGCTTATGGACAGAGGTGGCTATAATCCAGTTCCTTGAGTCTTCTCCCTTCTCTGCCACGTGAGCATCTTCACCACTGAGCATCTTCACCACCGTGCTGCAGAACTGTGCTACCTCTGCACCCGGTGCAATGTGAAGCCATGAGACTCGATGTGAGGGAAGGGGTACAGCCATGTTCTGATGGAGAGCAGGTGAGCCTAGGCCTCCCATGGCCTTCTGCCTACTCTGCCTGCTGGTGCCGGTCAAAAAGCCAGGCACCTATGATATTTAGAAGCCCTCGGGAATAGACAGCAGCTGAACAGGAGTTTGCTGATCTGAATCCGTGCGCTCCATTCTGACAACGCACCATTTCATTACCGATGCCTTTTCAAGTACTCCATCTTTCTTCCCAATATTGAAGAATGGGGGAATATTTATGAGCAAGCTGCAGGCATAAACATACCGAAAAGTTGTGAAATTGTAGATGTTAGAATAATGAGCAAAAATACTTGACATGTCATGCCCTCTGAGTTACGGATAAAGTAGTTACCTAAGCGATTCCTTTCCAACCAATGCAAGACCAACATTAATCATGTCTAACCATATAACTTCAGCTTGTACAGATACGTTCTGGCTCCTGTCCAGCTACTGAAAACCTTAACCACGTTATAACCACATTCTGATTATCTGTTGCTTAGGGAATCAGCTTCAGGCCTCCCAACGGCACAAGGGAAATATGAACAAATGCTGTCAGTATCCTGGCAGACACGGGCTTTCTTCTGAAAGCACTTTAAGAACCGTGGCAGAGATCTCCATCTTTCTTGGACGCATCTTTTCTCCTGGAGCCAGAGTCTTCTCCAGCTGCTGCCTCTGTCCCGGCCAGCTCTGTGCTAGTCCTGGGGTGAGGAGATGGTATGATCTCTGCCAAGTCCATAACAAAAGCTGTCAATTTGGGAAGAAGAGTCACTGCTCGCGTGCTCGCAGAAGGGGCAGTAAGCTGTTAGAGATTCATGTTTATGGCTGAGTAACAAATTGTTCAGTGGCATTAAGGAGTTAATCACCAGTGCGGCAGAGATTAAGGTCTAATTGTAGCAACTCCAGGCAGTTTCATTTGCTTCCCTTGGCCTAGTGACAGAGTGAAACCCTCAGCTGGAACTGTGTGAAGCCTGCTCCACCCAAATTAGGGTGGTTTCAACCAGAAAGCCCCCGTCAATCTGCCTGTCCGGCCTCCCCATGTGCACAGAAAAACAGAAATCATGTACAAGTCTCCAACTCCTCATCTCCAACTCCTAAACTCTTCTGTGCTGCGGGAATTGCCCATGATTATATCCTTGATGGAAGCTGCCGTCTCCTTAAATAGCTTAGGCATGTTCAAAAGCTGAAGAAAAGATAAAGTGGCTGAACAATTTGAGATTAGTTTCTGTCTCCTTTCGTTGGAGCCATATTCACAGTGCACGGCCTCGGCCCCTCCTCTCGAGGGAGAATGGGATCAAAGGGATTATTACAAAAAGTTGCAGCGCTGCACTGAAATATTGTCTCCTTATCGTACTTTTCTGTCGGTCACACACCACTGCCCTAACTCTACAGTTAGACCAGACCCAGGGAACAAGCAGGGTGGCCTGCGTTTGGCAGGGGGGATTAATTTTGTACCTGCACATCTCTTGGGAAAAGACTTGCAGAAATGTATCCACTATAGCAGAAAGAATCCAATATCACCATTTTGTACAGGAATTTATTTCTCACCTCTCTACACTGCCCAGGTCCTAACAAAGGAGCCGATTTACAGCATACCACAGCTGTGGACAGCTGCTGGGAAAGTACCTGTAGGTTGCATTAGCAGCAGCAGCAACAGTGGTTGAACCTGTGGGGGAACTTCCAGGAGGCTGGATGAAGACACCCAGCCTGGAATTTGGCAAAAAATCTGGATCGTTTACTTTAAGAAACATACGATGGGGACCCTAAGGGCTTACACTGCATGAAAACCCATGGTCTCCCTAATATGGTAAAATCAGTCATTCACTAAATTAATTTGAATTACTTTTCCCCATGCAAGGCCTTGTCTGCTTTAGCAGTGTGTCCTTGCCAGCCTTAATTCTGATGATTATGTCTGCTAGAGCAATAATTACTTTGGGCTCCCAGCTCAGAGCCCTTGACGTTAGTTCTCATGCAAAGGCGCAGCGCATGTTTATGAGCAAACTGCAGGCATAAATATACGGAAAGGGTGCGAACTCGTGTGCCCGTCGGCGCGCACACGGCGACCCCGAGCCACTGCCATGAGGCACTTGGGTGGTGACCAGCTCTGTGAAGGTGTCACGGACTGCAGCAAGTGCCACTTTCAGCCTCTGCTGAAACAGTTACCGAATTCCCAGTGATACCATGGGGAGATGCGCTGTGCAAAACGGTGTGCTTTTGCCATGTGAGATAATTACTCTTGTTTTGTGCCTGTTTCTTTTTAAGTGATGAAGACAGGGTGCTTCTGTTGAAAGAGTGAGACCACGGGGATTAAAAAAATCAGCAGCGACTGCTCACAAACATCAGAAAATGCCTGAGCTGATTATCTGTCTTTCGTACAAAACGGTGCCATAGGGGAGAGATGGGGAATTTTTCCTGCCTCAAGACCTCGGATTCGGCTGCTCGCTCTGCCCAGTGCCGTGGGAGTCAGCAAACCTTTACTGCCAGACACAAGAAAGGCGCCACCAGAGCGGAGGGCTGGGCTGGGCAGGGCCTGGGAGACAGTATTTCCGTGTCCCAGGGGAAGGAGGGAGGCAGGAGGCTGGCTCCATCCGTCCTGCCGGCCAGCAGCCCGGTGCTATGGGCTCTCCGGGGTTTACCGATCCGCGGAGACGCTGGCAGGTCCCGCGCTCATCCTCGCTCTTTGCTGGAACTGGGAGCTCCACCTCGTTTACTGTGAATAATCAAGCCGCTAAACCTTAACTTTCCCGATGGGATTCNGCTGCGGCGGCGCTGCCCGCGCCCGCCCCCTGGCGGCTCCCGGCGGGAAGGCGGAGCGGGGCCGGCAGCGGCGGCGGGCCAGGCGCTTCCCGGGAGCGGCCAGGGCGGGGCAGGGCAGGATGTCGCCAGCCGGGCCCGTCTCGGAAGCAAGGCAAACCCCGAGCAAACGCTGACGGGCAGTCGTCAGTCGCTTAAGAACGTGTCCCAAGCTGGAGGTTTCTCATGGCCGTAGGAAAGCCAGCAGCGCTTTTAATTTTCCCGTCGAGTGTTAAACTGGAAGAGGGGACAGGCCAGGAAGCTCCTGTTGCAGAGCTGTGTGGCTGCTGGGGTGGCTGGTGGCAGCCCCTGGCCCGGCAGCGGCCGGCCTCCGCGTGCCCGGTGCAGGAGGACTCCCGCGCCTGCGGCACAGCGTGTGCGGGTGGAGCAGTCCTGCTCCCTGGCATCCCCAGCGCTCTTGAACGGCTGTGGGCAAGCCCAGCTTCACACTCTTCATCTCCCTAAGAGAAGGAATTGGCAGCAGCCAGGCAACAGCTTTGGCTGCCTCCCTGCCTCATGCGGCTTGGAAGCTGCCTTCTGCAACCGCAGCGTGCCACGCAGCCAAAAAACCTCATGTGAAACCTGGGACAGGCTCCCAGAAGTACCTTGGGTTTAAAGCTAGGTCTTCCCCAGGTGGGTAGAGAGAGATAGATCGGTGACCTCTGTCCAAAGGAGGAAGGTGCCACAGTCTGGCTGCATGGGGAGGACTCAGCCTGATCAGTGAAAACCCAGCAAGGCCATCCCAGCTGAACCTCATCCCTGGAGGAGCTGCAGGCTGTAACCGCTGGCTGCTTTGGGGTGTAGCTCACACACACACACACACACACACACACACACACAGAGCTCTATGGGGTCAGCTTCCAGCCAGCCCTATAACACTCCTAAGCTCAGTGACACTAAATATCACTAAAATAAAAGAACTTGCAACAGGAGGCTCTAAACTCTTTCTTCTCCATGGAAACCCTGATGCTAACATCACACTTCATTAGTATTGTCCTTAGTAGGATGGTAGGATGTTCTCAGCACAGTACAATTCACAACCATCACTTGTGGTCTTTTATTTTATTTTAGTTTTCATGCATTTCTTCAAGACTCTTGAATGAACATTGCTCTGACTCAAAGTAGAAATGCTAAAATAGCCCAAGATTTGTTTTTAGAAAATAAGTAACAAAATATTCTATTTAGGAAACGAAGCTGTTATGTGTAAAGGAAAAGGACCAAAAGTAGACCAGGAAGTTAAGTGTTTGGGTATGGGATTTTTACAGGTACATGAACACTCAGTTAACACAACGAGCAATAGAACTGTTGCCATTTCTGTCAGGAATTATCCATCTGATACTGGTGGGTATTCAGTGTCCAGACCCTACTGCGGCTCCTTTTTAGAAAGTCTACTTAAAGCTACAAGTTGAGGTGGCCCAGTAGCCTCTTCAGGTCGGATCTTAAGGGTACTTATGTACTGTACAAGGAGGAGAGGAATTTTGTTGCTTGTGCACCCTCATTCTCTTGGTCTCTACTTGTCAGCACTGTTCTCTTTTGAAAACTGTAGGGAATGAACAAGAATTAACCACTAGATGGCTGTATTCAGTAACAAAAGGCCACACAGATGTTCTTATTCTGCTATAATCCGTATTGAACATGTGTTATTATTTTTATAAGCTCAATCAGTCTTTCCTTGGACGTATTCATGTGGACAGGCCAAAGAGGCAGGACAACCCAACCTGACAAGATTATTGGTGATATAAGCAATCTTGCTTATTCTGTATGTCGGTAGCTGGGCTACCCCAGATAAGGAGGGCTGTAGGGTGCGGTGTGGTGCAGTGCAGAGTTTGGTGCAGTAGTTCTTCACAAAATCAGCCAGGAACAGGGCAGTTTGGTCAGCACGGAGCCTGAACATGTAGATCCTGAGCTGTCCTCTAGTGCTAGACCCAGCCTAATCCTATTGGAGGCCAAGGATGACATTTCCTGATGGGACTATGGGGATGCACTCCTGCCTCAGTCTGAGATGTTGCTAAAAGTACCAGATACGGAGTAGAGGTCAGTCATGTTTTTGGGTGGCAGAGGAAGGGTAAGGCAAAAGTAGCATATCTCTGCCCCTTACCACAAAAGAGAAGTCCACAGAGGCCAAAACACGACTATGGTGAGTTAATCTTGGCTAACAGCCAAATTCCCAGCCAGCTGCTCACCCCTCCTCCTCCAGTAGGACAGGGGGAGAAAATAGGATGAGGAAGGTCATGGGCTAAAATAAAGACAAGGACTTGCCAATGATTGTTGTGGGCAAAACAGACTCAACGGGGTAAAATCAATGTAATTTATTACTAATTAAAATAGATTTGGGCACTGAGGAACAAAAAGAAGAGCATTAAAACAACACTTTCCCCCCTTTCTCAGGTTCAACTTCACTCCTTCAATCCAGAAGCCACTTGCAGCAAGTGGTGCAAGCTGGTAGGGATGGGCATGGTCAGTACACAGTGGTTTCTCTCTGTTCCTCCTCCTCACACTTTTTCTCTGCTCCAGTGTGAATTTCCCATGGGCTACCATTCCTGTCAGGAAAAATCTGCTCCGACATGGGTTCTCCACAAGCTGCAGTCCTTCAGGAATATCCATCTGCTCCAGTGTGGGTCCTCTATAGGCTGCACAGAATATCTGCTCCCCTATGCGGCACCTTGTCCTCTTTCTCCTTTTTTTCACCTTGGTGTTCCCTCTGCTGCTTCTTATTCTTTTTTTTCCTCCTCCTCAGTCTCAGAGCACACTCTAGAAATCACAGAAAAGAAATACCTAGTGTGTCTACTTGGCTTTGAGCCTTCTTTGAATGATAACTGTGAAGGGCCTGCCCATGGGTGCACTGGGAAGGAGCATTTCTGCTACCGTGGGAGCAGCTTGGGTGTATCTGGCCTTTCTTCAGTGTCTCCGAGAGGATGTGCAGAAGTGTTAGACTGCCATCCCCAGTCTCTTGCGAAAGTCTGGCAGAGCCACAGCATGCAGAACAGGAGCTTGAAGCATCCTGCCATCAGGAGTTAGCTGCAGACCTTGTAGGAGGCACGGTCCAGGCCAGTGGGAAGGTTCCTTGCGGGCGCTGCTTGACTTGCTGGTGACGGTCCTGAGTTGATGGAGTGTTCACCCACCATTGCCAATAGGGCAAGGGAGCTGTGGGATGTGGCATCTGTTAGTGAGGCCCCACCAATCAGGTGATGGCTATGAGGTGCATTTTTGGGGTCTTTCATGGGATGCCCTGTCTGTATGGTTTAGCAAACAATGACCAAGGATACTTTTTAATGTGTGGCTTTGCAATGCAAAAGCTAAGCTCGTGTCGTAGGTCAAAGAGGGCTAGTTGTCCATGTTTGTTTATTGCACTTCTGTGAACATGTGTAAACCCAAAAGGTATCTTTTTCATATTTTATCTCCGTAATCGCCTGTTGAGCATTATTGGCTTTACCAATCTGCCATGTATCAAGGTGTGGCTGACGTGTTTTTTGCTATCTCTGGTCATAGATTCACAGCCCTAGTGATAAAATGGCAGGCCAGCCTTGTGAAGGTCCCTCTACCTGTACAGACAGCTCTGTAGCTTTGGCTGTTTCTTTGCTCCCTGTCCTCAGTTTGTACACCACCACGACAGAAAAGGCCACTTGTCTGAGCGGGACTTCAAGAGCCACAGGATACATCTGATGAGGACCTTATGGGGTTAGTTAGGGTGATAGAGGGGTCTTGTCAAAGGTCCCAAAAAGGTTTGTGCAGTGGGTATCAATTCAGACAGGGCCTCAAGAGGACACTTAGGCAGAGAAGGGAAAGGCTTGCAATGTGGATGTAGTTGGTGCATCCATACTATCTCCTGTGAAATTTGGGAATGAAGTATTATTTCACTGGCAACGTCTACATTGATGTTGAAACACTTCTTCCCCAAAACTGACCATGGCTTCTCTCGCTATTGCCAAATCAAAGTAAGGACAGCTTAGGGGCGCTTCCAAAAGCTTCAGTGGTGTATTATCTCTTCTCCACAGAATACCTAGTGACTCATGCTTGGAGAATCACAGCAAACTTTTGTTCTCAGAGAAAAGGAAAAATTAGTTCTGTCAACAGTGAAGGTAGTGCTGTGGTCAGTTAAACTTACAGTGAAAATCAGAAACAAGAGGTCTCTGGTCACTGCAAGCTAGAAAGTAAAACTTGAATCAAGTTTTGCGGTCCATACTTAGCAAGCCTTTGAAATACTTTTGAATGTTAATTATACTGTGGCAATTCTGCCAGGCCCTGGGTTCTAGACGGCATCTAAATTAGGACCTTAAACCTGAAATCTGCAATGAAACTTAAAATGATGCAACGATTTCAGTGGATTGGGCAGATAGAAAGTTAAGACCAATGAAAACGAAATTGTGTGCTTGCTTACCTACCTACAGGTGAGGTATTTCAATGGTTCCCAATGGCTTGGCAACATGTCCACACTGCTTTGAGCTGACCACAAGCACAGCATGGGGCACAGCGCTCCAGGGCAGAGGAGACAACCTGTGGGGAGGGATCACACCTCCCAGGCAGGGTCATAAACTACAAAGCTCCTGTTCAGCTGTAACACAGTCCAGGCAGAATAGCAACACAATAATGGCCCTGGACAACAGGGTGAGGATAAAAACCCCAGTACTCTACTTGACTGCAGCAAGGTGCTGCCATCTAGCATCCTCTGAAAGTTTTTTTCCCCCAGGAAAAATTTAACAGGATTAACAGGAAATGTCGTCCTCTATTTAAATTGCTTTTCCAGCTCCTGATACCTACTGGCGGTGTGTGAAAGCAGAGGTACCTATGTCTTAGCTAGTGTGGATTTCCGTGCTCTGTAACATTCACTTTTACCCCTTTGCATTAATGCAGTCATCTTCCTTGAGGGAAATAAATGCTAGTTTTGCATTTTCAGAGGTGGCATATGCATGGTTGTAGGTACTTAGCTTTAGCCTGCTGTATTTGAAAATGTTGGTCCGATCCGTAATGGAAGCATAACACTCATGGAGTAAGAAACATTGTATATTAAACATTGTTTTGTTTATTCTACAATCTAGAAATCAAATTGTTGTGCTAAAAATCTTTAAGAAAGCAAATTAAAAATTTCTAAAAAGGGCCAAAGGTTTTCTTTCATAAAGGTTTTTGAAATTTTTGAAACCTGAATGCTGAACTTGTCACCAAAGAATGCTAGACAAGTGATAACAATTCAGCAAAAGAAATCTAGACCTGCAATTAGTCTAACTTGGACTCCCACACGAATGTCACTTTAAGAAAAACCTGTAGTTTCAGTGTTGGGGTTTTTTGGTGGTTTTTTTTGTTTTTGTTTTTTTAAATAAGAAATTTAAGCAGATCATCTGATTATGTGAGGAATTTCTCATTTCCTCTGAAATAGTATTTTGGCAGAACTAATGCAATATTGTGAAATATCACTTTGATAGCACTGCTTTTTTAAATTGAGAAGTGTCAGGTTTTTTTCAACCACTTTGGATGTGACTAACTTTTAGAATTCATTTTCTTCCTGAATACCTGCTTTTTATAGTCATTACGATATCCAGGCTGATTTCACAGGCAAAATGTGGAAAACCAGCCTTACAGATAAGCAAGAGGAAAATCAGTCACTGTCTTCAGTATGTCAAGTTTTTTCCACCTGTGGTTCCTGGAGCTGTCTCATTTTTGGTTAGGCAATTAAATTACCTTTTTTAAAGAATTTTTTTTTTCCCCTACAGAGCAGCTTTTTTCTTTCTGCATAGATTAGAAAGAGAAGAGTAATTTTTAAAAATAGAAAGGTTTAAACAGTTTTGTGTACATTTAAAATGTGAAAACTGTGGGCTCATCTTAAGAGAGGAGCAGAAGTTCAAGGCAGTTCTGCCTGATCTGAAGCTATGCTGCGTCCCAGTTGGCAAGCATTACGACGAGCGCCCAGCGATAGGAAATCTTGACTTCTGTATCCATATCTGATAAAATCTTTTAAATAGATTCCTATTTCCTGACATAAACCAGGGAAATGTAAGCACGCGATAAAGCACTGGGTAATCACTGGGATATCCTGGAAAAGTACTGTGGCACCAAAAAATTCTCTGCCCCACAAGACAGAGTTCCTGGTTATTGTCACTTTTGGGGTCTCTGGTATGTGCTGCCAGGGGTTAAGAAGGAACATCAATGGAGAACGGCAGGCAGGTCAGGTAATAGCTACTGAAATAACTGGCCTACAAGGAGGGATTGGTGTATCTTGTTGACCATGACAATTGTCTTAAAAATCTTACAGCAAATTCCCAGGCAAAGAGTATAGGTGTTTTTCCTATGCCTTCTCACTGATCCAGCAGTGAGATTTGAATTTAAATTATGACCTACTATATTCAAAACAAAACTACTGGGGTCAGCTGAGAGCGTCTGAGGTGAGATTTAGCTGAGGCTGATATAGTTTAATCAAATTTTTACGTTCATCTTAGACCTTCAGTAAAAGGGAGGCTCCTTCTCCAGGGTATATCATGTGAAACTGGTGACTGACAATTTATTTACGAGACATCATAAAAATTGTGCAAACCCTTTTTAAGTTTTTTTTTTTATTAATGTCATGGCAATAGAAATCAGTATGAATTTCAGATGATGCAAATAAAGAATTACACAAGCATACTCTAGAGACTTTTCTTACGCTGAGTGGTAATTTATTTATTGCCTTTTTGTCCATTTGTGTCGATTGCCAGTAAATCTCCGGAGTTCTGTCAGTTGTTTCTAATAACAGGAACAGGACTTATGTAAATTTTGAGAAAACATAAGCTTGCACCTTTCTAAAATGGGGAAATGAGGGATTTCTTACCAGACCATCAAGCTAATCTAGCATCCCTCTTTAGTCAGTCCTCGATGAAACTGCCTGTTGTGATGACAAACAGAAAGTGAGTTGTGACTATGAACCTCTCTTTAGAGCTTGCCAGCTATGAGCCTAGCTCTGACCATCACTTTCTCTCACAGAAACGTCGTACCTTCAAGAGATAATGGTGTCTTTTGTTTGCTGCACCAGCACTAGGAGGCAGGATTAGGTATGTATATATAACATATATTTTTATAGAATATCTCAAATGCCTAATCTAGTATATGAAAATGTTATGCAGAGCACTGTTACTAGGAATGCTATTAAAAAAACCCAGCAACTGAAGCATTGATAGGTTAAGTGTTTTGTCTAGGTTATATAGTAAAATTGTGGGAGACTCAAGAACTGCCTTGAATCCCCCCCGACAAAATCATCTTATTCAAAGACGGGCCTCTAGAAAGGATTCATCTAAATGCTAGGTAGTGGGAACTGAACTCCAATGCTCTTGTTTCCTCTCTCCATGTAATGAATACTTTGTTCACCTTTTCCTTCTTTCTCTACAAGGCTGGACAGTGTGTGTGTTGAATGTGCTCCAGTAGCTGTACCGTGCTCCTTGCTGGTACGTACTGTTTGTTCTGCACAACTTTAGCTGATGTCATGAATGCACATCAGCAAATGTTTATATGAAGTTATTATTATTAATTGGTAAAGATGTGACATATAACATCAAGGATGAACACTGACGAAAAAGCAAGCTGTCAAGATAGTGATTGAAAAGGCTCAGGACTGCTCATCTGGAACCCAGGGCACCATGAGGTCAAGTACTTCCCCTTATTCAACCACACACAATACCCCTGGCTGCTCTATATTTTTGGTTTCAAGTGTTTTCTATCTTTGGTACTGGATTGTTCCACCAACAATCAAGGTAGAAGGAAAGTGTTGGAGGTGCCAGGAGGCTTTGTTGGAAAGCTTGTGGTGTTAACCCAGGTGCTGGCGTACTTTTCACTCTCAGATTTGAAGGCATGGCAATGGAAAACTTCAAGCCATAGGCAAAGCCATGACAGGTCTATAGGGTTTTCTGTAAGAAGGTGGAAGTGACACCTTCCTCAGGAAAAGGATGTCAAGTAGTAAAAAAAGAGGTAAAGAGGCAGCGTGTAGCAGTGGGGGTTTCTAGGGCCACCTTTATGGGAAAACTGAAGTGTGTTGATGAGCAGCATCTTGACTGGCTGGTGGTGCCCCTTGGGACGGTAAGAATAGTAATGGCTGTTCGGGTCACTTTCCATCTCAACATTGAAATTTGCATGAAGTTTAAGAAAAAAAAAGATCCTTCTCTGATCTTCTCCTTTTGAAGTTTTAATCAATGAATGAGTATGCTTAGGTAGACAGGCCTTCCTCTACTGTGCTCGTAACCCAGCCCTCAGGGATGGGTTTGAAGCTGAGAAACTTCAAGTGACACAAGTCACGGGGAAAGATGTCATTGACTGTCTGCCTCCTTCAAGCTGAGAGCAATATGATCCATAAATAAAATGCTCAGGCAAGTACAGGTTGTTTACCCAATTCCTCTAAAGTGCATCATCCCTCTTTTTTTGCTTTCAGAAAGAAGTATGGGCCAAATTTCTCACAAAGCTCTGAAGAGTGAGCTGTAGCCCACAGAGCTTTATCTTGCTTGTTGCTGTGGTATTTGAATATTTTATTGGACTCTATAATGCATGACTCAGACTCTGGAAAGACCAGAAGGTATCTGGGCTTCCTTTTATAAAATAGAGGGCACACAGAGAAAATTATGGAACAGGGAAGAAACATTAACTCTTTAGTGTCTGTGTGACTTCTCAAGGCAAAAGGAAAAAAGAAAAAGGAGGGGGGGGAGCATAGTTTAATGGCAGGAAGTGGTTCTTCAGGGAACAATTCTCCCAAGCTCTTGTGCTATTTTTAGCCTTGATCACCTAGCAGAGCACTGCAGCTCCCAAAGGACTCCTGTGGGCTGCTGGCTCCATGGGACATGTGTGGGCACACTGACGGTTGGGTTGGTCTGAGAGAGGAGGGAGAGGGGGCACCTGCATGCCTCCAGGGAGGTGATGCCTCAGAAAAAGTAGGTATAGAAGACATCTGTAGAGGGATTACAGATGACAACCAGATTGTTTCACTGGAAAGTCTAGAGAGTATTTTTTCTTTTGTTGCCCATTTCGGTAGCATTGTCGCATGCTTTTGTTATGGTATAGAAATAAAACCTTGCCTTTTGCCAGGGTGGCTGCAGCACTGGCTGTTCTGGCTAGCAAGAGGCAAGGTGAGGTTGTACACCTACACCGTGTTCTCCAGAACGTGGAGGGTGCAGGTGGACCATGGGAGAGCCTGCTCTGCCTTACCCCCGCCAGTCCACCCCACATGGGGTGAGGGGATGGACATGTCTCACCCCGGGGCAGCTGTTCCTGGGGCCTTCCCACAGCTTTCCCCAGAAGATGAGCACATTTTCAGCCCTTTCCACTGAAAACAACTGAGGCGAAAATGTGCAAATAGCCCAGCTCAAAGCCCAAATCCTGGGTGTGCTCCCTAGCAGCAGGGTGAATAAAAGATACTCACAGCTGGGTAGGGCTGCTAATCACTTGGTGGAAACATTTCTTAATTATGCAACAGGAAACCTTAAATAACCTCCCAGAAAAAAAAAAAAAAACCAAACCCAAACACTTCTTCCCTCTTGATGCGATACCTTCTTAAAGAGGCAGAGAAGCACTGAGAGGGCAGCAGAGACAGGTCCTGTGGGCTTCAGAGGATGGCTGCCGTGCGAGGGGTTGGCCAGCAAGAACCATGTGCTGGGAAGCCGGGCCCCTGGGGCAGGCTGGGGTGGGTGCTGGTCACGGAGCGACACGCTTGTTTCCCGAGGAGAAGACAAAATGCTCCAGGCAGGCTGCTGGCCAAGCAGGCAGGAGGAGGCTGTGACGCGCAAGGGGAAGGCAAAAAAATGGCTAAAAGAGGAACTGCGAAGGAGAATCTACCCACTAGGAAACTTTTCTCAACCAGCAGTGTGACAGCACTCTCACTGATAGAGGGCAGCTGCGCCCGGAGTCCTCCAGCCCTGCCCTGGCATGCAGCGAGCCTCTGCCGTTGGGAAGCACATAGGTGGAGGTGGGTGGACGCCAAAGCAGTTGGAAGACCGTGCATGCAGTGGAGCTGTGGAGATCGCCAGCCCCTGGAAGACAGCGGAGCAGTGGGAACTGAAGGCATCGTTTGAGGACATCAGACAAGCATGCAGGATATGCTGCTCCAGCCAAAGGCCCGGCTTCCCACCTGACATCTTCCGGCAGCTATCGCTTTTGAAATGGATGGAAGTACCTGAGATGTTTTGGAAAAATATGACAATATTTTCATGTCTTTTGTGGAGATGCAGCTGGAGATAAGAGCCGCGTCTAAAATAACTCATCCTGAACTGAAATAAACTAAAACTGAGACTTATGTCCAAGCATTTGCTCCTAAGGCACATAGAGATGTGTGAAAAGCCCATAGATAAAGCGTCTGAAGAACAAGAACTATTTTCACGTGGGAAAGGAAGAGGTTGCATGAATCATGATATACTTCCAAATTAGATTTTGCAGTAGTGAGGTTTTAGGGAGGAGAGATACTATCTAAAAGTTGGCAGAAATTGTTTTTACAACATGTATCTGTGGAAATCCAATACTTTGAACAAAAGAAAAATAAAAATCAAGAAACAAAATAGCAAAGTAGCTGCATGATCTATCAAACTCTGGTTTGTGATTACAAGCCACATGAAGTCTGTGCAGATAAACCATCACCAGTGGCTAGCTTCCGCCGTGTCTCACTGACAAGGGGTGGGGAAGACTACGTGTAATTAATACCCAAGGGGAAAGCAGGGGACATCTGTTGAAGCAATCTCTCATTACTCTCAAGTGGGTATTGATCAAGTGAAATCAAATATGCTTTTGTACTCATATTCCTCTGGGTAGCAAAATCTGGAGAAGGTCCAAGCAGAAGTAGTAGAGGAGCTGCTAGGTGGTCTGGCGGTACAGCATCCCACCCACCGCAGCATGTCTGGAGGGGCGGAGGAGGTGGGACAGGGGGAGACCCTCTGCTCAGATGACTCCATGCACTGCACTGCCGGTGGGCATAGATGACAGATTTCATCCAGTCTGGGTGAGTATTTAAGGGTGAATTTTTTTGTTAAGGTTTTCACATGTGGTCTTTGATTACGCTAGAAGTAGGAGGACAAAAATAAGTACTTGAAGGTTGGAAAAAATCACCTGTCATTTTGTTCAGGAAACTCAGGTTATTCTGTGACTGTGCAAGAGAAGTTTCTGGGTGTGGTGTGACTTATCTTTTCCTGTTTCTCACTGTTATTCAGTGAGATGATGTTTTTTTAATTGCAGTTGTTATCTTTATGTGATAAACTTAGTTCTGGTGACAAGATAATTAATGTAAGCAAGACCTCATTTTCTTCTCACCGGTTTCTTTGGTTAAATAACTTATGTTAGTTATGGAGGAAAGCAAGGTACAATGTAAATATACCCTGTCCTTTTTATCCAGCTTTTCCGTAATATTGCATTGTGCCAGCTAAGGACTTAATGTTAAGGTTTTGATGTTACGTACAATGATATTGCAAAAACCTTATGTTGTTTTGACAGAGATGATTTTACAATTAGAAGCTGCAGTGTTGAAAAACCACAACAAAAACGAAGCAACAAAACTGTCTGCTTTCTCTTTCTCCACCCTGATCACAATTTTTCAGGGAAAATTAGTTACACAGAATTTTTCCTCTTAAATTCCCCTTGAAATTTCAAAGCCTGGAAATATTTAGAGCACAGACACGCTGGTTCATTTGCTGTTGGCAGGGCTAAGCACAGTTCTGCACACCGGTCTGTCCCGAGTGACTGCTGCAGTATCAATGTGCCCATCCACGCTGGCACCTCCAGCTCTGTAGAGATTCATTCTGAGAAAAGCTGAGATAGATGAACCAGAATTTAATTGCAAAAAAAGTTGTGTCCTTGTAGGTGACTGGGGTGATGCCAGTGGTTAGAAACTCACACCTAGCTCACGCTTCACCACACAAGGGGTTTTGTGACACATCCTAAAAGACCACTGGGCTGCATTTTGGTGGCGCGGGGGGAACTGACGGAGGCTGGATTGAGCTTGGGGTGAAAACAAGCTCTAATGAGCTGAATTGCCTGGCTTTCTGCTTTGCCTTGGTCATGCTGGAGAGCCCAAGGGGAGCGCTTCAGCTCCTGCACCCTGCCACAGCCTGGGGTATTGCTGGGCAGGGACGGAAGCCCTGACCTGTCTGAGTGTCCTGCACATGACCCAAAAGACCCAGCAGGAGCAAATGACCAAACCGCTCAAGCACCTGACACTGGTGTGAACCCCTGGCTGGCTCACCGAGACTTCGCCCACCAGCTTGCACCTGAGAGTCAGCTGGTGCCGTTCTTTTTACATGGTAATCTTCTGTAGTTACAAAAGGGAAACCCCCTCTTTGCAAACGACCTTCTAAAAGCGCCCTTAAGACTCTCCCCAGATGAAGCCTCCTGAGAGAAAAATTCCTCTTCAGACTTATCAGGCCTGAATGCGTTGGAGAAAAATGGTCCTTGAGGTGTCCTCAGTCCTGCAAGTTGCAACCTGGAGTTCCTGGAGCTGAGAGGGACAGAGAAATCCGAGATAAAGGGTGTTTCTCTTGAGAAAAGGCTTTAACAGTCTTCCTTTGGGTTATCTCCAAAGCCAGCTCCAAGACCAGCCCACAACTGAGTGGGGCCAGGATCCCCAGAAAAAGAAATATCCCGCGTACAACAAGGGTTTTTCATCTCTCCTTTGGGGACAGGCTACCCTGTGCTCTATCTAGGTGAGCTGCCACATACATTGCTTGCCCTGTGGCCACATCACGGCTGGGAGCACACCAGGAAGGACTGCTGATGGGACATGCGACATTTGAACGCAGCCTGAATCCAGGCTGAGCTAGCCTGCAAAGAGGCATGGAGCTGGACACAGGGAACCCAGCAACCTGCCCCGGGAGTCGGTGAGCGTAGGCAAGCATAGGTGTAGTCATGCTGATGTCTAGTCACCACAAAACGTGTCATTGCATAGAGACTGATGGTAGTCGGTCTACTGTAAATTTGTCGGTTTTAATTTGTTTTAATTAAAAAAAAAAAAAAAATCTGTTCTTCATAAGCTTCCCCCCCTGAATATGAGCTAACCTGAGACCCATTTCATTCTCACTTGCATGGCACTTTTTATTCTGATAGCAAATGTACTTCTAAGTTATTTTACTTGTGTCCCTATGTAAATCTCAGCACAAATATGTGAATTACAGTTTCTTAAATTAACACATTCCTCTTACAAGTCTTCAGTGACCTGATAGAGTAAACCAATAGCACATTGTTTTCTCTTATTTAATGTAGGAAAACATTTTTTTTTTTGATCGTGTTTGCAGTTTGTTTAGCCCTTGTACAGCACAGCAATTGAATAGAATATAAAATAAAGAACATCACATTTTCCAGACTGAGTGACCAAAGGGTCCTTTCCTCAGCTGTGCTGGAGCAGCTCAGTAGCCAGAACATGGCAGTGGAGCTGGGCGGATGGTGCAGACACATAGGAGTAGGGAACTTTTTGCATTGCCACATAATGCCAAAACTTGACAGTTGAACTCTAACCCAGCACCTTGTGTGTCATCCATTTGTTCTTTTGGCATCTGACTTATTTACAGCACGAACACTTATCTCCCACATACAGGGATCGAAACTCCCCTGAAGTCTAGCACCAGATGCCAGCAGATAGGGTGATTTACACATTTTAAACAGATTGTAGGTAAAACATTTTGCCTGCCATGAAACCTATTCAGGGGTTTCACTTTACTTATTGTTTGTGTGGATTAGATGGGTACGCAGGGGCTACTAAAGGTTAATGACAATAGAGAGCCTTTATACTGTAGCTTATCTCCCTAGGTCAATGTTTATCTCAAGTCAAACGTTTCTTGCAGTTCAGAACTGACAGTCAATGGGCGGTGTAAAATGATTAGATCTTTTCAAAGGAATTCCACTTTATCAAAACAGAACATGAGCATTTGTAGAATGCTTGTAGAAATGTAGAATTTAGGAACATTTTGAACATCTTCCCAAGTCCAAGTTGCACTCACATCAAGGGAAAATCTGAGCTTGGCAAATCTAGAGGCAATAAAGAATTTTTTATCATCAAATTATTCTCAGCGGTAGTAAATATCTCCTCTGGAGATAATAAAATTTTAAACTTAGAGGGAAAAAGTGTTCAGTAAACATCCTGGTTCTGTAACTAACATTTCCTTTAAATATTAATGTAATGGAAAATATTGCTCTTATGTGATACAAGTAAATAATATCACTTCTTCCTGAATGCAGCTTACACCCACAAATCCTACAACAGTTTCTTGAAGGAAAACAACCAGTGTCGTTCTATGTTAATTATTAGGAAAAAAGCTTCTTAAATAAACCTGATTCCATGGTTTGCTGATGTCAATTACTAACTTGGTTGATGAAAGCGATTACGTAGACTTTTGTGAGGTATTTGTTTCGGTATTGTACAATGTTTGGGCAGAAAAACCTAGTAACTTTTGCTGGCAAAGCATCCATGCCCACTTAACTGAGAACTGATGCCCTGGTAGAATTACTAATGGTTTGGCAATAAGAAATCTTCAGCACATGACTTTTCTAGTTATTTTCTGTAGAGATCAGTGCCAGATTTGATCTCATTCTACATTCATCTGTGGCCAGGAAAAAAAAATTAAGTCACTACTGATAAAACCAAAAAGATGACAGGAAGACTGGGAAAACAGTAAAAATGGAGTAGACAGAGGAGTCAGACAGTGAAAAATAGATGGATTAACAAACTAGACCCACTAAAACAAATGCACTTTAATACAGGCAAATATAAGGTGGGGTATTATATCCCAAGAACAGCAAAGACTGTAGGGAGCACAGCGGGCAAATAGCTCAATACGAATTCACAGTTCATTACAGGGTTAAAAGGGAATGATGCAATTCATGGATGTATAAGCAAACTAGAAAAGGTGATTCTTGCTGCTGTGTTTCTCATTGTTGGGATTTTTTTCCATGCTAGTAATTCTAAGTCTTTTTACCCGTACTTCCCAGGTCTCACTGAGATCACAATTTTATCTTTATTATGAACAATACTCTGCTGCAAAGAGGGCATTTATCCCTTGATTATGGCAATAAGTCGCTGCAGAAACAGATAAAAGCCAGCTAGATGAACTTCTCACTTAACTTCCTTGTTCATGCCACAGTGGTTTGTTCTCATGTCCCTTGATAACCTTGAAAACCTCAGATTAAACAAGTAGGTCATCTATTTCCCCCAATTTATAACATTAAGCATTGTGTAAGCCAGATACAAATTCACTGGTACATCTCAACTGTGTCATCCATCATTCAAAGACACTGAACATACCAATCTGCAGACAACTGCAGGTAGTGTACAGAGAACTGTGGCCAGGTACTTTTCCTTGTTGTTTGACAACATTTCAGGTCTTTTGCTTTGTTAGAAAGAGAAACCAATGATGGAGCTGGGTAGTTCTTTAATGCAATTCCATTGACTGCAAAGGAAAACCCTGTTTTCCGGAATGCTTTATTAATGCAAGTGGAGGATATCTTGTCTTTGGCAACAATGCCAAGATTCTTCCATTAACCCTTATTCCAAACAACTCTGCACTGATATAAGTGTATCATCTGCTCTGATTTTCTACACTGGGAACATATTGAGCCTGAACCGGGAATTGTTTGAGAATTCAAATACATATCTAGAACACTGGTAACATAACCAAGGAAACGGTAATGAAGTGGGCTTAATATTTAGCTTGTTGTTTATATTTAGTTGGTTAGTGCGGAGACATGCATCTGGTTCCACATGCTGCCTTTGGGCAAGTTTCATTTTGATTCCTCTCTATGCCATGGAGTACCTGAAAGAAAACACCTGAAAGAAAACAAAACAAAGCAACTTCGGGAAAATGAAAGAGGAGTCTCAAAAGGTGAGACTCAGTTAATCCGAAAGTTATGTTGTTAGTGGGGAGTGAATACATCCTCAAAGCAGATAGAAATATTAAGCACTGCTATCTACATATCAGACCTTTCACCTCAGGATGTCAATTCATACTGTAAGCATGACTGAATTTAATCTCATAACTACTAAAGAGAGTTAGGTGGATGTTATTTCTCCAATTTCATGCAGAACAAATATATAAATGGAAGAAGTGAGAGGTTAATTACCCCAGATATGCAAGGCTTTCTAATGCCTAACAGCCACTGATTTCAGAAGGCATGAGGTGCTGTAAGTTTTGAGTGTCTCTGTAGTTTTGCTCAGCGTCAAACCAATTAGTCAAGAAGCTATGAAGTAAAAGGCAACCTCCGTATTGCCCTGATTTTCTAACTTACTCCAAGAGGAAACATCACCTCAGAAACGGGTTGTGAGGTTCATCTCATCAAGCGTGTCACTTTTGCAGTGTAAATATCTACATCTGGACTAGTCATCTGGATGCACCTTGTAGTCAAGGGAGGGAAAGACAACAGAGATGAATTCCACCTTGGGTGTCTGCACTGCAAAAGTGGAATACCAAATGCAGCCTACACCAGCTGTGGTCATCCACTTAGCCTCCCCTCTTGTGTTTGCTATCCTGAGATTCACCGGAAAAAATTACAAAATGTATCCAGGGGATTTCCATGCAGTCCTTGATGCTATCTTTAGAGTGCTCTTATGCAGTTTCAGAATAAAGAACTTGTTTGTACTTTTTCTTGTGTCTACTTGTCTTTGCTTCACCCAGCTCAAAACAAGAGAGTTTATAGATTAAATGCTTACTGGCTCCACACGCCTATAAAGTTATCAGCGTCTGGTTTTGCTGACCTCTGTGATGTCCTGGGATTATTTTCCTTTTGTTACAGGCTTTGCTGGGTTACTTTTGTTGCTAATGTTGTTTTCATCATTGCAGTATTAAAACAGAGATCTATGCAATCTTTTATACATTAACAAGTATTTTAAAATAGCTTATAGCTTTTTAACTGGTCAAAACCAAATCACGATTGGTATGATTTAGCTACACATTCCCTAGAACTGAAAATATTTAGTTACACCCTGAAACATAACAGAAAGAGCACGTTAATAAAAAGAGGTTAGGCACAAACATAGCTCCAGCAGCTATACTACAAATGTTATTATTTCAGGCTGAACCTTCATTGTAGAGAAGAAAAAAAAGAGATAAAAACCTATCCATGACTGCTATATTTACTGCTAGACTTTGATGAGAGCTTAATTCAGTTATTTCCAAATAGGAAACCTTATTAACTCAAAAGAGTAAACACTGTGAAATTTGGAAGGTTAGACCCTTGCAGAGCGCTGTCAGACTTCTGGATTTCTACAGATGAAGCTACTTGCAAGATGAAGGCGGCAAGCATAAAGGAGAAGCATTAGGTGCTGGAAATTTTCAGCAAGCCATGCTTGTGACCCTCACCTTCTCCAAAGCCTCTGGGAGCGGAAGAACATGCCTGACACAGAAGCCAGCATTGGGGGCGGGGGGGGGGGCAGGGGGAACAGTGAGGCAGAAGCCTTGTTGTGGTGCAAAACGAAACCCCAGGTACCTCGGGGAGTTGGTTGAAGCTGGAAATGCTGTGCCATCTACAGCACATGTAGACACTTCTACAGGTGAACACAAAGCTCTGCACATTAAAGACCAGCTTGCTCTTGGTCAAAGTTGTTGGCGGGTTTCTCGTCTGGGAGAGCAGAGTGAGCCTGGACCAGAGAATGGACGCGTGACAGTGAGGTAACTCAACATTGTAGATGATGCTGTGGTTGCAGTCAACTTATGATAAAGAAAAAAATCTTACCACTCTGAGGAGGACTGAGTGCATAGTGGAGCCCATAGTGGAAATCTGATGTAGCCCCAGGGTAGGGGAGATGAGCAAAGCTTAAAGGTCTGATGCAACAGCAAACTGAGCTGAAAGTCCATTAATTAAAGAATGAAACCTTGATAGATACAGAACTCTGCCTTAATAGGTCTTCTCTGCTGAGATCCCCCCCAAAAAAAGTGAGAGGAATAAAATTCTCTTGATGAATATGTTAAATTTGACATTCACATAGACTCAGGTTTGGCTGGGCCTGATGGGGCCTGAGCTACACATCTGGTCTGAGTAATGCATTTTGAACTTTAATGGTGCACGGTACCGATATGACTCAAACGCACAGGAGCGCCTGCAAATACCAGAGGCTTTCCTGCCTCCAAGCACCTAACCTAGCGCCAGACTTAAAAGAGAACAGCTCTGCCGGGGTCATCATTCATTGTTCTATCACTACCACCCGAACTTCCCTTTTTTAAAAAAAGTCTCTGGAAATGATTACTTTTGTCTTTTAGGCAAAAGTAGGCTGGTCTAGACACGCACATGATAGTGAAAAAGCTCTGCAACTTCATCCTTTTCTGCTAGACGGTGCATTAATAATACGTAAATGTAAAATAACATGATCTCTTCCCTCTGGTAGAAATAAGTCTTGTCCTCGTTGCAGGTAATAAGTTCCAGTCTAAATAAGCTATAACCTATCATTCTGAAATATCAGTTTGGCTGGTTTTTTTTCCTTTTAAGTGGTTGTTTGTTAAGGACCACAGCAAAGGCTAAGACATCTAATTCCTGTTAAACTGTAACCAGCAAGCAGTGTAAGATGGGCATATATTTAAATGAGGTCTTAAAAACGAGGTCTGCTTAGATAGGCATGCCTTTGTGGCATGAGGATTGCAACAGAAGCAATTTAAGGTGCATCTTTTCACTCCAGAATGTATAAAACGACGTTTTTGTAAGATAGCTGGCCAAACCCCCATCCTAGTTATCCTGCAGCATACCTGGAGTAAATTTGCTGAAGCCAATCGCATGATTAAAGGCATACACCGATATAAACGTTACCAGAGTTTGCAGTACGATGTTTACCAGGTGTCACTGCGGTGCACACTCTTCTGTCACCAATGTCAGGCAACAGGAAACGAAATGAGTCCTCTACCACGTAATGTTGGTAAGCAGGAATTGTGACTGGGTGGTCTCACGGAACGTAATACCTCATGCCATGCCCAAATTCTGCCCCACAGTGATGTATCTGAGAGCAGTCAGTAAGAAAAGCACTGGTTTCAAAGCACAAACCACCGTACAGAGCTGCATTCCTCGCAGCAGATCCCCATCTCACTGGCGTCTCTTTACATTGTAAATGAGAAGGGGATTTTGACCCCTTCTTGTGATGTGCCACCAAACAGTTGCTTTTTTAAAAAAAACCAGCACTGGCTGGGAATTGGACTAACTCATGATGTATAGTCGAATGAGCTCATATGAATCCCTTGACATGGAGCCGTAACCAGAGAACAAAACCTAAGTTCCAACCCCACCCCCCCCAAGTAATTCACCAGGGGAAATCTGACTTACTGCCCAACACCACAGATGTGTACTAGAGCTTAACCAAAAAAAAAAAAAAAAAANAAAAAAAAAAAAAAAAAAAAAAAACCAAAGGGGAGGAGGGGGGAAGCCAAATCAATAACAAAAAGAATCATTGCTGTCAGAGATCGGGGGTGGTGGGAGGGGGGAGTGGTTACGTATGCAATATTATTCACTTTAGTGAGGCTGGAGGAGGGGGCAGTCTGGATAGCATGCCGTAGGCTGTCTTTCAATATTAGACACAGGGAGTTTTTTGAAAATTAACATTAGTACTAAAAGAAGTCATCATAAAACTCCCAAGCAAAATTACCTGCTCTTATTTTAGGTTTCTGTTTGACAGACATTAAATACACGCGAGGTGGTGGTGGTTTTTTTTAAATGTACATATATGTATATATACATACAGGCTTTTTTTCAATAGGCATTTATCTTGACAAATAGAGATGTAATCACACCGGGCTGACTAGGTTTCCTACAGCAGCGGTTTGGTGTAAACGGGCTGCAAGAGTCCTCCCTTTGCCAGGGGGTGCTGGGCTACCCCGGAGGCAGCGGGAGGACAGCCATGGTTCCAGCCAGCCATGGTTCCGGCCAGCCGGCAGCGGTGGCTGGCTGCTGGACCCCAGCGGGAACTGACTGAGTTGGCTTGGCTGCAGCTTGAGAAGTGATAATGCTCAAACAGGAGTCATGGCTGCCCTACTAAATATAAGAACTAGAATGTGTCCTACTATATAGAAGAGCTAGAGAAACAACCCTTTTAACAGCTAGTGGCAGTCTTCTCCAAAATAACCATGGATGGTCAAGGAAAGGGGAGTTAACAAAGTAGTAGCTCAATTAAACCACTTCCAAGCATTTTGTCTGTCTTCTTATGCAGCTAGGACAACCCTTCTGAATCAGGCAAGGGTTGATGCTATCAGTATTTGTCCCCAACCTGGAGAAAGCCTCAGCGCAGAAGTGACTGAGCAAGTCTATGTTAGCGCACCAAACCTGCTCCCTTCAGGGACAGGTTGGCTGCACTGCGTGCTAAAGGCAGGCACCAGGGAAACGGAGCACTTGGATGTAAAGGCACCTGTACTTCCAACTCCGGATTTTAAGGGGCCTTGTCAGTTTAATATAAACGGAAATTGTAACTGTTGGGCGTTGTGGTTTTCTGTTTTGGAGCTGTACATGTTACAGTATAGCGTCCTACTCAAGTTTGCATGATAAAATTATGCAGTCACTGCTCCCCTGTGGCTCTCACCTGAACAAAACATGCGTCACACCACTGTGCTGAACCACGTATTTTGCACAGATTGAATGTACAAGCTAATGTCATGCATTGTGGCATCATGGCCCCAAATGCACAAAGTTACGCTCAGCAGGAATTTTTGGACATCCAAAATCCAAACCACTTAGATCCAACATCTAGGCACTGCTGAAATCTTCACAGGCCCCTCAAATACTTTCTGAAGTCCTTCAGCGCCTCCATCAGTAAAATCCCCAGGTACTGAGGACCTCTCTGGTGAGTTTGTGTCCCCATTCCCATGCTGCAGAGGAGCTCAGAGGCCTTCCTGGTGCCAAGGTCTCAGCAGGACTCTCAAACAAAGCATCGTCCTGGGCATCTGAACTACCAGGTCTGGCCCTACCAGATATCATTGCCTCCTAAACACAGCTAGGGAGCAGCAGGTTAAGGTTATTTTTTTTTCAGTAGGCGGACTACCTTCTTGACATAGCAGCTTAAAAGTCGCTGCTGTGTCCGTTCAGAAGAGGAGTTTAGAGTCAAGTATCCCAGTCCCTAGTAGGAAAGACACTTCAGCATATCCCAAGAGCTTTGCTCTCATGATGAGGGTGGGGTTTTTTGCGGCTAATGACTGAACGACTTTTTCTCCTATGCCTATCACTGTCAATGTAAAAGTCATAGCTGCCAGATATGGATGATTTAATTGACTTTAGACACTTCTGAGGAAAGGGTTGGTATAGATCAGGACAATCTGTAACATGTACAGGGACATCAGGATGAAAGACAGCTGGCAAAATGGCTATCACTTGCGATTCAATAAAGCATATAAAAAGTAGATATGAAGCCACTCCTATATTTACACAAACTCAGACAAATGTTTTTCATTTCCATTTATTGCACTCCTACTTGCTCCAGGCCGTCAGTGGGTCACCTGGAATCTGTACACCAAGTTGCATGGCAAGCAAGTGATGAATGGCTAAACAAATAAGACATGCTTACTTATTTAATGACTGCTTGATAGCTACCTGAAAGAGACCCGGTTTGGCTGCGAGGTCTGCCTGCAGCAAGGAGCAGCGCTGCAGGCAGCGGGTCCCCTGCATCTGCAGGTACCTCTTCCGCTCTGCTGGGCGAGGGGCAGTACTGGGCGGGATGGGGGCAAATAGGCGCAGTAAGGAAGGATGGGCAGGTGGCCCACAGGCCATAAGTAGGATGCCTTACCTTCTGTGCAAATGCAGAACTCTCTGTTCTTGCTTTCCCTGCAAACCGTGGACTACACTGAGTCCTGCCTGGCGCTCCTGGGATCCGCACTTAGGTCAGCAGCTTGATGTAAGTGTTTTCATCCAACACAGTACGTGCTGCTTGGTGCTCCCAGCCCTGTGATGTGGCCTAGTACTTCAGATCACACCAAAGGCTTGCTGAGCAGGTATGCTCAGTAGTATCAAAAGATAAATTGACATTCTCTCCACACTAAAAATTTACTAAGTGCTTTCTTCTTGCATTATCTGTTAATATAGTGGTTAGATCCTTGAGAAACCCAGAAACATAGATGATATTCAGACTGTCCCTCTTCCCAGTCAGGAATTCCTGCAATCATCTGAAAGTATCCCTTCCCCACACAAAATGAATGTAGAAGCACAGCCTGTGCGGCAATGCCTTCCTGCACCGTATTATAAGGAATTCCAGTGCAATGCAAGTAGCCATTAAACCAATTGTTTCATATCGGTTTTGCCTTTCTACTAAGAAAAGAATCTCTGGCTATGAAAGATTTGCATCTTAGCAAAAGAGACTTCCAGAAGTGGTCGCAAAAAGGGAGAATCCAAATAAAAGTTCTCTCTTGCTAAACAGGAAGGAAAAAAATACGTGAACTTGAAGAGGTGCCCGGGCAAAGAGCAGAAAGCATTAGAGGGTCAAAATCCCCTAAGGACATTAGGGAAATACCAGAGTACTTTAAAAAAAAAAGCCCTACTAACTTTAATGTTTCCACACAAGTAAATCACAAGAGACAGGCTGGGCGCTCATTTACATAGGAGCTTCAGAATGAGACAAGCCTCATGTGACTTTAGGGTTATGAGTAATGGTCCCAGAAAGCAGCAGAGAAAAATCAGTGGGATGTGGGGACATTTAATCCAAAATCCTTCGTCTCCGCAGAAGTTGCAGTTAACAGCAACTGGAGTTAACCAACCTCCCAGCACTGAAGGCGTCTTGGTGGAGGCTCTGCCTTTTCAGTGCACAGGGGCTGACAGCAGCCAAGGATGGATGCTGCAAGCTGCCTCCATTTCCTGGTGGAGACATCCCTCCCGGTCTTTGCCTGCTCTTTCAGCACCAAAGTGTCCACCTGATGCAGAAGTTTGATGAATTGGGCGGGCATGTGAGTTGCATGAGTTGCAAAGAAAGGGGAAGAAGGGTACGGATAAAGAGAGTCAGATTTTGAGAAAGAGGAGTATGCTGTATAGGTGGGGTTGGTAGATCCAGCAGGCTCTGCTCTGGGGGGAGCAGCCTGACTTTTAGGATGTATGCTCTGAAAGGAGGGGCACGTGGGTCCAGAAGGAGCTGGACTAAACTGTAAGGAGAGCAGTGGGCATGAGGAAGGTGGACAGGCATCCAGGTACATGGGCTGGAGAGCTGAGTGAATTACAAGGACTAGCTAACCTGTGGCAAAAGTACTCAGGAACTTAATATCTACATGGTTTCATATGGGAGAGCACTGAGGCATGCGTCTGAACAGCTGCAAGGGATTAAGAGTCAACCAGGATGAAGAGCAGCTGATTTGGAGGGGTCTGGTCAGCCTCTTAGGAAAGGGTCCTCTTTCCTGACTACACTGGGACATTGTAGCCCCGGCTCATTTCTTTCCTTCAGGTCACAGACAGCACCAGGAAGCCATGGTGGTGTGCAGTATTGCCTGCCTAGGCAGAGGTCTGAAACACCTGAATGCCAGCACAAGCATACTCATGACACACCGAGGGAGGATACAGTGCAGAAGTCCCCTGGCAGGGGACTGGGTTAGGCTGAGCTTTGGAGGAGAAGAAAACACAGCTTTCACAGAATCATAGAATTGTTTGCGTTGGAAGGGATCTTAAAGATCATCTGGTTCCAACTCCCCTGCCATGGGCAAGGACACCTCCCACTAGACCTGGTTGCTCAAAGCGCCATCCAGCCTGGCCTTGAACACTTCCAGGGATGGGGCACCCACAACTTCCCTGGGCTACCTGTTCCAGTGCCTCACCACTCTCACAGTAAAGAATTTATCCCTGATTTCTAATCTAAATCTCCCCTCTTCCAGTTTAAAACGTTACCCTTTGTCCTATCACTACCCTCGCTGATAAAGAGACCCTCCCCATTCTTTCCTGTAGGTCCCTTTAGGTACTGGAGGCTGCTATAAGGCCTCCCCAGAGCCTTCTCTTCTCCAGGCTGAACAACCCCAGCTCTCTCAGCCTGTCCTCATAGGAGAGGTGCTCCAGCCCCCTCATCATCTTTGTAGTCCTCCTCTGGACTTGCTGCAACAGGCCCATGTCCTTCTTACATCGGGGGCTCCAGAGCTGGATGCAGTACTCCAGGTGGGGTCTCACGAGTGTGAAACAGAGGGGCAGAATTGCCTCCCTTGACCTGCTGGCCATGCTAGTTTTGATGCATCCCAAGTACTTTTTCAAGTAGCAGTTGGCAACTTGCTTTTCAGGAGCTACTGAGCAACCCCTAGATGCCAAGACTAAAAGGGGAGGGGGCTTCCCTGATGCCCTGGCTGAAAGGAGGTGGTAGGGCTGCCTGTACCTTCAGGGCTGCATGCATGGCTGGACAGAGGTGGGGATCACGTGCTGCCATCACCATCTTCCAAGGTAGCACTCAAGCAACGTTGTTTGGAAATCCCTGGCATAACTGATGGATGCATGAAGAAAGCAAAGTCAAGTCAGCCTATGCTTACCTTCTCTTGCAGCCTGGTCCTGACCATCCTTACTTTCCCGCACCCATAATTCTGGGAACTGAAGATACTCTGCATCCGTGGGATCCAGCTGCTGATGCACACTGACTGCACAGGTCTCCCATGGTACCAAGAGCTCTTCCTGAGAGGACGATGACATACGGTGGGAGTACGCAGGGACTTCCAGCAAGTTATCACACCCCAGGAGCACTTGGCTACATCATCTGAACCAGGGAGCACTTGGCTACATGCTGAATGGTGATCCTGAATAAATCTTTTCTTCAGTAGGTGTCCCATGCTCAACTGTGCTCTCTCTCATCAATATAAATCAGCAAATTCAATCCTTCAATAATTTATTTTTTTATATCAGAGAATGTTTTTCAATTATACATTTAAGTTTGTAATTTTCAACACAAGAGTAAATACATGTAAAAAAAATCCTAGCTGTGCAAATTTCAAGTTGCATTGTTTCAAATAATATAAATATTTTAATAAAACATATGTTCACATTAAGGTTCACGAAATATATAAAATTTAACAGAAATAAGTCATGAGTTATTTAATATTTTTTCCTTTTAAAAAATGTTTTTTCATAACTAGAACAAGATTTTTTTAAGAAGCAACTTAGAAGAGGTATCACCTCTAAAATGTTAGCAGCAAAACAGAGGCTGAAAACTTAAAAAGGTGTGAAAGGAGAAGAGAGAAGCAGGTACCAGGCACTACGGTAAATGCAAGGTTGCTAAAGAAAGTATTACAGATGGAGAAATGGATACATGAAGCCCAGGAGAAAATTCTCAACCCCTAAAGCACTCTGTTACTGAGCTCTGAGCTGTTGGCACAATAACAGGATGACATTAAGGATAACAGAAAGAAGTGTGACGGAAATGGGAAGCGAGGGTATGAGCAGCAGCACACATATTCCCGACAGTTACAATGGAAGAGAAGAGAATTGCCCTGGTTTCAGAACTGAAGGTGAAGACAAAGGGCTTTGGGATTTTTTTTTTTGTCTGTTGGAGGCAACTCCTTCCATACGAGTGGGGAACAGCAGAATTCAGTTTTCTCATTCCATGCATGCGCTCATGAAAGTTGCTTCTGTGATCACCTATCTTTCCAGCTGTCTTGGGATTTGGGAAAGGATCTAAATGCTGGTTGGGCTAAGCATGTTAAAGGAGCAGACCACTGCTGGTCGTGTTTCTGGCTGCAGTTTGCCAAGAGCTTGCTGTTAACACCCCGAACGCCTGCAGGAGCTCCCGCCTTGACGAGCTCTGCAAGAACACCAGCAAGGACGTGGGCAACCCAAAGCACGTTTCTTCAGACATCAACTGCAAGTTGCATCACCCTGTCCTGGGGGATCCCTCTCAGGAAAGACTTGCCTCTGACTGATGCACGCAAACACAAAGAGCTCCTGCACCTCTGACAGTAGCTGTGGCTCCTCACCCGGGAGCAGGGGGAGGTATTGAGGGAGAGGCAGAACTGGGAAGTTCTTTGGATTCAAATGCTTCACACTTCCTCCTGGGAAGTCCAAGAATTAAATATGGCATTGTAGGAGCTTAGTCATGAACGACAGCTCTGTGCAGAAGGCAACCTGCCCTTCTCAGCAGTCCTTGTATGCAGTGTTTAGAGGAAGTAGACATTTATTCCCACTCATGGGAACAAACATGAACACAAGCAGACAGCTTATATGTCCCCCTGCCATTCCACTCCCAGGACTGTTAAGTGTTTTGGTCATAGCACCGTTTCAGTGAAGGAAGTAGCTGGTATCGCTTTCTTGTTCTTCACCAACTCCTCCCCTCCGCTAGCCATAAATCTGTTTGAACTGGTAGCATTCGTTGCAGTAGCCGTTGCACTTGGCATTACCATAGTGATCACAAGCAGGGGCTCGGCAGCGTTGCTTCGGGGGCTCCTCTGCAGCCGGGTCCCTGGCACCCCCCGAGGGTGGAAGCTGACCGAGGCGCTGGCACTCCTGGCACAAGTCGTCGCTTCTGCCGACCAGGTTGTTTCTACACGAAGCCACGGCACACTGTTTCTTCTGGCTACTCAGAGCTGCTCGCTGCAAATCTCTGTGCTGGCCTGTTCTCTTCAAAAACGTGAAAACACATTGTCAGTTGCTGTGCTGGCAGCACAAGCGGCTTTTCATTTACCCTCAACTCTGCTCATGCTTTGTATAGGTAACCACTGGGGGCTGTTGCAGACATACTTCCGAAAAGTACAATACCAAGAGCCAAGTTGGGCTTTACCAAAGAAAATCACTAATTCTATCATTTCTCAGAAAAAAAAAAAAAATTATCTTTGGTAAGTCTCAATTCTAAAAGGGACAAAACAAACCAAATGAAAAAGAAATCTGTAATGGGCTCAATGAAAAAGACACATAAAGTGGACTAAACCCCTTGATGCAGTTGCACAGCTCTAAGGGTAAGAATGAAAGTCTCTTCCTGACCGGCCAACAAATCACCTGTTGGTCCAATTGCTTCCACTGAAATTGCTGCTGAAATCCCAGCTGAGGTAAAACTGAACATGGCCGTGACAATCCTAAAGTGAGAGCACTTGGCAGTGTTAGGTTTACAGTTGGACTCCATGATCTTAAGGGTCTTTTCCAACCTACGCGATTCTATGATTCTATGGGTTTTAGGAGTGCTGCTCAGTTGCAGCAGGTAAAAATCATGAGATAACTCTACACTTGTCTTTCTGTGATACTTAGGATGCAGTCATTTGAGGAATTTCTAGTATGCATCCAGAGTCGTTCTCACAAAAGAAAAACGTGCAGCGCTAAACATGAAGAAGATTTTGAGAAGTTCACACTTACTTCTGGCTGTCTCACCAGCTGTTCTTCTGTCCTCCTGGCTTCCTGAAATCGCTGGTTCTGGGCTTTAATGAAGCAGTTCTGGCAGTACCCTTCAAGCATCGTGCTGCCTAGGGTGCCGCAGTCACGCCGCTGGCAGGACACACTGTTACGGAAGGCAGAAGCAGAGGTTCCCAGCTGACCCGCTGCCGAGGACTTCCTCTGAGATCTCCTCTGGTGGCGTAGCAAAGTGCTGTCTGTGATGCAAAGTAAGGACAGGAGGAATTTGAATGTGCCCCATAGATCTGATGACCCAAAGCAACTATAAAGATCTCTCCAGTTTAAACACACACACCCCCCCCCTCCACCCTCCCCAAAAAAATGTACTAGCCTCAAACACGGGTTTTGGACAATCCTGAGACCCCTCAGTTGATGCACTCTCCTCCGTGTTACATAAATAAGGGAGCTAATACAACCTGATTTTCACATCAGAAGTTGTTGAAACAGCTGATTTGGGAAAAACTTGACCTCAGTGGGAAAACTAGATAATGCAGAAGTCAAGAGGAATTTCACCTTCGGCTTCAGCGTGTCATCTGTGACCTACCCTGGCACTTCCCTTTCGGCCTCCCCCATTTCAGGCGCATTTCAGGGTAACAGAAGTACAGAGGCACAGAGCTTAATGGGAAAAAGCGCCTTACGGTTTTTAGTCTCATGAAACAATCTTATATATTCCACAATCAGAAAGAAAACAATTTCCATTGTGAACAACGCTAAAAAATAAGCTAGTGCAAGCTGTCACAGAAGTTCCCTAATTTGAAAGTATGCGGAAAGCACAGCAGTTGCATACTTGTCAGCAATGAAAGTCTTAACAGATACACAATAATTCTCTCTTTCACCCTCTGTACCTAAGGGCTCGTTGTTTGTGTAACAGGGCAGCAGCATGAAAGATGAAGATTTCATGCCGTGATTCATTCACAGACTATTGTGTTTTTGAAGGCCTGCCATTAAACACACATGTGCACACATGCACATAGAATTACCTAAGTTGGAAGGGACCTTTAAGATCATCGAGTCTAACCATGAATCTAACATGGCCAATAACCACCACTAAACCATGTCCCTCAGCACCACGTCTACCTGTCTTTTAAATATCTCCAGATGATACTACCACGAAAGATTTCAAGGTAGATTATAACAATACACTCCTAAGTTACTCCAAAATGCAAGCACATTATCTACGGTCAACTTCTACTTGCTCTGCTTATCAAGGCGACTTCAGTAGTTACTCCAGAGTGTTACACCTGTTACATACAGAATGGATATGGATCTCCAAATTCACGCCAAGATTTTTAAAGGACTTGTTAACATAACTGGTTTTCAGTAGCATCCATACAGTAGCATTTCCTTCACCGACTTCTACAACTTGTCTAGCTGTGAAGAAAATTCATACTGAGCTAAGACTGCAGTGGGCGGTGGGGAGGGATCACAACCCACTCCTTTTTGAGCTAGTTTTGCTTCCATGAAAGGCAACCTGAAGTCTTACAAGAGATTTCACAGATTTCCCACACTGTTACTGTGTGTCCCTTTAAGGGACAAAAAAGCACCTTCTCCTCAGACTGCTGCTTCTGCTCCACACCATGGAAACATCACACCCTGCCCTTCTAGCACCCAGTGCCCACAGAGCTTCATAGCTCCACGAGGCCAATCTGCAGCCAAAGTGTGCAAAGCTCACCCCTTCTCCACTTACCATGGTTCTCCCTGTACTCAAAGAAGCACAGCGTGCAAAAGCCCTCATTCTGCAATGTCCCAAAAAACTTGCAGCCAGGTTTCCTGCAGAGGTTACCTCCCCTCTTCTCCTCGGGAGGCAGCGCTGCTGGTGGAGGCTCCTCGCCACGGATGTTGGGAGCCTGATGGCAGGGGTGCTGGAGGAGGCTCTGTGAGATCTGGGACGGGTCAGACGTTGATCTCTGATGGCACGTGGGCAGGAAAGTGGGGCTGCCATTTGAGGAACGCTCTGTAGTCCTTTTGAAGCAAGTGCTGCATATGCCGTTGAAGGTCCTGTTGGCCTTCTGATGGCACACCTTGCACGTGGCATAGTCTAAATGTCTCCGGTCATCGAAGTTGTTGCAAGGACCAAGCTGCCTGGAGTTGTAGCAGCGTTCGCAAAGCCCATTGTGTTGCACGTTCAACGTAAAAGGGCAGTCTGGTGTCCTGCATTTCATGGCTGTGGTCTCACTGTATAGGAAAAGGCTTGGAGCAGTCGGAGGTGCGGAGCGAGGCCCTGTCACAGGCTCTTCAGACGTCCATCCCCCAGGTTCACAAACGTCCCCACGGGAGGAGCCCGACCCAGCTGCCTTCAGTTTCTCGGGTGCTGCTTTGGAGGTTTGCTTTCTCCCCTTGCTTCCCTGGGACCTCCGCTCAAAGCACTCATGGCAGTAGGGCTGGGTGTTCACAGACATGTAGAAGGGGCAGTTTGGCGTTTCACATTTCACCTGTAAGAGGGAGAGCTGGGAGAGGGACAGTTCCTGTCTGTTCCTGGAGCAGGTCTCTCGTCTAGCAGGTTCAGCGTTCTCCTGCCACTTCTTGTACTCATGCTGTACCAGTTGAAAGTAATCTTCCACGAGGTTTATTTCTTTGGGTAGGTTGCCTTCATCTAACCTGGCAGCCAAAAAAGGAAGATTGCATCAGTGTTAGAAAAGGGCAGATGGTGGGGGTGGAGGCAAATACAAGCAAAGTGGGGAGGAAATGTAGATTTAATGCACATCCATATTACTCAGCTAGAAGATCCAGGATGTCAAACTGTTGCTGTAAATGGAAATAATTTTAAAAGCAGGTGTCCAGTGATGTCAAATGGAGACTTTCGTATCTAAAGAAATAGTCTGACACAATGCTAAACAGAAGTATTCTTAAAAGGATTTTCTAGGTGAGGTTTTTCTGGCTGAGAGCTGTTTCCAGGAAGAATATGGATAACGTCTCAGAAGAGAACAGTAAAATCCCCCCCAACCCTGCATTCCTCTGAAGACCAGTGCTCAGCTGAGCTGAGGTTAAAGTGGAAGACCCCTCTCTTCAGCAGCCCACACTAAGAACAAGCCTTTCCTACAGTGGGCTCAGCATTTCATGATGCAGTTTATCATGAAATCTCCTCCTGGTTTTGCCCTCTTGGGTCTGTATCTACCAGTGGAATTCTTCAAACAAACTACGAGGCTTCAGAGTGGTGTGTGTAACGCTAGCCTCCATCCCACCGTCGCTACTCTGCCCCTGACCACAGGGAATACCCCACACCAGATCTTCACCATGCCACAGCTGGGAGGATGAGGAGCTAGCGTTACTGGTAATACTCAAGAACACACCTGTGCAGTGGGACTAGGGAACCTGGATTCCTACTCTTTACATATATCCTTTGGGCAGGAGGACTTCAATCTTGAAGGTTCCCAAACCGCCACTCCCTGTGCAGCAAGGGAAGCAAAGACAGAGGACTCAGGGAGATGCTTCCCTCCCAAATCTGTGAAGGGGCTGGGCAGACTCTGCTGCCAGCGTCCCTTAAATGTGAGAAGCTGGTGAGTGCCACCAGACGTCCCCTGCACGTTACTGATGCTCAGCCGTCAGGGGGATGAGTGCAGATGCCGGTCGCTCCACCAGCCACAGCTTCCTGCCTACCACCGCACTGCAACAGCCCAGGGTGTCAAGGCATCTGCGCTAAGAACACACCGCCAAGTACTCTCCCCGGGCCAGCCAAAATTACACCAGCTGCCCTTAATGCAATGTGCCCTTACATAAAGCGCAAGAGTTTGGTCTAACTAGTTCCTGGGTTTAACTACTTTTCAGCCACCTGCCTGTGTAATCCTAAAGCCAGTGAAATTAATCCATTGGGTTTCCTCTTCTAAAATATTAGTTTCAATGCGCTAAGTCTGAAGACGTTTTTGCCTTTAAATTTGAGACTGGCTCGAGCTCATAGCACTTCAAAGTATGTCAGCAGTAACACCATTATTTCATACTGTAGAGGGTAACCATGGGTGCTACCGTGGAAGGAAGGAAAGACTGAAGGAACACACTGGGCTGCCCGGCTTCTTCCACCACCACAAACAAGACAACAGGAAGGGAACAAGAATGACACTCACTTTGCAGCATTAATTAGATGAGTTGTACCATGATCCCAGCCTTGCACTGGGATTTCTATCACTATCAAGTAGTCTTTTAGCAGCTGCTCTTTCTCCCTTTCCTCTGCGTCTGTCAGAAAGTGCACAGTCAAGTCCTCGAATCTGCCTCGTTCACTGTTGACCAGAGGAACAGCCCGGATTTCTGTGGGGAAACAAGACAGACTAACATATATATATTTTACCTGTATATATACACCATATATATATATATATTTTACCAGTAACCATAAGATGCAACACATGGAGATGTCACCACTGCTGCTGAATTTCAGAGAGAGAGGAGAAAGGTTGGCAAGAGCAACCAGTTTCTAAACAGTGCCATTGTGGAAGGATGCAGACACATCTGCACCGTGAATCTAGCCCTATCCCATGGGAGTTTTAATGTCCCCATAGCAAGTTTCTTCTCAGTGTGGGCAGCATTGTAGATCTTAGTTTGATATACCTTTCCAGAGGATGATGCCCCAATCTGAACCTAGAGTACTGCTATCCATTCAGAAGAGATGCATTAAAAATGGCAAAGCATATATCTCATTATCCCTGCCAGGCGGTGCTACACCGCTGTGAGACCACGTACTTCAAAGCTTCTTCTGTTATGATGGAGTGTGGAAAGTAAGCCAGAACGCAATGAAACAGAGGCCACTCTTTGACTGATCCCAGCCTGCAAGCAGGTGAGTTGCACTCTACTTCCAACCAGCATTTTAAAGACAACCTTTAGTTTCTATTCAGATTTACAGTCAAAACTGTCTCTGCTCACATTTTAAGCATGTGTTCCAAAGGAATCTTTTACATTTATTTTAACTTTTGAAATGCAAGTCCAAACCAGATTATATTCAAATGGTTTATCAGCATGATGATATTGAAGAAGCTACATAATAATCAAACAAGGGACTTGAAAAATACCTGGCCCACTGTCCTTCAGAGTCACCAGTGGTGTAAAATGCATGTTGTCATAGCCAAGCACAATTGGGTATCTGTAGCATTCTTCAGCTGGCCAAAGGAGAGGCAAGTAAATACCGCCAACGTTCAGAGGAGCAAAACTGGAGCCTGACTCTAAACTTCTCACCACTTTATCTACATAAGGAAGAGAAAGAAAACACAAGTAAACACAAATAAGTATGTGCTACAGGCAATAGAAAACATATTCTGGGTGTTTTAGAACAATTGCTGGAAATGACCAGTTCTGAAACATATCTACCTGAAAACAATAGTGAGTGAAATAAGATTACTAACAGAGCACAGAGTAACACAGTCCGTAAGGAGAGAAGACTGGTGGGGCAACTCACCTGCAAGGACAATGACTGGCCGCCTGAGGACGTTAGCAAGAATGAAAATGTGGATTTCTTCCAGTGCATTGTATGGAAGCCTGTTTCGAGCCCCAGATGTTTCTGGAGAGGTCATTTCAACGAGGCATTCCCACTCCTCCTCCCAGTTCTGAGGAAAGAAACATCTGTCAGCAACGGTTCAAGCACATGGAGATCGGAACCAACTGCAGCACACCAGTGCTCAAAACAGTCATGCTTTCCCATTTCCTCTGAGGAATGACTACTTCTGCTCTCTACTAATGGTGGAATCCATGAAGCCAAAGAGCAAGCAAAATCAGCAAGGCACCACTGACGAGCACTCAGAAGACAGTACCATTCCCTCAGGCCACCTTACCCGGGTGTCATAGTGGAGTCCCGTTTCTACAAACTCCTGGGATCTAATAGCCTCCCGCTGCCAGCGGAGCTTGAAGTTCCGTGTGTCAATCTCCCTGAGTGCACTAAACAATGTTTTTCTCAAGACGAGGTCAATATCTTCAATACCCCACATGTACTGTGATGCAGCATGCATGAGGCAATTTCCATCACCTGCAATAAAAAAAAAAAAGAGTACGTTATTATTAAATGAGTACTTAAACAAAACCCCACAAGCGTGTGGGATGTAGAATTACGTTGTGCCTCTGCATTCCCTGTGCACTTCTCTCTAAGCCTCGGACAGAAAAGTTTTAACAAGACTACGGGTATGAGGCTCCATGCTCAGAGACAGAAAGGAAGAAAGTCACCTCTCTACGGGTTTTGTCCCTTCACTGGTTGGTGTTAAGCTGTCATTCAGCAGTGGTGGGAAGCCTGCCCCTTATCTACATTACTTAACTGTGACGGATAACACGAACTAAATTTTGAGGTCAACTGCAAATGTCAAACAGTTGAAATAGCTTTTAAATACAACAAAGTCAACTTAAAATTACAAAACGGTGTGTAAATCTCCCTCATCAGTGCTTATACAAGTACACCTGATGGCACAGGGTAGGGACAATGGAAACCACTAAGAACACACTGTAGTAACACCAAGCCTCATGTCCCCTCACCCGCACTGCATCGAAAGGCTTAGCACTTGGCTGTGCCTGATGGAGGAATTGTAATAGAAAAAGAGACAGAAAGAGAAGAGCAGGTCATTTATGTAGAGTAATCAAAGGAGCACCTCTTGCCTTCCTCTCAGAACTGATAGTGTGCTGGGCTAAGTAAATGAAAAATGTAATGATTTGATTTTCATTTAGACACCTTCCTTGCATTGAAAAAGTCCTCTTTTACAGGTCGGAAGGAAAGAGATGTTCTGCAGTTTCAGAGGGGAAGAAATTGAGAATCAGAGGAGTTAACTAACTTAAATAAAAGGTGTGGTAAAACATGCCTATGGCTGGGTTTCAAATTCTATCTCTAGCCATCTTCTTCAAAAGAGGATGTCTCCCCTGAAAGGAGAGAATCATTACTGTCATACCCTCAGATTCAAAACTAGGTCCGGTGTTTACCACAGTGGTAAACAGATTCACCCAATGCTAAGAAACCACAGCAATTTCCTTGGAATAGAGGACATCAATCATGGTAAAGCTACAAGATTTTTCTCATGTGGAGAAAACCCCATCCAAAGAACCCCCACAAAAGACTTTTACCCAGTTTGCTACAGGCATTAAGAGCTCTAGCACATCATTTGTGAACACTTTTGCTACTTTGTCTATGAGACTGCAGAGAAAAACCTTCAACGGACCCCAGATTCTGAAAAAGCTACCATGTGAACGCTTCATAAATTGCTATGGACTCAGTGCATATCAGGTTCCTGCAAACTGTGCTCTGGTCTCTGAATGCTGTCTTGCAAGGCTTACTTCAAGTCTCCAGGCTGCTTGCTTGAGCTCAAAAAAAATCAGGGAATGACATATTAGCCAGAAAAACTGACTGGGTTTCCTTCTGACCAAGAAAGATGACATTTTAATCCCATTAAAATTTTCCCTTTGCAAAATCTAGAGCAAAGATAAGATTTCTTCTTTTTTTTTTTTTTTTTGCTCTCTCTCTCTCTCTCCGAGAGCTCACTTTCAGTTCTTTATTGAGAAGCGCTGCCCAAAATTCCTTACACAGCACTTGGAATTCCCCTGCGCCGTTTGACTAGCAATTGAGCAACAGTTGTACTTTTTGTTCTGCGGGCGCAGGGCCGAGCAGCAAAGCCTCCCTCGGACTTTCCCGGGGGTGTGGCTGGGCGAGCTGGAATGAATGCCGATTCATTATACAAGTGAAATCTCTACAGCCAATAGCTGCTGGAATTTTTAATTACTTTTTTTTTTAACTGTTTCGATTTTTATACCTCCTACTGCTTTCCTTCTATCCTCCATTCACATGCCTGCAAAGAAATGCGTGGTGATTCAAAAGGGCTTTTTTTAATTAAAAAAAACCCCCATCACTCCGCAAACTCATACACATATTAGGTAAAATACACAGCGAAAGATCCTATAGGAGATACTTTCTGTGTTTTCAACAATTGCAACCTTCACCTGAAAAAAACCCAGAATTTTCTGAAGACAGTCCACTGTTAACTGAAAGAACTAATACGTTCCTCCCACATCTATGGGTTAAGCACCTAAACGCTTTAAAAAATATTCTTCATGCCACATGGCAGAAAAAAAAACCCCATGTTATTTTCTGGGATCATACAGGGATTCTCCAGGCTTCTGTCCCCTCTTTCAGGGATCCCCTCCTTCAGTCCAGTCTACCTTCTCTCTACTGCGAAGGTCCCTCGCTGCAACTACTTTGCATCAACCACAGGTTCCCAAAGCCACTCCTACTCATGCACTTAATGACCCTAAAGCACTGAACTGAAGCTGAGCTGGTCGGCTGCGTGGTGGGTACAGGGGGACCACAAACCAAGCCCTTGCTTTGCCTTCCCTCAACCTACCCTAATATTTCAGCATCTTGTATATCGGTAGGCCTGCTCACGGTTGGGATACAAGTCCCCAGTTCTCAAATTGTTCCCATTTGTTCCCAACTGGCTGACAGTTATGAGACCACACAAGAGGTCACAGTTACTGAATACAGCCTGGTCAGCAACAAAGGCCTGTCCAGGCAATGTTAACCCCTGCAGGACTCGTGTTAACAGGAGATGGGGGATTCCAAATGTTGCTCTTTGCCCTGGGTGAAAATTACACACAATGTCCATTTTCCCAGTAAATCTGTTGGAGCATTATCTCCCGGGGTGAAGTTTTGAAGATGCAACACTTGGAGTGATGTTACCTTCCCAGTACCTGCAAAGCGCTGCCTGCCCTAGCTGCGACTCCAGCCCTTCTGAAAGTTCAAGATTAGGCGATCTCCATGCACAGCCTAATTACAGTCACGAGAATTTTATGCCAATGCAGAGGCAGCCCACAAAAGCCCACTCGAAGGTCAGTGCCTCTACGACAATTACAGAGACGCACATTAGGATCAGGCTCTTCTAGGTCGGGGCACTGACATCTACACAGCTGTTCTATTTTTGTGGCTTTTGCACAACACAGCTGTGTGCAATCAGACTGAGAAATACGGTAGAACTTGGCAAGTGAAGAATATGGACTAGGAAGATAAGGGCAATGTGTATAAAAACAGATAAGAAAAGAAGCATCCACAGCATATAATGTGAGGACTTCAAGCAGGCTGCGGATCCACCACACCCAGTGTTTCCATAACCAGTGTCATCTGCTCCTTGAGCGAAGAATATATATTTTCCATCTTCCTGGAGTCCTCACTGTCCCAGTCTACCTTCCCAGCTTTGGGGAATCCTGAGTCCGAGTTTGCAGCTGCGTGACCGTAAGTCATAGCCATTACCCGATCTTTCCTCCACCCAATGTGAAATGCTCAGCGACACTAGGAGTCATGTGCAAAAGCTTCCCCGCTTGACACCTGTGGACACGTGCACCCTTTCCAAGAAATCTTTGCACTGCTGCTGCACTTTTTCATTTATAGCGCTTGATGCAATACACACAGAGTAACCCCAAAACCAAGTCCAAAAACCAGCGCTGACCCTTGAAAGAGAAGGGCATGGCACACTGTCTGTTGCACAAAGGTGGCTGTCAGTCACGATGCCGGCAGTTACTGGTGAGCCCCGAGGGAAGGCAAGAGCTGGCACATCCCAGCGAGCAGCTGAGGATGAGGGAGCCAGCCGGGTACAGGGCACTGACTCCAGGACCAGCAAGGTCAGGTTCCCAGAGGCTGCAAGTCCAGGACTTAACTTCTGCTATATATACACAGGAATGCATCCCCGTCACTCCAAACATCTGAAGTCCCCTCTCGCCTGGCATTAAGGGCCGTTCGGCACTTCCGATGAGGCAGCCAACACGTAGCAGAGCCAGATTCATGGAAAGGTAATGGATTGCAAGTCAAGGTTCCTGCCTAGTATTTTATTCTGATGCGCCACAGGTTACTGATATGATGAAAATATCTGTGAAATTTTCAGGCTATTCATAATACCATGATGTGGGCAGGGGACTGCTATAGCCTCAGGACAGTACATCATGCGGAAAGAATTTTAGTGTACAAAACCAAGATTAAAAGGCACCACCTTTCTAAAGTTGTGCGCTTCCCTTTCAGTAATGTGAACTCAGATGCTATTAATAAAGGTGCTACGTTTGTATCAACTGTTTTAATGGAAGTGCAAAGACCTGCTCATAACTTACCATTAGTCTTCAGAGGGACAAGTCTCCGAACTTCCATGCACCAGTTGAGCTTCCTCTGGCGCTCCAGCGAAGTCTGGGTGGCCTGGTCCGTCAGGGCCTTCTGAAGCGTTTCCCGAAACTGAGGGCAAAACTGGCACATTCTGAACATTTCTATGGTGTATCTGTGCATTGTCCTGAAGTGGTGAATTATTCCACTGGGGGGTTTGACCACATCTTCAGGTGTTCTCTCTCTAATCTTCATGGCTTTCAGCATATTGCTCTGATACAAAGCTTGAGGGAGGATGTGTTGGCCAGCCATGTTTCTAGAAGACATCTGAAATGAAAAAGGATCCTTTTATTGGCATGTTGGTGTACTTGCATCACAGCGCTATCACTTCTGCAGAGGTTGAGAAGGCACTTTCAGGAGCAGGAGTCTGGCTACAGTTTTGCCTAAAATGAGCACAGAGTGGATGCAGTTCACTGAGCCTTTTTAAAGCTCATATCCATTAGTCCCTCTGCATTACTCGGATGTCGACACTGACCAGCTTATTCCATTTACTGCTATCACTTACTGAGGTATTAAAATGAATTTATTCATAACTAAGGAAATTGCATCATCATTCCCAAAAAAAAAAAAAAAAAGGCATTTAAATCAAAGTAAGGATAAAAGAAGGCAAGATCAAGGGAAGGGAAAATTATGCTGGAAACCTGACTAATTGATAATTGCACAGTGTAATCCCATATGAACTTGCTGAACTTTCAGCACGTTTCAAGCTCTTGTTTTGATGACATGCCAAAAAAAAGCAGATAATGACCATTTCAGATTTCCGCAGCCCATACATTCTGAGAAGTGATGCTTAGTACAGTACAAAAAGAGCCCCAAGAATTACATGCCATGCAATGCATGCCATGCAATCTGTCCCATACTTACGGTGGGCAAAGATGGCAAATGAGAAATTTGTAGCAGAGCAAGTACTCAAGGTCAGACTTATGTTACTCTTCTTGAGGCTCCTTATATTTTGTGAGCAGTAGAGCTACCGCACAGAGGTGCTTGTGCAGCATGTGGGGGTGCAGACTGCAGTGCTGCTATTACTCAGCGGTAAGTCAACATAGCTGAAAAGGCATTTCCCCTTGGCTCAAAAACCCCAATATTTTTCCACAGTGGGACATGTAATGTTTGCTGCCCTGCATCCCTTTCTTCAGTATCTCTGGCCTCACAGGCTGCAGCAGGAAGAATAAAAAAACCCCAAACCCCATAACCTCAAACTGTCTACGCTCTCTGAAATACTTATTCAGAGCACACTAACTCTGTGGCTAGCTAGAGCCAAACGTAGGGACCACATCCCTCAAAACTCCTGTGCACTACAGTAACACCAACAACCTATTTTTACACGTAGAGACTCTCCATGCTGCCCACATACGTTACTGCTCGGTTTAAAAACAAAGCCAAATTTCTACTAAGACAAATAAAGGTGTGCATGCCTAACATGTTTAGAATATAGCTGGTCACGTTAGGGGAGCCCGCTATTGTGACTATGAATCTACAGACAAATACCAAGCCGTAAGTACATATTGAGGTCTCGATGTATACCATGCCAAGTACAAGGAGACAAACAGCAACTGAAAACCGATTTATGCGACTATTAGGAAGTTTTCTCATGGAGATGAGAGTCTGGAGGGCCAGACAGAGGAAGAAGGGCTACAACCTGACAGACTGACTGGGAAGGGACTCCCAGGTCTGTGGAGGCAGAAGACCCCTCTTGTACAGAAGGGCTTAATTAAGCACGTCCTTCCCTGCAGGAAACCAGCTGTTCTCTCCTCTTCACCCAGACACTTCCACTGGTGACATCCACCCCCAGCTGCCCAGCCAGAGCGCTGGAAAGGACCCTGCCAGGGTAAGAGGGGACCTCAAACTCCTGCTGCCAAGAGCTGCCCTCTATAACCTCTCTGAGAGCCAGCTGATGGAGAGACTCAGTGGATGTCCTGTCAAGCCCTAAATAGAGGCAGGTGAAACACAAGATGCTGCAAAGTCCTTTCTGCTCAGTCAGAGCAATGTCATTCACACAGTGTTTCCTCTGCCCCTCTAAGAGCACTAGGGACAGGGACACTCAGAGTTGTCACATCTTGTAACACGCAGAAAACATGCAGAAAAGCTTTCCTTTAGCAAATAAAGATGGCATATTCTTATCATTGCCCCACCAACATACAGCCTTAAAATGGAAATAACACATTTTCTCATCCACTCCCCCCAACAATATAGTTTTACATGTTTATGTAATCCTAATGGACGGTTTAAGGAATGAAAGATAATAAAGAACCCTTTATTAATCTGTTTAATAACTACCGCTATACTTTGCTCCGAGATGACCAGAATACTGAACTCCTTGCTTATGTAAGTAGAGCCACTGAGTCAATGGGATTTTTTTTCATGAATGAAGACTAATCACATGATTAAACACTACTGACACGGACCCTTGAAACGGTTATTTCCAGCTCTAAGTAACAAAAAGTACTGAGCTTACAGAAGCACTCACTGAAACTATAGTACTCAATATTATATTCTACAGGCATATTTTCCCCTCCACACATGGAAATCACAGTCTGTGCTGTTTACGGTCATTAAATGTCAATCAAGGCAAAAGCTGAGCAACCCTTATTTTCAGAATGAACGTGATGAGACAAACAGAACTCAATAGCCACCTAAATTAGAGATTAAGAGAACAGAAAGCTCAGCCACAATTATGTCAGTTTATACTGTACTGTGCTTTACTGTACGCTATAGTAGTTTAATCTTTTGACACATAACGACTGTGCCTTCTCAGAAAAGAGCAGCTGTAGACAATGATTAAATAGCTATGCGGGGCAGCATCCTTTCTGGACGCGTACTACTGAGGATGCTGGGCTCGGGAAAGCTGAATACTGTTTTGAGATGCGCCAGCGGCTTCGCAAAGTTATTTTAGTTTCCTGTCGCCTGTTTGAAAAACAGCAATAAGAAGCTTTTTTTTTTTTTTTTCTGTAAAGTGCTGAGACGATGCTAAAATAAGCACGCTCAACACACCTTCAGCGGCCCGTGGATTTCTATGCCTGGCTCTCGGGGTGCTGGCTACAGAAGTAAGCACATTACCGCTCTTTATCGAGGCAGAAGGCGAGGACTGGAGGTGTTTCATGCAGCCCAAGACTGTGTCACCCCAGGACTGTGTCACCCGGGCTCAGCCGCCTGAAGCCCCGGTCTGCCGGAGAGCACCGCCGCTGCTGCCACCTGCCCGCCCTGCTGGAGGAGCTCAAAGCGCACAACTCCTCCAGCAGCAGCGCTAAAAGCAAGGCCAGCAACACCCCCGCGCCCCCCCGCCGCTCGGCTGCCCCCACATCCGCGCCGAGGGGCGCCGGCCGAGCCCCCCGCAGTGGCCGGGGTCCGCCGAGCCCGGGGCAGCGCCGCTCACCGGCGGGCACACCTCCAGCGCCCGGCCAGAGGCGTCCAACGCGAACCGGGAAGGAGCACACAGCCTCCCCCGACCCCGCCAAACCCGCCGGGTGCCCCGAGGAACCCGCCTGCGAGCGGGATGGAGGAGATGGAGCAGGTTTGGGGGGGTCCGGCGCCCCGCCGTGCCCTGCCTTGCCCTGCCCGCCAGCCCTTCCCCGCGCCCGGAGCGGCGCTCACCCCTCCGCCGGCCGGCTGCTCCTCCTCCTCCTCCTGCGGCCGATCCTGCCGGTAACTCCTGCTCAGCAGCGCGGCTGGGGCGGTGGGACGCTGCCGAGCTGGGGAGCCATCAACTCCCGCCGCGCCGGGGCTGCTTTCCCTCCTCCTCCTCCTCCTCCGCCCCCCCCTCCCCGCCGGAGCNCGCCTCTCCGCCCGCCGTGACTCACCGGCGGGCTTTTCGGGAGCCGGGCTCTCAGTTTTTCCTTCCTTATTCCGTTTTTCCCCGCCCCTGGCGGGGGGGTGCCCGTCCCGTCTGGCAGGCCTGGCTCCGCAGCCGTGCCGGCCCCGCTGCGCGGCGGGACGCGGCGGGGCTGGGGACGGAGCAGCCCCCCCGCCCCCCGCAGGGCATCGTCCTGGCGTCGTCACGGCGGTGTCCCTCGGGCACGGGGGTTTTGTGATGGGGAACCGGTAGCTCCCGACGATCCTGCACAGAGCTCGGGGAAGCACCCCCGGCTGCACCCTGGCTGCATCCCGGCTGTACCCCGGCCGTATCCCGTCTGCACCCCCGCTGTATCCCGGCTGCACCCCGGCTGTATCCCGGCTGCACCCCGGCTGTATCCCGGCTGTATCCCGGCTGCACCCTGGCTGTTTCCTGGCTGTATCCCAGCTGTATCCCGACTGCACCCCGGCTGTATCCCGGCTGCACCCTGGCTGCACCCCGGCTGCACCCCGGCTGCACCCCTGGCACCCTCAGCTCCAGCGGCGGTAGCACCAGCAAGAGGCTCCCACTTCCCCAGGAGCCGGTTACCTCGTCCTCGACCACACGGAGGAGGGTGACAAGGGCCCCGCTGGGCCCCGCATGCACACGGAGAAGTCTCAGGGTGTAGGTGCCCACCCCCCTGGAGCCAACATCCCAATGGGATGGAAAAGGAGCCTGTCCTGTTTGAAGCTATCGCACTTCTAGGCTGTTTTTGAACCCAAGCAAGTTGTTGAGGTGTTGGCTTTGTTGTTTGGGTTTTTTGTTTTTTTTCATTTCATTTAGGTTACATCTGCCTCACAATTTTAGCTTTTACTTTAAGTAACCACAAGTGGCTTAATTTCTTTAATTAGAGGTTAGACTGATATGTAATCCCATAACTCCATATGCTGGTATTTTAGGCAGGGGATGTTAACGTGCCTTAATCCAACCCTGCTCAAGATAAGGTAGTTTTAGGCAAGAGGCAGAGCTTCAGACTAAAGTTATCAGGGAGGTCTTAGTGCCTGAATGTGCTTGTAAACTCTAGGCCACAGCTAGCAGTTTGTAGGAATCATTACATTTAATGATTGTAATAAATTAATTCACACCTTTAAACAATGTCCTAAAATCTGTGCAATGGAAAAACTCACTGAATAGAACACAATACTTAAGGCCTGTAAATATGACTTACAGATGGGATTTATGCTGGGAAAAGGGCAGTTCCTTGCCCACCAGGCTTGCAACCTGAAGGCACCCGGAAATGAAATACAGTGCTGCAAAGTTTCTCGCAGTCTTAAAAAAGGGCTCGCAGATGCTGAGCTCCTGAACATTCCCGAGCATCCACTGCTCCCATTGGCTCCGTGAGAAGCTGGGGTTGCTTCACACCTTGAAATCAGGTCTTAAATCATGACTCCTTCAGAGAACAGGTGGATTTTGGGAGAGTTCAGCCTTGAGTTCCCTCACTTTGCCCCTGGTAGCAGCAGCTGGCTCAGCCCGTGTGCTCCTGCCATATGCTGCGGTTATGTGGAACATGCTCTTTTCCAGGGTTTACAGGCCCATGTCTGGCTCTGTGCAGCCTGACATCCTTCTTTCTCTGCCTCTGTTCAAAAAGAGGTCAGGGATGTGGCTGGAAAAAGAATAATCCCCCCCCCCTCCCCCCCCCCCCCCAAGTCTCTCTGCTGCCTTGGAAATTAGTGGTTGGGTAGGAAGACTCCAAACTTAAGGACTGACGGCCTGCGGGATGACTGAGATCCAGGGGGGCTGGATGCCTGAGGGAAGCGGGCCCAAGTGATTTTAGCTAGCGCAGAATATGTGGTGTTGTTTAACCAGTTTATGTTTCCTTCAGCATCTTGCCATTCCCTGCTACTGGTCATGTTTCCCTGTCCCCTTATGTGGGCTGAGGTACTGGATTACTGAAGTGACCTGATTAGAAAACATCTCTCTCTATATATATTTATATTTATTTTTACCCAAGCCATTTCTCTCATGTGATGTGAAGCCTGGCCACTCAGGGAGTTTTACAGAGACTGAAGTGATGGGGAGTTTTACTGTGGAGTGGGAATAAGGAGCTAAGGTAGGAAGTAGAGACTTATGCCCTGCTTTCTATGCGAAACTGCAGCAAATAGATTAACAAGTGGTCCTAGCCCCTTCTGGTTTTCACTCAGAGGAAGAAGGAAAGGAAAATAAGTGTAAGGAGACTAATAGTTCTACTAATAGCTGTGAGCCTATGAGGGAGAGGCTGAGTCCCAGGAAAACCTGAAAAGGCAACAGCTTATTTTTGTTTTTCTAAATGGTGAGCACATCTGAATATTCATAATTACTATTTACGCCTCGATAAACTGAAAGTTGATTGCACGTGGCTGAGGCTGGTGTTTATCATACAGGTCTGAGCAGGATGGCAGGAATGTATTTGATCTGAGTTTGCACAGCACAAAATGAAGTTCTGTCTTGTCAACCGGATCTCCTAGGCAATATAGGAATACATTAAAAACATCAACAACATCAATAATTACAGAATGCATGAATACATTCCTCTTTTCTGATTTGCTCCTATTTCTTGTAATTATCCCCCATAGTTTATCCCACCATTTATGATATAATGTTTATATTTGACAGCATATAAACATATATACATACATATAAGGGCAAGGAAAATTTTCTTCTTTGAAGTGCCTGTGGACACACACATACACATGCCTATATACATACACACACACACATTTTTATGTTTATATACATATCTATATGTCTTGAGGGAAGTGGGAAATTCTCCTTGTCATTGAGGACACGATAAAAAATACATCGCAGCTACCTAGATTCTGGTTAGTCATAAGGGTAAAAAACCCCACTTTCATAAGTGGTGAAGTTTGTATAACACTGGAACAGGCTGTCTGGGAAAGATGCAGAATATCTGTCTTTGGAAAGTATTTAAGTAATCAGTTCCACGCACATCAATCAATAACAATTCTTTATTGTACTTGGGAAGAAAAATAAATCTCTCAAGGCCCCATTCAGCTCTATACCTCTAAATTATTTTAATTATTTCACTTCTTTTTACTGTTCAGGAAGGAGGAGCTCATGCTCACTAAATTGAACCCAAACCTCAGAGTGTTCAGAACACCATCACCAAGTGTTTCAGAGTTTGCATTAGGAAAGACTCATTGTTAAGACAGTACGCATATATAATTCTACCATAGCATGATGACTATGATAATATTTATGGATAATAGCATTCAGACTTTAATAGCTCAATCATTTGCCAGGTCTTTTAATATCAGATAAATCTCTAAGACGTGTGATTCATTTAGAAGGGAGGAAAAGGATCATAAAAGGGAAATCCCTTCTATTGCAATAGTGGTGCTTGAGGTCACGCTTGAGTTCAGCACTTGTCTTCCAGGAGCCCTTTCGTTGCTGCTTTTCCTGGCGGAGAAGTGGTGAGAAGTGCTTGTTGGTCAGTGCAGAGGAGAAAGAGGGAGGAAAATCCCTTAAACCTCTCTCAGACAGAAAACCGGTGCTTACTACTGAATCAAGTCGTGATGGTAAAAAAAAAAAATACCCAAACTCATCTCTGCCCCTTAGACAGCAAGAGCTGAACTAGTTTTGTGAATTTTCCATTATACTCATCTGAATACAGTAAGAGAAAATCCAGATTCCCAGGGAGACTTTTAGAAGGGTATTGTGGCAAGGGACTGTACTAGGAGTAGGGGTTCTTACTTACACCAAGCCTCTCTCTGCTTTTCTTCTGCCTTTTTTCTTTTTTTTCTTTTCTCTTTTCTTCTTCTTTTTATCTTCTTTATTTTTTTTCTTTGCTTCTTCTCTTCTTTTTAATGGCCGTGGTACAAAGGTCAGAAGTAAAGGGCTGCAGTGGCTTGCAATGAAGTTGAAAGCTCAAATCTTGACTCAGTCCCTTTTGTTGAGCTGTAGGTTAAACACTGAGGATAATATTCTCCCATTAAGGCTGGTGAAACACTGCGATATATGACCTGTGGAGGCAAACACTGGACATTTTTAAGAACTGGCTATATTAACTAAAAGAGGGTTAAGTATGGCCTTAACTGTGCTTGCCTCCTGGCACGGAGGTAACGGGCAAGCTGAAATCTCAGAGGGCCTTTCCAGCACTGTCTTATGAGAGTCTGTGAAATGTGTGAAAAGGTTGCAGTGGTAACGATAATATCTGCCTAGCTTGGTTTTTGTCTGTCATACATTCCTCTGGTATCTGTACATACTGATCAAGCCTCGGGGCCCCTAAGAACTGCAGAGACATCTAGGTAGCTATAGCTTCACTTGAGACAGCAGCACAGCTCAGCGTTACTGACCCTCTGCAATGCACAATATAGAGAATTCCTGTAAGCCCCCGGCAAAACATAAGCAGAAGACCAACATTATTTTTCCCTAAGAGGGGAAAGTGCTCTCAGTGGATTTTAAAGCAGGCTCAGACAGGACTTGTGGCTAAACTGAAGAAAATAGGAAGAGCAGCAGCAAGCCAAATCGAAGGCCCACAGAGCTCAGTGCCCTGTTTCTGACAGTAGTTGAGAAGATGCCCTGGAAAGAGCATTGAAATGAGGTGGGTCATTCCTGATACTTTTCCAGCCTGCACTTTGCCACAGTTTTCCTGTGGGATCTGGGGCTGTGGCTCAGCATTCTGGTACCTCAGTTTCTCAATCGTACGCTAAGAGTAAGGATGTTTCTTGTCTCACACTTTTCCACATCTTGCTTGATTTTGACTATGAACTCCTTAGGATGGAGTCTTTTCTTGTTTTGTGTTTACGGTGCCCTAACACCTAGACACATGCTTATTTACCATGCATATTTACAGTGCGGTCCCTGCTTCAAGGAAGTTACCATCCAAGTTTAGCAGACTTCACTTCACTGTGAGCCGTGATTTAGGTTGAGGGTTGTAAGCATAAAGCGCCGCATACATAACCCTGCAGAAGGATGGGTTCTGCATAGGGGTGGTCGTCTTTTTCCCGGGCTGTAGTAGTCGGCATGCCTTAACGCACAGTGCAAACGGCTGGGTTTAGGTAGTGCAAGCCCACCCATTTTAGCCTTTACCTTGAACTTTAGGCTGGGACACCTGCCGTGCTGCCTAAACCTACAGTGAACACTATGGCAGAGTCTGAATTTCGGAAGCTGTTTACTTCAGCATCCATGAGTCAGCAACTGGTTAACAAATAAATAGCTGAAGAAAAGGCCTCACTTGAAGGGCAGGGAAACTACTATTGTTTTCCTTTCTTTGGTATTCCGGTCTCATGAGATTACATAAGCAGCTATTCTAACTTTAAGTAGGAATTAAGCATTTAGCACAGAGCTATACCCTCTGGGAGCTGACGGGAAGGGCTGGGGAAAGAAGTTAGCGAATGCCTGCTCACGTAATTAAGGCACTTCGTCCTCTCTCCTCTAGTCCCTGAACACATTCAACATATAATGCAGTCAGTCAAACTTTCTTAGATGAAACAGCCTGCAGTTCAGCAGACTTGCCAGTCTTCCAGCTGTTTAGCATGCTCTGCTATCTTAGCTCCTTTCCCAGTGAGCGCTAGTCTCACTGGAAGTTTTTTATTTTCTCCCCAAATTTATGCAGTTTGTATGATCTGAATGGTGAAAAATTCGCTGCAACCTGTTCTCATTTCTTTTATTTCCAATAATGTATTCTCTTACATATGTTTCCATTTGTTAAGCCAATCTTACACCCTTTAAAATCAGTAAAGCTATTTTAAATTGTGGTTAATTTCCAAGCGCATGGTGAATACGTAAATGAATGACTCTGTATCATTCCTTACTAATATGGGAGAACCGCTGACATTGTTTTCACTCAAGATGGAAATATCTCTTCTCCTCAGCAGCTCTCAGCAGTGGAATTATGTAGGGACTGCTAAGTAAATAAAAAGTCACCATGTGAAGGTCTTCTTTAGTCACAAATCATAGAGCATGAAGCTTGTCAATCTTTTCCCTGTGTAATTTCTGAAATTTCCCCCAATTCATCAAAATGTGGAGAAATAGCCCAGAAATATCCATTTCTGGAGTACCCGGTGAATGTTTCTGACCAGCGTTTTGTGTTCATAATTGTGTAGTCTGACCTCCTCACTAACACAGGCCATTGAGCTTCATCTGTAGTTTCTGTGTTAGCCCCATAACTTCTGCTAGAGGCACAGCATCTCTTTCAGGAAGAGACTATTTTAATTTTGTCAAGGAGAACAGAATTGGGTAAGGTGTCTGGTACCCCCAGTGCTTACTGTAAATCCTATTTCAGAATAACTAGTGTAGGTGTGGGATTTAATCTCATCTGGCACAGCCCCAGCCGAACAGTTTCACTGGGGTTTTACCTCAAAAATGTTAAGTATTGAATAGGTTCCCGTATCTTGTATGTGAAGAGGTTAATTACATATTGGGTATGTTCAAATCTCACAGCCTTTTTCAATGTCAATGAGGAAGTGAGTTCATTCCTGGACTTTCAAAAGCAGAGGAAAGGCATTTCCTTTGCGTAGAGCAAATTCTGTGCATGGGGAATAACATGAGAGGCTTATATGAGTGGCCAGAAATTCAGGCTAGCTTTACAAGTGGAGAGAAAATCTATTTGCCCTGTATCAGCAGTGCCAGAATTTCCCCAAGAAAAATTCCTCCAAAGAAGGATGTTTGTTTACGCATGGGAATTTACCAGCATTTGCTGAATTAAATATCAGACCATTTATTCCTATCTTCACAGAGAGGGTTTTGTAAGATTTCTGCCATGTACATTCAGCGAATGTGTTTCCATGTCACATGTCCCCACTTCTGTAATTTTTGCAACTGCAGAACACGGCCCACAGGCTGCTTACTATAAATTACCACTATAAATTGTACCACTCACTCATTCTTGATGGTGAACTTGATGATCTTTAAGGTCCCTTTCAACTCTAACCATTCTATGATTCTATGATTCTATGATTCAGGTGGAGAGACGTAAAAGTAGTCCCAGATAAATTTGGGAATAGTAGAGAGAGAGGAGTAGTGTATCACGTCTAGGAGATGCTATAGAAATCCATGAACCTCTGGTCTGCATGGATCACACTAACTGCATTTCCATCCTCATGGTCCTAGAGCATTAAAATTGAGGACTGTCTGACCTGGGTCACCTGCACCAAGCAAATGCAACTCTCTGTGTGTTGACCCTCTTCGTATGGAGTGGGAGTCCCTTTTCACGGCACAGTAACATAGTCCAGACCGTATGGGACAGGCAGCTACTGAGGGGCCACAGATTTATTATTTTTGATATGTTCCTGTAATAGTTGATTGTCCAAAAATATTTTGCATGCTTTCTAACTGGACTGATGAATTTGCCACACTCTTTAGAGGAAGCATTTCTTTGATAGACCAGTTTTACAAAAAGCTGCTTTTTCCATTGCAAAACCATATTTTTTTTTTCAAATGGGAGTGCTGCTGAAGTGCTAGTCAGCTCCTCATCATTGTCATCAAAATATATTTACCTTTCAAGTCCTCTCTGTATAGAAGAGTGTTGGAAAAGAAAACTAAGCAGATGCTTTTGCATGATAGCTGAAGATGGATTAAAGGAAATACACCGCTGTGGACAAAGTAGACTGAAACACTAGTACCAAAAATTTAAGTATGGTATGTACCACTTTATCCTAGCTGGGTCACATCTGGCTTGTGGAGCAGTAGTGAAGCAACCTAAGAAGTCCAGTGTACAGCTGATCCTAATCTCCTCAGCCTTCTTGTTCTGCTGTTTTGCCATTTTTTCCCTTTTATAGTTACGCACATTGTCCAAACTTGTTAATTTTAAGAATAAATGAAAGGGAAACACTAACTTTATGCTAATTCTTAGATAATTAGCTGGCAATGTGGGCTTGCAGACTAGAAAGCCAAACGCATCCTGTGCTGCATCAAAAGCAACGTGGCCAGCAGGGCGAGGGAGGGGATTCTGCCCCTCTGCTCCGCTCTGGTGAGCCCCACCTGCAGTGCTTTGTCCCACTCTGGAGCCCCCAGCATAAGAAGAATGTGGACCTGTTGGTGGGCCACAAAGGTGACGAGAGGGTTGGAGCACCTCTGCTATGAGGACAGGCTGAGAGCGTTGGGGTTGTTCAGCCTGGAGAAGAGAAGGCTCTGGGGAGACCTTATAGCAGCCTTCCAGTACCTAAAGGGGCCTACAGGAAAGATGGAGAGGGACTTTTTAAAAGGACATATAGTGATAGGACAAGGGGTAATGGTTTTAAACTAGAAAAGGAGAGATTTAGAATAGATATCAGGGATAAATTCTTTACTGTGAGAGTGGTGAGACACTGGAACAGGTTGCCCCGGGAAGTTGTGGGTGCCCCATCCCTGGAAGTGTTCAAAGCCAGGTTGGATGGGCCTTTGCGCAATCTGATCTAGTGAGAGGTGTCCATGGCAGGGGGGTTGGAACTAAATGATCTTTAAGGTCCCTTCCAACCTAAATCATTCTATGATAATTCTATGATAACTTGTCATAAAATTTCAGGAGAACATGAGACAGAAGCATGAGGAGCTCAGAGTCAGCAACTATTCCATGGGATTTCTTACTGCAGTAAAGGCCTTCACTGGCTTGACATATTGCGATGAGGCCGAGTATATCTGCCTACATAAGTTTCCCCTTACAATTTCAGCAGGTTTATGGCATCCTGTCATTTCCTGGCCTAAAAAAAGTCACTTAGGTGTGCACTGAGGAGTGGCTACGATATACTCCTAAAGAAATGTCTGCATTTCAAGGGTGGTTCCTGTTTACAAGAAAAAGCGAGAGAGAATGAGTATCAAAAGGTGTCCTGTATCGCATCTAGGAGAAACACCTAACAGCATGTGCTGGATACGCGTGTGATTAATGATTATTCTATCATGAAAGTAGCACGTGGGCTCTATGCTCCAGTAAGAATATACATCTATGTACATGTGTGTGCACAAATGGTAGAGAAGTGGAACAGAGAAGGCTAAATCTTAAGATGATAGAGGCAGCAAAATGCAAACAACACGGTTAAAGACTGTGGCATGTTGCCAACCGTACCCAATGTGTGGTTTTGACAGATTCCTCATGAATTTCTTCTCTTTGAGAGTCTCAGCAATAGCTTTTCAGCTCTTTTTAATGAGTCCTCTGAACCTTTGTGCCTTTGTCTTCGTTCGGGTACAGTGCCAAGCTGCTGTGCGGGGTAGCCCGGGCAGCGTAAGCACGAGTCTGTCTGCCCCCACAGCACCCTTACAGGTCATCCCACTACCTGAGCAGGAAAGTATCTCTTCCGGCGTATCCACTGGAGCTAACAGCATTGTGATCAGTTATAACCATGATTCAGAATCTGCATCCTGAGAGGGAAATTAATTTTGTTCACTTCAGCGTGATGAAAAAAATGAAAACAGAGTGATAAGCTTCAGGGTTTTCATGTCATGCTTCAAGAACATCAGTCCTAGGGATAAGTCTCTCAGCGTCTGTGGGGCTTGCTAGGTACGCTCTGACATGGTCACCCTCATCTAGCCCTTGTGAGTACACTCAGCCTGGGCACATTTGCCTTTTAAAAGTCCTGCATCTGAAATAGCAGTCATTACTTATTCTTGGTCACGGACTAGGACCTTACTCTAAGCACACATCATTCCAGCAGCCCCTGTGTTCCTACGGCTATTTACTCTTCTGGCTGCAGGTACGTTCGTTTGTCTGTGGGAGCAGGTATCTATGTGATCTGTCTCTGTTCTCTTTCTATGGTACATTGAATCCCTAGAGATGCAGGGAGGAAGTAATCTCTGCACCCTCTGCCTTTGTGGTAGATTTTTGTGGAGATTGCAGAAGGAAGATCTGTTCTGCCCCCTTGGCTGCTTGGCATGTATACCGTAATTGGGCATTAATGAAACCAGGATTATCTCTGACCTCATGTTCTGCAGAGAGATTAGTTCCTTTATAGATAGGACCAGAATGGGAAGGCCAAACAGGTCCAGCAGCCCGAAGTAGAGCAGCACTGTTACTTCAAAGTTCAAAATGAGAGTCTGCAAACTTTGGAGAAACTTCCTAGTACCGGAGCTATCCCGGGCAGAGCGGGCGACTCCTAATGAAGTCCTGCACGATTCTAACGAAGCTCTGCCGTAGTTCACCTACTTCCACTGAACTGTGCGTAAAAACCCCACAATGCTGTTGCAGTCCATAGCTAGTTTAACGTCTGAATTGCTCATCAAAAGTAAATCCCCTAACTGAACATTCACCATTGCATGAGTGGTTTTGCAGATTAGAGGCACCTTCGCATACTTACCCATGTCTTGCCTTGGTTCAATACTGAGTGTATCTGCTTGACGTTAAACCATCACTGTCATTATTTAGAGAAAGTTAATACGGCGTCTCTCAAGAATGAAATTATAGCATGTGTTTCAGTCTTATGTCTTAATTATAAGCGGGATCAGGCAAAACCAGTTTACTAAACTGCTCAGCATCACAGGTGTTAAAACTCAGTTTCCTATTTTTTCCATGTTTGTCAAATCATACATGTTTTGCATGAAAGTTGGTCTCCACAGTGAATTTGGGGAGGGAGGTGAGAAAGAGGGCAAGGCTGACTTAAAATAGCTCATTTGTTTCCAGGGATAAGGCCAGGGGAAAAATACGTCATTTTGCCTGCAAAAAAAAAAAAAAAAAAAAAAAAAAATTCAAGCAACCTTGCCTTTAAATTGCTCAGATGAGCCATTCTTTGGAGCAGAAACCTGACTTATGGCAGCAGAAAGGCTTATGCATTGGGGGTGTGCTATTTGCAACTCAAAGAAATGTCAGGCCAAACCTATTGCTTGTCAACTGCTATTTGCAGTGGGGGCTGGAGGCTTTTAAAAGTCAAACTACAGGTGGTTCTGTAATGAACTATTGTGTGCAAATTCCCCTTAGCTCCTCACGGTGACTACTGTACCACTGTGCCTCCCTCTGGTCTGGCTGGAGCTGTGTCTCTGGACCACGTCCTGCAGAGCTCACTCCGTGCCTCGGCTTGGCCGTGCTGCTTCCAGTGAGCAGCAGATCTGCCTGCCCTCCAAGAAGTGTGCTCTGGTTGAGCTGAAACCATCAGGAGTCAGATCATATGCTTGCACCTGGAAAATATTTCAGCGTGGATGCGAGGGGAAGTGGCAATTCCCTTTGTTGCCCAGTGGCCCAGGGGAGATCACACGTACAGAAGGTGGTTGGCCCTGTTTAATTTCTGCCTCTGACACAGAAAGCTAGGTGAGGACAGAGGCAAACCTGGATTTCCTTTACCCTCCTTGGTGAACTAAGGATATCTCTGAGCCATGCTGAAACACAGAGCATGCAGGAGTGTTTCAGTCCCTCTTGCTCAAACTGTGACACTTAAAGAAATAATTATTTATTTTCTATGTAGGAGAGAAAGCACCAAGGAGTTAGGTTTAATCGTAGACTAACGATGAATCTTACTGAGGTTACTCCAGTTAATAGCTAGATATTTCTAAATAGAGTGTGGTAGTCTCAACATGTGAGGCTGGGAGCATCTTACCCTGGATTATACCATCTGATGATATTTGCTATGGAAGAGGAGCCCAGGTCTCCTCAGATACAAAAAGTTAACCAAAGGCTGCTTAGTTAAAAGGCAGGAAGCTACAGCACTGCCTCCTTGTTCTTCGCCTTGTGCCCTTTGTTTCCTATGTTTCCAATACCATAAATGGAAAGGAAAGGTTTTCTAATGAGTAAAAATGCAGGTTAATATGATCTTTCAGGTTAATAAAAGGAACAGAAAGATCTGCATTTTCCTCCAGATCAAACCACTTCTTTTACTGATTTTTCAGCTCTTCCACCGAACCAAATCAGGTTTACCCAGCGCTGGAGTAAGTTGCCACCCTGCAACTGTGTTTTCCCCACAGGGTGACGGAGCATCCCTCTGCCGTCCCATCACAGATCCACTGTTGCCCACAGGGTACAACCATGCAGGGTGATCCAGAGAAGGTTTGCTGCAGCCCAGACCTGCAGGGCAAGGCTAGACCTCCTACAGTTCCTCTCCCCTGCTAGTCCAAATTAAGGTGGGAGGCAACGTAAATGAAGCTAGGGTGCTTCTCTCTATCTCGTGCTTTTAGTGGCCTTTGTCTTACTGATAAGCACAGTAGAAGAAGGTAGAAGAATACCTGTGACTCAGACGGAGCCTGGTGTTATTTGAGTGGCAGCTGAGACTTGGTGGTGGTTGCTGGTATCTGAAGTTGAAGAAGACTGAATTTCAGAGCTGGGGAAATGGGACACAGAACAGTTTCTGTGGGAGGCAGGAAATCAGGAGTAGCGAAGCTGCATAAGGGAAGCACTTCAGTCAAGCAATTCACTTATCAGTGGTACTAGAATAAAAACCAGCTGCGACAGGGGAATCGGTGACGGAAAAAAATTCCACGTATTAGGAACTAAAATACGGGACGAGAAAAGGAAATGACTAGAGAACGAAAGATCAAGTCAAGGAAGGAGATGAGTGGGACAGGAATAGAAGGAGCCCAGGGAAAAGGCTACGACGAGGAGTTGGGAAACAGAGAATAGGGTAGATAAAGGCTATCAGCAAAATGGCCAACATTATGAATTTTGAAGAGATGAAGACTGAGCCAGGAGGGCTAGGAAAGAGGACTGGAACTTGGTAAAGCAAGAAGCCTGGAGTTTGGTGGAAAAGCTTGAGGAACAGAGACTGAAAGTTGAAGAGAACAAAATTAGATGGATAAGAAAGAAACAGGTGTAACCCAAACATGGAGGAGTGAGGAATGAAAAGGAGAAAATGTGAGGCAGTGGGCAGAGACATGTATGCCCCACTACATGATTTGTGTTTGAGCCTGAGTTAGTGTTCAAGCCCCTTGAGTTTTGCCATTTCTACACCAGATATCCATTTAATCTATCCACTGTTTTTGTCCCACACTTCCTATCACTTCCCATGAAATTAAAGAACATTAAAGTCACTAAGTGTGATATGTGAGAATGCCCATCTGCTTCAGAGTACACAAAACACTCCTGAGGGAGTCAGGGGTGCAAAGCAGAGTGAACAGGACATTCCCCATGCGTCCAGGACCTCTGCCCTGCTCACCGTGTTGTTCTGAAGCTGCAGGCTGAAGGAAGGGATTGTACTGAGAGCCAGCACAGCCGCCTGGTGAAGGTGTTCGCGTGCTGGCCTGGGAAATTGTACTTTATCTTCTTTGCTGCAAAATTTCTGTGTGGTGCCGGGCAAATTTTTGAAAGCTACTTTGTCAGAGGTGGTGATCAACTGGGTGCTCCTCGTATTTCGCATGTGTGGGTGGAGATTTCATGTCTGACACGAAGGAGTGCTGAGTTCTCACAGCTGTAGCTGAGGTAATGCATACTGTGCTTTGGAGACAGAAAGTAGAGTATTAAATAAACTGAGAAATGAAGTCCTAGGGAGTACACAGAAGTAATGGAAACTTCTGACCTTAATCACTTTGTCCTTCAGTTCCAGATGTGTAAAATGTGGATTGTACCACCCCCTCATGTTGCAGGTCTTACGAAGAAAGATTAGCTAACATTCAAAGATACTCAGATGCTTTAGCGATGAGGCAAGAGCAAGAGTCTGTGAGTAATTTTATTTGTGGAGCTGTTTTTGAGTAGTAGGTAAAGTGTGAGGCTAGGCGCTGAGCAAAGGGGAGGACACGAAAGCCCAAATAGCTGCTCACCAAATGACTAGCTTTGCAGCCTGCGCATGCAAAGAGGTGGCAGTGGGGTGGAAAAAGTTATTGTGGGATGGTGAAAGGAATCTCTCCTAAGGCACAGAGCAACTGAAATAGAGCTGCAAATGTAACTTAAATTCTGGGATTTCCTACTGTGAGTGGCTGGTTTGAAAATGTCTGTTGAACATTTTTGTGGACAATGTAGACTTGTGTTAGCAAACTCTTAGTAAATGGACATTTCTCTCTGCAAGGAAAGATGAGTGAGGCTTTCCTCCTTGTAGTATAGTATACTGTGTTAGTGAATAATAGTGTTATTAATGCAGTAATTTTAATTAATGTTGGCAGGGGTTTTTTATTTTAATTAATAGTAGCAGGGTTTTAGAAAAGCGGGCAAATATCACAACCATTCTACAGAACTATCCTATCTGGATTTGAAATGAGCATTGTAGAGTTGGGGACAAACCACAGATCCTTGCATCTTGCTCCTTCCACTTTAGATCAAACAAGACATGTATTTTTGTTCCAGTCACTTCGTGTTAGAAACCCTGCATAAATAAACACAAGTCTGCAGTCAACCTTGGAGTCTGGGGGTTGTCTTACCATTTAACATAACTTGGGGGAGGCCTGGGATGAACAATTATTTGTGAACACCAAACATGTTAGAAGAGAAATCCAGGCCTGACATTGAAGGAAATTTTAATGAATCTTGATTTTACAAAAATCTCTGGGGTATGAGTGGATCTGATTTTATGGAATTGAAAGAGCTTCTGGTATCAAGATCACAGCTCAAAGCCAAGGACACGGACGAGAGGTTTAGCTTTGGAATGAAAGGCAGTTTCCTAGAACTGACGTTTACCTGTACCTTAATGAGCAAAGGGGTACTCCTTTCCATTGCACTGAGAGTATGTGGAATCCCCTCTCATAAGTGATAATGAAACTGTAACTGATACTTCTAAAATCACACATTTGGTGGTTTGTTTTTTATAAATTTCTGTGAGTCACAGGAATCTGTGAGGCCAGTTGGGAGCAGGGGGAGAAAAAGAAACCCTCTAGAAATGTAGGTCGCTAATTATCAAAAAGTCAGTGGAGAAAATATAAAAGCCCCAAACCAAGTACAGTAACTCTAGTCACTATTTTTGGTACAGAAACATTTAATTTCTGAGTAAATAAGAACACAGAACTTTGAACTGTGCTTTCTTCTCCACCATGAAAACAAGATTGGAGCAAAATTTATCCCAAATATTAGAGTCTGTAGATTCAGAGGAATGAATCTCACATGATGTGGGACATTTACTAGTAACATTTTAAAACTCAGTATACATGATTTTCCTGGTGGCTGTCTTCACTAGTGGATTCTCTTGGTCTCAGATATGAGTTTTCTCTTTTACATACTCTGTATTCATAGCAGGAAGGGCAATGTCTTCTCTCCCTCTTTTTTTTTTTTTTTTTAAACTTTTTGTAATATTTAACAATGTCTTCAAACTAGGACTGGAGCTTTCTTCAATTGCACTGTGGAAGTAATAAATGAAAAAGTAATATGAAAGTGTCATCTCCAGCTTTTCCAAGGCAAACCCAAGATAGTAGAGTCATTAAACAAATGAATTGTGCTGATTCTCACCTTCTTTTCTCCTGCAGCTCTAACTACAGCTGAAGTTGTGGGCCTGACATCAGCTACTTGAAAATGCTTAATAGTAGCTGTGAGCAGAAAATGCTGCAGGCCTTGACCTATCATTTTTCTTCACCACAATCAGAGCATGTATCTCATTTACACAACTGATTGTCTGCTGTATTTGCTGTTGCGGTGTGTTAGGATTTGCTCGCAACAAGCACTGTCAGTCAGGATTGGGACCTGTGACATGGAGGAGTCAATGGGTACAAGCAGCTCCTGAGAGGTATGTTGAGATCTGGAAGAGACCACAGAAGCAGTAACACAGTTCAAGGAGGTCTTAAGTTCTCAGATTCTTCTCAAGCTATAAAGGACCCTGTTAACGAGGTTTTATGGCAAATATGATGTTAGGAAGATGATCTTTCCAGTGTACCTCTTCTCCATGCAATAACATGTTTTTGGGGAAAGATTCAGCAGCAGGACTGCTAATTACAATTCTTAATGGTGTTGTTTCTAATACAGTCCATTTGAAAATCTGGATTATTGTCTGGAAGAACATACCTGTTTTTCATAGTGGCCTGATGTATGCAAACACATGAACTTAGGCCCTAAATTCTCTGTTTTTTAAAGAACAGTGAAAAAATGGAGAGGCAGTACAGTATATGTAGGGTACGTATCTTATCTGACCAGTTGGAAAAACAGACAAATAGTTGGGTGCGCAAGACTGTTTGCAACAGAAGATTCAGTTTTCAAAAATAAAGAGTAGTATTTGTGGGTTGGAGAAAGCATCCTTCACTGGGAGATTTAAAGAACACAAAACTCTGGACTAAAAGAAGATCAGCTTGGTTTTTTGTAGGCATTTTCTAAAGGAGACAGGACTGGGTGCTAATTGTAGAAAAAGGCAAACAACCCCAGTAACTGAAAGTCAAAGCTAGGTACGTTCAAATTAGAAGTTAGATGTTCACAGTTAAATTATAGTTAATCATTATTGGGACAAATACAAGATGGAGCCAAGATCTCTTGAATGTCAGATCAAAACAGGACAGCTCTCTGGATGATAAGCATCAACAAAACACCACTGAATGCAACTAACTATGTTCATTGCAGGGGTGACTAGGAAATGTGTAACGCTGGTGCTGGCTAACAATCTGATTGCTCCTCTCAGGTTAGGACGCTCTGAGGCTGTAGGTTATCACTTTGTTGAAAAATACATAAACCTCCCTCTGCTTAGATAAACAGGTCACAAACCCAACCGCACACCAACTTCTGTGGAGAAAAAGGGCTGGAAGATATTTTCAGAAATAGCTAAATGATTTGGAAGTCCAGGTCCCACCTTCAGAAGCAATCCTTTTCCTTATCTGTGCTGAAAAGTCCAGATTATTGCTAATATATGAGGTGGCAATGTGTCCTCGTGGCAAAGCCTGTCAGAAGCATCCTGGGCTGCATCAGGATGAGTGTTGCCAGCAGGTGGAGGGAGGTCCTCCCCTCTGCTCATCGCTAGAGAGACACACCTGGAGTGCTGGGTCCAGTGCTGGGCTCCCCAGTACAAGCGAGACACAGACCTGCTAGGGTGAGACACATGAAAGGCCACAAAGATGATGAAGGGACCGGAACATCTGTCATATGAGGACAGGCTGGGAACTGCTCAACCTGGAGAAGAGCAGGCTTGGGGGGATCTCGTCAATGTGTAAAAATATCCGGCTAGCAGGAAGTAAAGAAGAGCTCTTCTCAGCAGTGCCCAGTGACAGAACGAGAGGCAACGGGCACAGACTGAAACACAGGAAACTCCATTTAAACATAAGAAAAAAACATTTTTACTGTGAGGGTGGTCAAACACTGGAAGATGTTTCCCAGAGAGGCTGTGGATTGCCCAGCCTTGGAGATATTCAAAACCCAACTCCGACACAGTGCTGAGAACCCTGCTCAAGCTGACCTTCCTCTGAAATGGATGGCCTCCACCAGGTGACCTCCAGAGTTGCCTTCCCACCTCAGCAAGTCTGGGGCTCTGTGACCATGGTAAAGACGCAAATTCAGCCCAAGTATTACAGCATGACAGGTTTCTTTATCTGGATGAACCTTGGTTTATGATAACCCCACACAAATATCACTCTCCATTCTGGTCTTGCTGGATGCGGGCATTGGCAAGTAAGTACCTTGTCTCATACTAAAATATTACTGGTATTCACTGGGCGGTGTGTTTGTATTAATACATAAATAAACACAAAGATATTTATAAATAAATATATACAAAATATTGTTTCATGCCAGTGCCACTTGCTCCAATTCAACAGCTGGTAATTAATGAAAAGTGTTTGCTACAGTTATGTATCAGAACTGTTACCAGCACAATTATGTTGGCAGAAAATCACCTCTCTTATCAACTTGTTTATACTGATTTAAAAAAAAAAAAGTATACTGAAGTCCCAAGTATTTATGTAAAAAGTCTGGCATAAGCTCCAAAATCATATAGGTATTTTTGAATCATTCCATCCTGATACGCAAAGTAGTAGTATAGCTAAGGGCAAGCAGCCATCTGCTTCCAGAGGAGACATATTTACATGGCTGTGAAAGTGCTCTATGCTTCTATATCACGGGAAAAGACAAAAATTATATTGATGGAAGTTAGCTCTTTCTTGATAAACTACGTCTGAGGCAAGAGTTGTACAATTCTAGTAAAAAATCACACCCCTCATTTACAAAGTTCCTTGTCAAATAATCTGGGGTTTTCAGAGAAGCGAAGTGACTCTTTTTGCTTCTATTTTTTTTAAAGTTTGGACACTGACTCTAGTAAGTGAGAGGGTTGTTGGAGTGTGGATATTTCAAATACATCCTGAAACTGGATTAGCTGAGGTGGAATAGACCTGTGTGTGTAGACATTAGATAGAAAGTTTCTTTACCAACATACACAGTTTCTTAAACACTTGTAGAGTGAAACATCATCCTGTTAACCCACTCAAAAAAGGAGGAGGTGTAACTCTTCTGTGTAGGGCCTGTACCCACAAAGCAGTTATGGGTCATAAAGCTGTGCTCACTTTCAAGAAAACCAAAAATGGCTGAATCAGGTAATAAACATCTTTGAATAGCTATGTTTTGACTAAATGAGGTATACAGAAAAATAGCAATACCTTCCTCAAGAAGAAGGAGGGTCTTGAAGAACCCTTTTTAATATAAGGCAACTATTAATTATTTCTTAAATTACTACCTGTGTTGTTCAGATCTTCAAAGATTACTGGTTATTTTGGTGTGTTTTATTTTTTGTGTACTGGCCACCCAAAACAAACTCAAGGACAGTTATACACACAGTCTACACAGCTACATAGCAGTATAGAAGATTTTGGTCTGTTTAAGTACCTCTCAAAAAGACACCACCAAACGAAGGCAAGTGAGATGACTAGTCACTTTTGAGGGGTCTGCCCTACAAAGACAGGAGTGTGCTTCTGGGTGCACATTGGCAAGTATTATTCCTGGGCTGTGGAAGCACTGAGATCCATGGTTTTCAAAGGCAAGTGTTTAACGCTGCTGCAAGCCTTTGGCATTTCCCTGCCTGGCAGTCATGACATGGGGTAGTTTTGCCTTGTGGTGGTTACCCCTGGCCAGTAGTACAAGGCTTCCACAACTGGGGGAAGAACATGCATGATCCTCCTACCATTATTTTATCAGTAGGGGAGAGTCTGCTGCTGTTACGTGCTGCAAACTGGCTTGAAAACTTGCACAGTAGCTCAGTTTGGTGACGCTGCATCATGGTAATACATGCTAGGTTGCAAAGTTGCTGTTGTTGTGACTTCAAGCAATAGCGCTTTTCTCCTAGCAGGTGCACATTTACAGAATTAAGAGTTAAGCATGAGAGGCTGATCTAAGAAAGAAGGTCAAACCACTTTCATCCTTTCCTGTTGTCTCCCTTCCTTTGCACAGCATTTTGGCATGATGAAGTATTTATGACTTTCTCTGCAAATAACAAATCTGTGACTGCAGCCGTGAAATCCCTCTTAACCTTGTTGGTTCTTTTCATACCTGTCAGTGGCCACAACAGATCAGTTGTTGCTTAGGGACGGCTGTGGACATAAAACTCATTTTATTTGCCTTAGTTACACAATCGGTATCACCGCAAAAGGGACTTATCTGGCTCACTTGCTGGCATAGCCGCTTCAAGAGATGGTAGATTTAAGTCATTGGTATGGTGTATTTCTGTCTTTTGCTACGTGTTCCGTGGAAAGGCCCATCCTTGCCATGCTGGTCTGGATTAAAACTGTGTGCTAAAGATACATGCATGTGGGAATGAAAAGCCACTATATTCTTAGAAATGGATGGCCTCTGGAAGTGGTGAGTGTAGCGGTCAGTCATCTCAGCCCATTTCATGTACCAGATGTGGGAGGATGCACCCACGCTTGTTAACATTTATATAGGTATAGGCTAATTTAGCATTGCTTGACTGCTGTCTTTTCAGCAATATCTTCTTTTCTTGCTCTCTTTTATTTTTTTTTTTCTTCAGAGGGGAATGCCAGACTTGACTAACAAAGACAAGAGCAGACTAAATGTTTCCTTCACAGGAAGCCACTAGCTCTCTGCTTAGCAAGTGGGGAGGGAAAGCCTTTAAAACTGTTCAAACTTTCTTATGCAAATTTCAGTTACACACAAGTTAAACTTTTGGGAGAACGTCCAAGGGAAAACCTACTCAATTGGAAATTAAGCCCCTCGGCCTCTTCCGAAAAGTGACTGTGGTCCCTCAGTGATTATAAATGCACAGTACACAAAACTGCATGCAGCACTACACAGAAATCTAAAGGTGGAGGGGCTTTCAGGTCTTCCAGGGTGTTGTTCCACAGTTTCTGTCCAATCTAGTTTTGGCTGAGGATAACATCTTTTCTAAGAAAAGCATTAGAAGAGCTTTGAAGAAAAAAAAAAAAAAGGCATTGAAAGGCAAAGTAATGCAGTCTCCCTGGACGAGCATGACAGTTTCTCAAATGAAGGCTGTTACTACAGGTGTAGCCAGAAAATCAGTGTTTGAGTGACTGTTTGAAACATCTGCATATACTATAATTATTAGAAAACATGCTGGAGTCTCGTCAGAATTCAAGGATGCTTTCTAACTGCTCTTCTCACATACATTGAGGTGAGCATTTTTATTTCCAGACTGTTCTGCCTTGGACCTGGGACCTGTATGTGTACTTTCTTTGTGACCTCAGTGGTGGTAATCGCATCATATAAAGATAAGCACATATGCAGGGACTGAGGCCTTAGTCAGAGGCAAGATACCATCAGACAGTAAAGCAGAAAGAGTGGTAATTGAGATGTGGGCCATTGTTTACAGGTGGTCTTCTCCAGCCCTCACAGTAAAAGAGATGTGGAGCAGTTCAGGTGAATTAAGAAACACTGCAGTTGTCATAATGGTCGTCTTAGAAAAACAAGTGTCGGTACCAAGCTGTCTTCCCTGGACTTCTGCCTCTCTCTTGCTGAGAGGCACAGAAAATGATTGTGATTGTTTCCATTGGGTTTTGTGGGGTCTTCTGCAGAGGGACAAGTGTCTTAGTTGGGTTGCATGGATGGTTGCCTAAAACCGCACTGTGTGGCACACGTATCACAAACCTGAAACCATCGTGTGCCTGGCCTGACAGCTGCCTGCGAGACCAGCCTGAGATTCTGCTTTTATATAGGCCAGCATCTAACGCTCCTAAGGAGGGAATACCATAGATGAGAATCAGGAGAGCAGAGAGTTATTCGGGCATGTTCCCTCCCTTCACCTCCCACCCCGCTATTGCCAGGAAAGGAGGCAGCAGCTTGTACTACCAGAGGATGCCTTTTGCATTTGAGTGAGCTACCTGCAGCCAAGCACGTCTCAAAGCAGGCACAAAGCCCCAGGGAGGTGTTGCTGCTTGAGCTAATGCTTCAGGGCAAGAAGTGCAGTCTGTCCCTTGAGCTCTGAGCCCAGTTTCCTCAGCTCAACCCCTTCACCACCGACAGGAGGCACAGCGTTTTATCACGGTCACATGGCCGTGCATCTTCATGAGGACCGTCTGCCTAGTAGACAGCTCTTGGTGTGCAGGACCTGGGTTGCACTCTTGCTTCTGCTATGGTATATCTCTGACTCAGTTTCCTCAGCCATGAAATGTGAATAAGGATGCTGCTGTCCTTTGTGAAGGCTGCTGAGCAATGTGGGTGGAAGCGGTGCACGAGGGAGAACTGGGAAGCGGCTTAGGGGCAGAACACGACTCTGGCCTGCCACAGGCTGCGGTGTGCTACGATGCTGTGCGTACGTAGTGACAGTGGTAATCCTTCTCAGATAAGGAGAGAGATGGTCTGAGTTGCCTTAGCTACCCTTGCTTTGCTCATCTTCTTGAGGAAGCAGCCACTTTTATCCATGTGGTTGACGTCGGAGAGAAGTGACCATTCTCTAGAGAACTGAAAGTACTTTTTGGCATGTCAGAACATTTTATACCCTAACAGATAAGCACAGCAGTTGTTACTGGGAAACAGCTCAGGCCAAATTGACTGTCTCTAGCTGTCCACAGCCTTAGGTCGTCACATGGCCTCACATCAGCCGATAAAGTGCTCTGGGCCCTGCTGGAGGGTGGGAAATGGTGAAGGAAATTCCCAGGTGCTGCAGATGGTAACGTGGCAACAGTGGAAGCAATGATTCAGGAGGCAGCATTATTTTCTCTGAGTCACTGCTGATCATTTACCTCTGCCTGATATTAGAGAGACTGTTGCTGCAGAGTTACTATATTTCTCTTGATATCTAAAGCTCAAGTTTTGACACTTTTTAGCATCAGCAGAGGCTACAGCACTTTTTGCAGCAGCATGTTGAAATGAGCCTTTATTGGGTCGTGAGAGATGAGGTAAGAAGCCTGGGACTTAGAGGTGAGCTGTTCTATCCCTGCCCTAAGGCAGGACCGCACACACCTCAGCTGACCCTGACAGATGTCCCTGTTACCTGCAATGCCCCTAAACACCTGCAACAGTAAGGGTTCCACATGCTCTCTTGGCAACCTGGTCCAGTGTCTCCTTAGCTTTACTGACTGGAGGTGTCTCCTCACGTTTAACTTCCAGCTCCCTGACCTGTGCGCTCTGCAGCTGGAGCCAAGTAGTGTGAGTATAAGTGTCATTTGGCACCAAACACTTCCGATTTGTAGGAAGGAAGTGAAGGATTCCTTTTCCCATTAAAGAAATGTGGGGAAGTTAGGTATTTATAATGGAAATGCCTAGCTTTAGACTTCGATTTCCATCTTCATAGTGAAAAGCCAGCATAGAAAGCCCACCACTGCAGGCTGGGTGTCGCAGGCAGCCCTGATCTGCATTTAGGACCAGTGGCAGCACCAAGCCATAAACCCCACGTTGCTGGCACATGCTGTTACTGCTGGTGGTCCAGGGCCTGCGAGCCCAGACACCACTTTGCTCCAGGGCTTCACGTGTCTGCAGTGAAGCTGGTGGCCATTGTGATGGAGGTGGGTTAGAGTGTATGCGGGCTACTGAGTCACTCTGTGGGTAGTGGGAGGGCAACGGTCCCATTTGGCTACCTTGTCCTTGGACACACTTCCCCAAGCATCCTCTTGCCATGCAATGGGTGGTGAGCACTGTGGAAATCTGGCATTTTTCTTATTTTGATTGTGTGTGGAATGAGTAATTCCTAATGGACAATGGTGGTTTCACCCAGGCTGGGTGGTGGCACTGAGCGTGCTCCACATCACATCGGCTGGGTGATCACGGTGGGGTGCTGACACCAGGCAGGGTTTGGGGCACAGCCGAGGCAGCACAGCAAGACAGGGAGCGGCACGAGGAAACCTGGGAAGTCACATTCCTGCCACGGTGATGCCAGCAAAACTTTTTAAGATTCAGCTTTCCACAGAAAAAAACACAAATGAGGCTAATGTCTTGTTTGAAAGCCTTCAAAGAACTTCAAATCAGTCCTATATCCCTTCTTGTCCTATAGACTTATCTTTTATTTCACTTTTATCAACCAGATAGTTAAGCAAAGAGATGGATCCTTGATAAATCAGAACAGCTCAGCTGAAGTCAATAGCACACCTATGTTATTTTAGTAGCAGCAAGTGGGTTCAGACCCCAAATTGAAAAATTTATTTTCTGCCTGGATATAAATTCGTGTTGCAGGTCCTCACTTTCCCACACTGTCCCGTCCTGCTAAAGATGCCACCAGGCTGGTTCAGCTTGTTTCACTGTGATTGTGCCATTAGTTTTTGGTGCTTTGGTTTGTACTTAGCAGGCACTGCCTGCATAGCAATTCCCTTATTAATTTTCTCTTTCAAAAGTGGCAACCTTACCTTCTCCTTACCCATCAAAATTCTGTCCTCAAATCCCAGCTTAAAATTTATGCATATATCATATACATGCTTGTATATTAATTCATTCCCATGCCCGTGGTTAATTTATCAAGAATTTTGTATTAGCCAAACTCTTGCAGTTGCGTAATGGAGGAAAAAACAAAGGAAACCCACTTGAATCATTCATACTACACATTTACCAGTACTCCTTAATGCATCTAGTTCTCATGTATCAAGTACATGGCAATTTCCCAAGAATCAGCTGCCACTTTACTGAAAGTGATTTTTAGCTATATGACCAGGGAAAGCCACTATTACTTTTCATTTCCCAACAACAAACGATTTAGTTTGAAATTCATATTTTGTAATAGCTGAAATGAAGTTATTTTCTACCAGCCAATCCTGATGACTTTTTACCATAAGACCAGCAACACCGGACAGATGGAAGCGGATCATTTCCACTAAGAGAGGTCATCGGCTCTGTTGCAAAAGTGGCTACTGATTCCGGCTGGACACATAATGACTAATGTTTAATGAACAGTTTTTGCACGTCTGTTGGTTTGCTTATTTTTACTTTACACTGACTTTGTACCTTTTCTACTGTTTTGACAAAAGCCCCACAGTTTCTGAAGTGCAACTGTTTTTGCCCAGCTCTGCTTCTAGCAGTCACTTAAAAGCATTTTACCTTTAAGGGCACGTACTCCTGCTGATACAGATGTCAGCTCTAAAGAGGAAAGTGGTTTTTCTCTTTTTTTGGTTATCCTAGTTTTGACCTGGCAAACCTAGGTGTGATTTAGATGGTTGCCAGCTACGCCAGAGGGCTCGTTGGGCTGGCTGCAGCTGGGGCCAGAGGCTGATCTCACACACATTGTTTTCACAGGCGTGCGACTCTGCTGACGTCCTTCGGCTTCCGGCTCGGTGAGGCTGCGCTCGGCATCCTCGGCTTTAGGCACAACTTGTACCCTCTTAGACTTCACCCTCCGGCTCTCGTTTTGCTTCATCAGCCCTTCCCTACCTGCAAATAACATTTGACCATGATGGCAGCGTGGGGTGGCTGTGGGGAGGGAAGGTCCCCTCTGCTGCAGCCCTTTTCGGTGGCAGCAGCGTGGGTGAGGTAGGTGTGCGCAGGAGGGAGAGGGAGCAAGTTTCAGGCAGGCGCTGGTGAGACATGCGGTGGGTGGTGTTTCCCCCTCCACCCCCGCTAAACCTTCAGGTTACAAGTGGGTTGAATACTGTCAGGTCATAGGCACGTTATAAAAATAAATGCATAAAAAACAGACAAAAAAATCCACCTCAGAGGTGGGTAGGTTACCAGTGAGGGGGCAGCAGCACGGCTAAATCAGATCATCCCGCTTTCTGGTAAACACTGAGAGTAAAATCAACTGTTCCTACTGCCAGGCTGAGAGGCTTTGCCTTCCCTAGCGTTGCTGGTGTCAGTGCTGTACTGCACATCTTGAACGGCCGCACCAAGGAAAGGTCCTGCCCACGCTGATGTTTCTGAGTGTATTTGAAGGTACTGAGTGCCCTTTTCTGGTGTCAGATCGGAATAATAATAACTGGCTAGCGAGGAGCTTCTCTGAGAATTACTGAGACCAGAATCGAGGGTCATGCCTGTGCATCCTTTTGCTTTTGAGGTAGCAGTCAAAGCGGCAGTTTCAGGTGTTATTTGGAGGAAACCTGGGCAGACAGTGCTTCTCTCTGTGTTCCACATCTGTCCTTTTTTGAACCCCATTTCAGTAATAAACTCATGTAGCATTCCCCAAAACGGACATCTCATAACATAGGCTGAGGATTGTGCTGCCTGAAATATTCTGCTGTCTGTAATTCAGAAGTAGTGCTGTGTTTTGTCAGCAGAAGCAAGAAAATCAAAAATATCTTTCACCCTTCTGCAAGAACTCTTACTTCTTATTGCCAACTTAAGGCAGTCTATTGTTGTGAGTCTATTGTTGCTTTAAATTTGCTAAGCTTTACTGCAAACATAACTGTAATATGCTGTGACTGCTTACAGGGCTGATTTAAAGAGAACATTTGATTTTCCAGTGGTTTCTAGATTTGGTGAAGAACTGAAGAAAGTAGGAAACCTCCAATCCAGTGCAAATGGAAGGATGTTAAAGGTCAGGGCTGCCAGACCCTGGATAGACTGACAATACGACCTGACAAGAACCTAATGAAATTCAACAAAAGCAAGTGTGAAGTTGTGTGCCTGGGAAGGAAAAAGCCCTTGTAGTGGTGTAGGGAGGGGAATGACTGGCTGTGGAGCAGTCCTGCTGTAGAGGACTGGGCACAGGCAGCAATCTGAACGTGAGCCAGCAATGTGCCCTTGCACCAAAGGAAGTCAACAGCATCCTGGGCTGTGTCAACAGAAGAGGGGAGGGGGATTATCCCTCTCAGATAATCAGACCACATGTATAACACCGTGTCCAGTTTGGTACATCCTACTCACCTCCCAAATATAGGAAAGTTGGAGCACGTTCAGCAGAGGATCACCAAGATGGGATGGAGCACTTGTCCTGTCAGAAGAGGCAGAGAGATTAGGTGTGGTTCAGCCTGGGGAAAAGACATCTTTGGAGGGACCTGACAGTAGCCCCCCAGCACCTATGGAGAGACCAGCAAGGAGATGGTGCCAGGATCTTCATGGCACTACACAGTGCGAGGACAAGAGGCAAGTGATTGAAGTTGAAACGAGAGGTTCAGGCTGGGTGTAAGGAGACTTGTCCCCATGAGGAGAGTCAAGCGCTGGACCAGGTCACCCAGTGAGGTTATGCAGTCTCTGTCCCTAGAGGTTTTCAAGACTAACTGAACAGAACCCCGAGCAACCTGGTCTGAGCTCACAGCTGAACCTGCTTTGAGCAGGAGGATCCTATGTCAAGGATTTAGCTGATATCCCACACTCTGAGTGTCATGAAAAGTCTCAGAACTGAGTGAAAGGTTGAAAAGGTAAAAGGAATGTATTTTGACCCCTCTCTCCACCTTTGAAAAACTGATTTAGCTGCAGTCCAGCAGCAATGGTATTTCCTGATTTCTCTAACTGTGCTCAGGCAGCGGGTGTGTGTAAGTGTCCGGTGATGAGCTCAGAGGAGGTGAGCGCTTGGCAGAGGGGACGATGCACTCGCTGCCTGAGGAGCTTCTAATGCTAAAGCAGGGCTTAATCAAGCATGAGTAACTGAGCCTCACGGGATGCTTTGTAGGCTCCGAGGTAAGAACAGAAACCCAGCTTTCTCCAGCAAGATATACCCAGCAGGATACCCCTGGTAAATGAGGTGCTGATACACATAGAGACAAGCATATAACATTGGCTGATTTTAACAGTTTTAATCTCTCTAGAATACAAAATCAAGATTATACCAATACCACAGCATTAATATAATTGCAGTTATTTGGGGTATTTCACTTCCCAACCTAAAATTAGTTGTGTGCAAATTCATCTCCGGGACTAGGGTACCCACGTTGCCTGTAGGGCAGTTGCTGTGCTCAACAGTGCACTGTATCATACTTCTTCCTTCCTTTCTTGTGGCTCAGAAGCCCAGTGTGAGTCTGTCGCCTCCCCACGGATCCTAGGCAGCCAAGAGAAGTCACCGCGTTTGTGTTGTTCTTTTTTTTTCTTCAGTGAGTGCAGGAATTACCACAATTGAATGAATAACTCATTCATGAAAATGATGCATGAAAAAGAAAAGTGCTCTGCTGTTATTCTTGGAAATTGTTGACCCAGTTGCTTTTTTTTGCCTTTGCTGTGGTGGGGGCCGGCAGCGCCTGTCGCTGGGAGCCAGCGAGTTCATGCTCAGTGAAAGTTTGTGAACGGGGAGGGGAGGAAAGGTGCATGTCTTCTGGAGATAAGCTCTGACCCTCTGCCACTGATGGCTTTTGTGGGTGTTCTCAGAAAGTCCTGCCAGGCAGCCGGGGTGACTCACCGGCAGCTGACTGAAGACAGGCAGGAGACCAACAGCTCCAGCACAACTGGAAAGTACAGAGTGAGCCCAGTGCACACCAGAAAAAGGAGAAGATGACATGCAGTAATGTGTCTCCCTGTCTTGTCTGTCTGTCACAAGGCCAGAAAAACCAGTGACTCTGTATTCCCTGTAGGATGTAGGGGAACTCAGTGCTGTGAAGCCACCTTCATTCTTGCAAGAGGGCATGTTACATGGTGACATACCAAAAGGGGGGAGATATCACAGCTTTTCTGCAGACTGCTTGTCAAACCAGACATTCTCAGAAAAATGTGATACTAAAATGTGATCTTTTCATGGGCACAGCGTACCTTCAGGATCCCTGAGGACTAGGGTCAGGTTTACTCTACCAAACCTCCTCACTCCCCTATGAAACTCCTCTTGCCACTTTCCAGCAGGCAACTGGTGGAGACCAAAAGGGATAATGCACAGAAATGAGACAGCCCAAGTCTCATTTCGTGGCACCTCCTTCACTGGAGGCTCTGAAGAGCAACTTAGGGTAGCCAGTTCTGTGCATTAGCCCTGGTGCTTGTACAGCCTCACTTCCTACAGAGCTGTGCCTTCAGCCTTTCCAATGGCAAGCTTCCGATGGAGAACTTCCTGTGATGGGCTTGTTTATAAGATGCCCCCTCTCTGCAGACTCACTGGTGCCTGAGGAGGGATTATACTCCTGCCATAGTGTCCCTCCAGCCCCTGGGCTACTCGCCCTGACAAACTGCCTCTTCTCACAGATTTAGCAGAATTTAATTTTTTTTCAGAACTCCTGCCCTGAGAGTCATGGTTGACATCAGCCAACAGGCTCTGGGGTAGCCTGCAGGGCATTTCTGAGAGAGGGGGCAGGCAGGCAGGCAGGCAGACAGACAGACAGACATACACACGGTGACTCCTGTCACTTTTTAAGGAAGCTGAGGTGAACATCTGCTGGGAGTGACCCCAGGGGGGAACTTACTGCTGCCAGGACCCTGCCTAGATAGATTTGGAGTTAGAAGACCACCAGCAGCACGTGTCTGGGGTTTACATGAACGGGCCTTACCATGACCCTGCCTGGACATCTCAGGGCTGTGTCTGATGCTGGTTCCCCTCACCGGGCCTGATCCTGACTCACACACAGGCCAACATCCCGTCCCCATCCCCAGGGAGGTGCCCCATGCCAAATCCTGGACAATTCCTTCCTGGACATGGATGCCCAAGGCATGTTAACCAGGACTGAAAAGTCACTGGGGTGCTTGAAGCTGAGGATCTACTGCATGTTCCCAGCTGCAGCTGAGACATGGTATTTCAGGGGGCACTGACCCCCCAAGCCCGGCTCCCACTGACGCCGAAGTTATTCATCAAAGGCAGGAAAAGAGCCTTCCTGGTTTCAAGCCTCTGGGGAAGCACCAAGGCATGGGCTCAGAATGATACAATACAGAGCAAGCAGTGATTCAGTTTTGATTCAAAGCCCCTGGCAAAGGGCTTGGACAGCTTTGTTTTTTCTCTTTCCCTTGGAAGGGCAGCTCTCCACCGGTATTACATCCCGGGGGGGGGGAGCTGTAAATGCATTTCCCCCTTCCTGCAGTGTCAAAAGCAGGAGGGTTTTGTGAGTCCATCGAAAAGCCCATGAAATCCATTTCGCTTCTCTCCAGCGGACAAGTACCATTCAGGTGGTGTGCCGTGACTCAGACTGTGTGGGAAACGCTGCAGGCTGCTCCCTGGGGTTGGGGTGCCGTTATTCCCACTGCTGGTGGGCAAGGCAAAGGGGCTCACTGAAGCACTGCAGCTGCTCTTGCTGGTAGGGACCTCGAGAGACCCACTAGGGCTGTTCTGGGGACAAGCCTATGAGAAGAGTTTTACCTACTGGCAGTTCAGGCTGGGTTGGTTAAATTGTCGCTTAAGCAGCTGTCCTAATATGGGCAGGACATAAAAGCCTGGAGTTTAAAGAGGGAACTGACACCAGTGTTTAAGGATGAAAATGATGAAGCGTTCCTTTTTTCAGTAAGAGTGACTGATCTCCAGCAGCAAAGAGGGAGTTTTTCAGAACGCAGGCACATCCGTGGTTTGTACTGCCTGACAACCATTCAAGCTACAGGAACTGCCAAGTAAGTATTTTCTGCGATGAATGCAAGAGAAAATTGAAAAGCAAGCCTGTAAAAACAAATGACCTCTGCAAATATTCAGTACTACATAAAACTGAGGGCTGATCATGCTGGTGTAGGAGCAACAGCACCGTGCATCTTCCTGGGCTGAGCTCCTGGTTTCCAGCCAGAGAAGGCAAAGGTGAGGGTGGAGGGGAGGAATGCAGTAAGAGCATAAGGATCCATAAGGATCAAGCAGGGACCTATCAGTTTGGATTTGCTTGGAGTAAGTGGAACTTACTTTCTTTTCCTGTGGGTGGGTTTTTTATTTTTTAGTCTCCCTTTACCCAGCGAAGAGGGGTGACATTCAAGAATTCCTTTAGCCTAACCCAAAGCCCAAGGGGACTTGGTGGCAGAGAGGTCTGTGATGCTGAACTCAGCAATGTTCAGAAGAAGACGCTAGGGACAAGTCCTGCGGAAATACAGAGCCTGACCCTATCCGAGCTACTGGCACAAACCTTTTAGGGCACCTCTACCCCCACCGCCGGGACCGCAACGTGCAAAGCCGCAGTGCCACAGTGCCTAGCTGCAGACACATGTGTGACATGGTGCCACATCATGGGGCAGATCCAGGACAGCCTGGGATCCTTTTGCTAGCCCGGCACAGTGCCAGGGACGGTAAGTGAGTAAGGAGAACCCAAAGGTAGAAACAGAGGAAACTCCCTCGCACTGATTCCCCAGTTCCACTTCAAGTAGTGCAGGAGGCAGCTTAAATATTTCCTGTATTACTGCACTTCCATCTGCTGTTTCTTTTCCTCACGTGTCAGTTGTCCATCAAAGCAAGTTTAAACCATCAGGCTAAAATATTCTTTCTTGCTCTGTTGCAAAGACAGTCAGCAATTTCAGCAGTTCTTAAGGAAATGTACAGTGTTAGCAGATAAGCTGCTGTGACCTAAATACGGTTTCTTCTTAAGAAGAAAAGAGATATGAAAAATGTTGCGGGCACATTAGCTATGGAGAAGTCTTAGGGGAAGGTTAATGTTTAGCTGAAGTCAGTACCTCCTGCTTATAGTTAATATGTATTTTAGAGTTTGTGAAAGACCCAAACAAACATAAAGGTGTGAAAGGTGGAAAAATGTTCTCCTACCAGGCTGTGAGTGTGCTTTAGTGCTGGAGCAGAGAGGCCAGATGGAGGCAGGAGGACAGTAAAAAGTCCTCTTGTCAGGTCTGTTTGTCTTCCTTGAGACCGTCAGCAGGACTGTTACTGAGATGGTGATTCCCAGCTGCATGTCAGTGCGATACCGCATGGCAATGTTTCACCCTGAAGGGAAACCTAGCAAGGTTCCTGGTTGCCACTCCTTTAGGAAAGCTATGTTGTTGCCTTGACATTCAGTAAAGAAAATATTTTCATCTCTTTAATTTATTTCTGTCACGTTCTGTAGAGCTGCACCACCAATGACGTTTCTTTGTCTGGTTTCATCAGCAGCATACGAGTGTTCAAAATGTAGTGCATGCAAAGGTCCATCGTATGCCAAGAACCACAAAAAATTAAAAAAGGGTCAGGAGTAGTGCTGTTTGCAGACACCTGAGTTTCTGTGACCAATTTACCCACTGTTAAGAATGGAGCTAATGGTATTCCCATAGCAAAGCTCCTGGATATCTACTGACAAAACCAGCTACATTATGTTGGACATTACTACCACCATAATTGCTGTTAGCAGTGCATGGGCTTCATGTGCAGTTAAATGATTGCAAGCCAAAGTGGTACAAGCCACATTTAAACCTAGTAGGAGAAAAACAAGAAAGGAGTGTGAGTCTCTGGCAGCTGAGCCTTGGTGATGCTTGGCATAGCAATTGAAGGCGCCAGCCCTGTCAGCTCTCTGCACTGCTTCTCCAACAGAGCCTGCTCTCACTCGGCAGAGCTGGTGGATCCTGCTTCTGCTTTAGGCATCCTGGTTCACAGTCTGATATTCTGGGGTACCCAGGGAGTCACCGTTTGTCGTATTAAGGTACCCAAAGTGTAAAGGGCAGTAGCCTTGTGCTAAGATTTTAGCACATGAGCAAATGTCACATTCTGCCCACTCCCTCTTAGGAACGGAAACCTCTGGCTTTGGTTCTTCGTGGACCAGAAGGGTCAGTAGCATCTTCATATGTCCTGGCTGGATTTTCCAGAGCTTGACAGACTTAAAAGGAATTGTAAAATGGACTTTAGTTAAATCAGCACAGCTTCTCTGTATAGATGTAGCCAGAGTTTCTTACAGTACTGACCTAAAAAGGAAGCAGAAATAAGTCTAGAGTTCCCTCAGTCCCCACAAAGCCCTAGCCTCTGTGTTCTCTTTTTCCTGAAGAGCCGGAAAATATGTCTGTTTTCTTCTAAAAAGGACAAACCACATGTGGATTTGAAACTACATTTTCCCATTTCTGAGTTCCTACGGCCACACCTTCTGAGAGTTCAATCCCTTCTTTCACAAGGCAGACAGGATGGGTGAAAAATCCAGAATTTATTTCAGCATTCTTACCGTCAGACCACATGAGATCCTGATAATGAATCTTGTCTGTGCTGATGTTTTCAAGATGCTCCCAAGATGCCAAAAAGAGTGCCATGACATGGTCATGAAGAGACCACTATTCCAAGGGCCTAAGTACTTGATTGATAGCAGAGCACTACTTCTCGTTTCTGGCCATGTGGAAAGGCATGCTGATCGCTGTTACCGTGCATTCCCAGCCGAGCTCCCAAAGACACCTATGGTAGGTGAAAGTCAAGTGGCCTGCTTCCAGGAGCAGGGAATGTCATTCAGGCCGGCAGCTGTTGGAGCATGAACAGAGTATCCCCGCCAATGGGTGATGAGAGGTGGTGGGGGACAGGAAGAGCAGGATGGTGACAGCTGGGTGAGAGGAGAGGGAGGCTGATGGAGGGCATGTGGTGCATGGCGAGAGCTGCAGCAGAGAGCTCTGAGACCTTAGAAAGGATTCGGGAGGAGAAGGGTGCAGGAAAGGGGAAACAGAAATGCAAACAGCAACAGCACAAGCAGAGAGACTTGCACTGAGCATGGAACAAGAGCTGCACGGAGGATTCAGAGGAGAGTTTGTGGCAAAGGCGCAGCAGCAGAAGAAGAAGATGAGCATTTGGTTTGGTTGCTTATGCAACCAAGCTGTACCTACGGGTGGTGACAATAGTCACTGCACTCGTCAGTCTTGGTAACAAACATTGGACAAGTGCTGGCAATAAACAAAACATTTCTGTCTGTTCCAAGCTATCTGAACTGGTTAACCTCACGGTTCAGAGGAAGTTGCGCTGGGGTAATCCGTCTTTTGTTGGGACTACAGTTACAACACTGGCTCTGATCATCTTGCCTTCTCCACATCTCTCAAAAAGTATTCAGGGAAATTTTATTACACTCAATTAAGTGTGCTCCCTGAAATGGAAAAATTCCAAGAGCACCATGAAAAAGGTGAAAATATTTCCACTTAAATATTTCCCTGCTGAGAAATGATGAGGGTGTGTAAAGCATCCTCCTTGCTAAGAAATGTATGTAAAATACCCTTCCTGGATGACAAATGATGAGGGTATGTACCTAGATCAGGGTAGTTTAAAGGGTTCTGAGGAGCAATACACTGCAACAATGACTCAAGCAAAACTTTCACATACATTGATTTGTGCATGTGGGTCTTCAATGACTTGCCGGGACCTTGCTGACTGCATTTTGTGGGGGCACCAGCAGGTCACATTTGATTTTCTGTTTCCTATTGCAGCTTTCAAATCTCCCTCAGCTTCAGCAAAGCTACAGAACAGATTAAAAAAAAGACCATTACGATAATGCAGTTTAACACTGGCCCCAGGGAAAATTGAAAAGCTAAAGTTTAAGCAGGCTTGAATAGTTCACTGCCATACATTTTCCCCAACTGGAGACAGTAGGAAAAATCACAAGATAGAAAAAGAAAAAAAGAAAGAGGATTTATATTACAATTTCCTTATTAGCATAGCGTAAAATCTCAGGGGACTTGTCTAAAGTAGCAGTCATGGCTGGGGATTCATAAATGTTTTCAAGGAAAACATTTTCAATGGAGAAAGCAACCTTATCGTGAAAAACAGCGAATATGCATTTTCATTCTCCACTACCTCAGTTGGCCACCTCCCTTGTCCTTTCTTGCTTGCTGGAAATTTCCTGGCCTGCGAGGTGATGTTGTAAATGTAGAAGAGAGACAGAAGTTAGTAGGAAAATGGTGAATCAGTTGCCTAACATTCCATGTCCACATAGCAGGAATGCCAGTGCCTTCAGCACACAGTCCCTTTGGTCCCTGTTGAGAGCAAGTTTTTTCGCCGTTTTTACCATTTTTACCGTTTTTTACCATTTTAACCATTTTACCATATTGTCATTTTAAGACAAGAACCAGTGCCTGCTGCAGTGCCAGCATCATCAGAGCTCTCCCTGGAACCAGTGACCACTTTTGATGACCCTGGCTTCCTCGCAGGATGGATTGGGGCACCACCAGTGCTCTGGTAGAGTGGCTGCCAGCAGGACTGGCCGTCGGGAGGCTGGCATCCCCTGAGCCTCCCCTAGTAATGTGCTGCTTCTGTTTGCTTCAAATCTGCTCAAGAATAAGCCTCTTCACTCCTGCTTGCACTACGCACTGCCAGTGCCAAAAATTCAGGTTGGGAGTGTGCAATTGGCTTTCTTTCCAATCCTATTTCCTTCCTTTGCTTTCTTTTCAATCGTAGTTCCTTCCTGTGCTTCAGGTGGTGTTTCTGGAGGGAGCTTGATCGGAGGATCCTATGTGGGCACCTTTGTGAATCAGGAAAAAACTTCACTATGTCGGTTCAACCTCACACCCAGGAGTGGGAAATACGCTGTCATTTAGTCAGAGATGGAGTCAGAGATGTTTCTTTCCCTGATTATGAAACAGAGAGTGTTGCAGTCACCACCTGTATTTCCTGATAACAGCAGTACTGGGATGTGCTGTCAAACACTTCTCACTGGGAAAAGAAATGCTGTCATGTTTATCCTGCTCCCTCCAAAGCAGTGGCTGGAGCAGGAGCAGGACACCCATCTTGTGCTTTCTCCCAGATCAGCGTGCCCTGGGGAGCTCTGAGTTGTGTACCGGGGCACCCCTCTGCTGCAGGCAGTCACAGTTGCCAGGCACCAACAAATCGCTGAGCTGAGCCTCTGTCACCCAAAAACGATCTTGTGACAGCACCCACACACATCATGTGGAGCTTCAACTTGCAGATGAGATCCAGGTATCCCAAGAAAGCATCTACATCATGTTCTCTCTGAGAGGGGGATACAGCATGTTGATGCCATATTGCACAAGTGCATGAGGTGCCTGTGGGATGTGGTGACCAGCTGTGGAAGGATGATGAGATGGGGCTGGCCGGAGTCCCTTTGCCTCCGTCATTGATGCTGATCCAGAGCCTTTGAGTGAAGCCCCAGAGAAAGCCTGCAGAGAGGAGCCAGCATCAGAAGCCAGCACAGGGGGTGCAGAAAGCACCCTGTGGTTTTGACTGGGCTTTTTTTGGATGAACAGCCCAAAGCCTGGGCCCTTGAGCTTCCTTCTCACCCTTCCCTCCAGGCTCACTCTGTACACTCCAGCCCTTTCCGTCCTTACAAATCCTTCCTACCCTTTCCCGCTTCCTTCTTGTGATTGCCTTTTCAATGCACCGACCTTTCTGTCATGGGTACGACATCCTTTCCTCTGCCCGGCATCCATCTGGTGTAGCAGGACTCTGCCGTGTTGTACCGCATTTGCAGAAGAGCGGCAAGCCTCCTGCTTCTGCACAACTGCTCTGAATTTAATGTGGTGCCTAAGCAGTGAGTCTCTGAATTAACTGAGGGCTGCGAAGCAACTGCTGTGAAGAAATGTATTGTTTTAGTTTTGCTTGAGTTTCTGGGACAGGTATTTATTAAGAAAAAGATACACACACATTCTCACACAGACTTTCTCCCCAGACTACATCCTTTTTTACTAATAGCAGCAGTGACCAAGTAGTAGGATGTGCAAAGTATGAAGAACATGAAGTAAACATATCTCCACTGAAAATGTTCAAATGAACTTGGAGAACTAGACTGTGCTCTTGTGGTTGATGTTTTGAAAAAAGAGAGAGGGGGAAAAAGCCCCAAGAAAATAAAAGTTTTATTCTTAAGGGCCCGTAAAATCTCTAAACAAGCACAATTTTTGTGGTGTGACAGGAGCTTGTGCTCCAGCTTCTCCCTTAACCCTCGGGGGAGGATGGGTTCGTCTGGAGACTAAAGGCCTTAACATCAAGGAGAAAATATTTGCAATCTTACTGACAAAAATTATGAAAGTCTTCTGTTAACAGAAATGAAGTGTTGCCCAATCCAGACAGGAGAATTTGGCTGCATGACAGAGCAAGAAGTAAATTTGCAGTGTCAAATTACTACAGTCCAGAACTTGCTGAAGTGATGCTGGGCTGATCTTTCTGTCTGTTGAAAGTAACATTTCTGTGAGTCATCCTAGATAATTCCTCGGATGCTTTTCTGGCCCTACAGCCGGAAACCTCTCCTTCTTTTTGCTGGGAGTTTTCCCTGTGCTATAGCAGAGCCTGCTGTGGTTTCATAGAAAGGAAATCCACGTGTCCCTCCCAGCTATGCAACTATCAGGGCTGTGGTTTAGTTTGGCAGTTATGATATTTTGACCGTTATGATCCATAGCATTTTGTCTTCCACCCACTCTGAGCTCTCTGCAATGGCCTTTAGGGGTCCTGGGCTTTACCCATAGCTTGTACCTCCCCCTGGGTTGGTTACTGTGTGCATTTACATATCCTCTCACACACAAATATGCACTGGTGGTAAGAGCTGTAGCGCCTTCATCTCAGGCAAATGGGATGCATGCATAGAAAAAGGTCCATAGAAGAAGTGGCCTAGGACTCCTCAATGCAAGGCAGCTGTCACTTTGTCCTCTGGGAGCCAGGATCTGGGCACAGGGTGACAGCCTTGTATCGGACAAGCTGGGCTGCAGCACCGATACCTCCTGAGCCCCTGGGTGCTCCTGCAAGCAGAAGACTGTGACAAATCTTCTCCACCCCCACACTGTGAGTGACCTACGCCCATCAGTTCTGCTGCGCTGCAGCAGTCAAACAAATCCCAGCTGGTAACGGCGTTTCACCTGCCCAGCAGCAAGGGCTCCTCTCTAATTGGAATCACTGGTGTGGCACCGGTCTTTTGTCCTGCTCCATTTATATAGCAGGACACTTTACAGGAACATTCCTAGTCATGAAGAGGATACGTAAAAAGAGACAGATGTAAGAAGAAGCAAAGCTATTAGGAAGATAAGGCTGGTGTATGTTATCCTCTTTTTTTTTCTTTTTTTTTTTTTCTGCAATGCCTTCTCTCAAATCACATGCGTATATGCAAATGCCTCTTGTTCTTCATGAAGAAGTTCTGCCCACACAAAGAAGATCTCTGTGCTGCACTTTAAAGTAAGCACCATTAAATATTGTTTGCAAGGCAGAACATCTTCTTAAAAAGAAAGCATATCAAACTGTATTTCCATTGCTAGCTCTGCCCTTTTCCGTGTGGTAAGCACTGAAAAAAGGGAAGGTGTGCCCCCTGACAATGCTCCTTGGCACAAGTGGTGCTTTACCTTCCAGGCAGTCATCTTGAAAGAGAAAGTTCTCCCTGTTAATGAAGGTAGCACTGTGGTTACTTAATTACAGCAAGCAAATATCTGAGAAAGCAAACAAAGTAAAAAGGACCTTTCATCAGTAGCTAAGTTATGCCAAGTTAATGTTCTTACAGGTAATAACCGTATAACAAGCAATTATATTTGGAAGGCGGCAGCACTGTAGCTGGTGATGCCAGGAAATATTGTCACCTCTTGCTCTGTCTACTAAAGAGAAGTGAAAAGCTCTGGGGACATTGTGGGCTGTGATGCTCTGCCAAACGTATTTTTGCTAACGCACACATGACCGCTGCCCTGGCCAGCTGGTGCCAGTGGCTGTGCTCATACTGCTCAGGGCTGGAGCAGGGTGACTGCATCCAGGTCACAGGGGGCTTGCCCCGGCCTTCCTCTGAGCTCCATGCCATGCAGCTGGGGCTGTAGGACATCATCAGTGTTTCTTCTGTGTTTTTTTCAGTTCCAAGTGTCTGAAGCAATGAGAGGGCTGCATCACAGCCCACTGCAGAGCTACTCCTATAGTGCGGAGCTGAGGATACCTCCAGGCTGCTGCATGCCACACTGTGTGGGATGAGGTCACGGGGAAGCTGGTGCCCAGGGATGCCTGCGTGGGACTGTGCTGGAGGACGATGTGGAGTGAAGGAAGGCAAACCTGGTGCAGATTGCCCGTAGCACCTCCTCAGGCCATCCTGGGATGAACTGTTCTCCCCACTGCACCTGGGTTTGTTTCAGAGGGAACTGGCTGCCCTATCCCAAAAGGATTTGGAAATGAACTGGTGCTTCTCCAGGGTAGATGAGTGGGGGGCTGGGAGTCATGGGGGGACTGAGTTAGCTCACAGACTAGATGAGGGTACAACAGCATAGCCAGAACAGCATCCTCTTTCACCCATTTTGTCATATGTGCCAATGATGTTATCTTGCCGTCAAAAGGCAAGATCTAGAAGACTTCCTGGAAATGGCATTGTGACCCCAATTCTAATTGACTTGGGGATGCAAGAAAGACTGTCATTTTACTGAGGCCCAGGAACAATTTTACGCTCCTCCAAGTGCAGCGTAACTGCATGGGATGCTGTTGACAGGGCAGGTCTCGCTCTTACCTGTCCCTGACTGACACTTCTGCTGCTTTCCCAGCGTCACCTAGTGACTAGGTGGCCAAACACTGAGCTGGAGCCACCTGCAGAAAGAGAATACAATAGCTAGAGACTGGCAGGTCCACCAGAGCCAAACTACCCCTTTGAAGAGCAACCCCCAATCCTCAGTCACAGGAGGAAATGAGCCAGCAGGGTTGTCCTGGGACCCAGCTGCATGCCCAGTCCTGCTCTCTCCCACATTGCTCCTGGAATTTCCCCTCCTCTCAGCTCGTGGTGGTGCAGTATGTGGTAGGTGTCTTGTAGCCGTTGGGCACAGGGAAGCATCAGGATGCAGCAGGGAGGACTGGGGAGTTTGGCCATTGCTGGCCCACCTCCCAGGGACAAGCGGGAAAACTGGGATGACTCAACTAAAACTGTAAACTCAGTTCACAGAAATGAAAGCACCTTAGCTGCACCCCACCCCTTCAAAAGGCACCCAGCATGCTTTTACATGTAGAAATGGAGTTCACCCCTTTAACGGAGTCCTCTTAACTTTCTTGAGAGTCAGGCTAGCCCTGGTTAGACAAACCTTCAGTGATTTCCAGATGGAAGGCAAGAAGCCTGGTTAGTGTCAGTGTGAATAAGGCCAGCAGGCTCCTCATCTACGTGGGTAATGATCTTCAGCTAACAAGCCATGCCTTGGGCTGCTGGCTGAGAGGGGAATTTTGGTAATGTGCCCATTGACAAAGAAATCTGAACGAACAGGGACTGCCAAATTCAAGTGAGAAAACACCGAATGGCAGTCACTTGCCTGCACAGGCACTTTCAGATGCTAGTAGATACTCAGAAATAAATCTAAGAAACACAATTAAGGTTCCCAGCCTTGGTAAGGACTGACGGACAGATTTGTGCTTTACCTTTCCTGGGATGAGTCAGAAATAATAGAGTCCATGGGGATTCACCATGTAATAAGCCTGCCAGTAAGAACAGTGTCCTACCTGGGCTGTAACAGAAAAAAGGACAAAAAACCCGTAGCTTACAGACTTAGATTTGAGAATTGGACCTTAGGCCATGGACTTACATCTCTGGCTCCAGCTGTGCCTGGCCACTGCTGCAGCTGCTCTTCAGGGCTTTAGTCTAATGTCACAGGAGGAACTTATCTAAACTGAATCCACTGCACTGTAAACTGGGGAAAAACATATTTACACAAGGATTTCTACTTTGTGTATACTTTTACATTTTTTTCATGCTAGAAAAATTATACCTTTCTGCCAGCTGATGGAAAACACCAATTGCAGCTTCCTCTCTGGTTGTCAGCACAGTGCCAGGGTAGAGACAGCATGATTGACACCTGTCCCACCAGTCGTCCAGCCACAATCTTGTCAGCCACTTTCTTCATACAGCAGTGATTACTCTGGTCATGGCTTTCACCCGCCCTAGCCAAGATACTTCCCTATCCTCTTTAATCCTTTTTATAACCTACCAACAGTTTTGGAAACCTCTTTGTTTGCTACCCAACTTCCCAAGAAGGCAAATAAATGGACTCCACTATCTAAACCTCCTCTCCTCACCCAGACCAGGAAGGATGTCCTCAGTCTCCTCAGCCTGCAGAAGCAGCTAAGGGAGTCTAGCTACAGGGCAGCCACGGGACTTGGGTGTTGAGGTTTGGGATATAAGCCAGCAGCAGCAGAGAGCTGCGATGCAATGCAAAGGACCCAGGGAGCACATGTTATAAATGAGGGTGGAAACAGGGGTGGGGAACTGACTTCCACCCTTGCTGTCATTGCAAAAACCCAATAGAAACCAAGGAAGCAACCTCTGAAGACCACAATGAAGAGAAGAAGGGCAGAGATGTTGAGACAAACCAACACAAAAAGCTTGTGGAGACCAGGATGTCTTTGAAATGCATCAGGGCTGGCCCTAAGGCAAATGTAAGCCAGTTGCAATGCAATCCTGTCTGATTTCTTTTTAAATGTGTAGGCTTTTCTCCTGGTGTTCTCGTAAAATATCTTGTCCAAATATGCAAAGATACTCCTTTTGTCTGCGTCACCTCTGCATTTTTTTCTGGAAGACGGTCTTTGGTTCTTTAGCTGAGATCCTGAGGAGAATTCACTCTGTTTCTTCTACCATAGTGTGGCTTTTTATAAGCATCTCTGCAGGGACCATCTCTGTAAGCTGCTGTGTATCAACAGGTAGTTGCCACAGTAGGAGCCACAGGCAGTGCCTGCCTTCTGCAGGACTTCATCTTCAAGAGTGATGCAAGGGTACTTGAAATTGCTCCTATATTCTCTTGTTGAGACCACACCTATAAGCTCCCTTTACTTAAAATGATGGGCTTGCAAGGAACCTCTGTACTAGCTGCCCCTGTAGCTATACAGCTGTCCCAAAGCAAGCTGTCCAGAAATATGCCCACTACTGCCATATTGATTTGCCTGTACTTGTAAGTGTTTTTTTCTAGGGAATCCTTAAAGTAGCCACATTCCTTTCACTACCTACTCAAATACAAACAATTCTCAGTGTTTCTTCCCAGTGATACTTCTCCAGTTCAGGAGAAACCCATCCTTCACAGTCCAGAAACAGTGACCCAAATCAGTGTTCAGAAGAAAGGAGAGATGTATCCTTGAAGCCTCATACCTCCACAGAAACCTCCTTGTGCTTCTGAGAGGAAAGATCAAGCAGAGGCTCCAAACCAGGAGTGCGCAGGCACTCTACAAGCCTCCAGACAGATGCTCTGGGAAAAAAAAAAAGAGAAACCTGGTCTATCTGTGACATTGGATCAGCTGCTGTAACCCAGATGTTATAGGCCAGCATGGAGCAAAGGCCCTTCGCTTGCTAATAGGCACCTTTTTGTGTGTGATCAGAGAGCAGTGGAGCCAGCTCATGCCTTCTGAGTCTGGTTTGAGTCTTTGTCCTAATTGCAGGAAAATCAATCTCTCTCAAGATGAAAAACAAATCCATGCATTGCGGAATAGATACTAATGCACTGAACAAAATGTCCCATCACCAAAAAAGTCTGAAACGTGAGCTTATACAGTATTTTTATTGTCTCTTTCCATTCATACATCAAATAAGACAATGTAGGACACAGCACTGACCTTGACAGTTCCCTTAGGTGAACAGCTCTGGGAATGGTTTTAATGACTGTCCTTGTGCTTCATGCTGAAAGTATGTCCAGCACTGGCTGTCATGTCAGTACTTCCCCTGTGCCTCAGCTTGTGGCTCCAGTGCCTGGTGCTCTGCAATAAGAGGAAGGGGTTTGGTCTCCTCTGAGGTTCAGCCCAGCCTCAAGGAATTACTTCTGGCCTTTCAGAAGCACATTATAGCAGTCATCCTACACTGCTTACATGGAATTGGATCTCTGCTGCTCCTCACATCTCCAGTGAGCCTTTTCCTGAGACATGCTGTGTCACTCTTCACTCATTGCTGCTATTCTGATCCCACCAGCATGTCTGGAGAGGACTGTCCCTGCTTGCATCCCATGAGAAGTCTCATGTCCTGGAAAATGCATGTTTGCCAAAGTCAATGGCAGTGACACATCCCCAGTAACCCAGCAGTGCCTGCAGGGAGCAAGGAAGAGGCAGAAAAAGGAGGTGCAGCCCCTCTCTTTCCCCACCTCAGTTCGCGGAGGCCATTCCATTTTCTGTAACAAAAATTGTTGCATGGGCTCATTATCCTATGCAGAAGATATTCCTCAAGGCTTTGCACACCTGCCTCTTGTCCATCCTTTTCCCTGCTCTTTCCTAGCTCTTGCTAGCCCCAGGCTCATTCGTTCAGTCCTGAGCGAATTCCCTCTGATCTCCTGTCTGAGCTGCCACCCCTGACCGCCTACCGGTGGGAAAATAGCTTTCCTTGCAGAACCGTGCTGATGGCGGGATGGGAAAAATGCAGGTGTGCAATTCCAGGAATATGTCTCTCCCCCAGCAGCAAGGCTGCTGTTCATCAGATCACCAGCCACTGTTACCGCAGTGGTGTTTTTCACCTGCTGCAGAAGGGTACTGCAGCTGGTCTAAAACTGATATGTGAAATCTGCTGATCCAAGCATAATCTGCAGTAATCACAGATAGAGGAAAAATATACGGAAATAAAAAGGTTTCCTTTAAACAATGCAAAAAGTATGGCAAGCAAATGTAAGATAAAGTGTCAGGCACGCACTCAAACCCGTACAATATTCCGTTGCTGTACAGAAATCCTACACTTCTGTGCAAAAATGCTCTACACGGCACTCCCCCAGGGAGCAGCAGAGAGGACTTTGGGTTTCCAAGCCTGGGCTCTCACAGGTGCTGGGAGTGCCCAGCCCTGCCTAAGTACTTAGAGGTGCACTCTGGCCAGTGACAGAGCATTTTGGCATGCTGTGCACCTGACTTGGTACAACAAACCAAAAAACGTAACCAGAACAACAGGTAGAAATGCCTGAGGCAAATAAATCTGTAGACCCATTTATATGTAAAATCTTTCCCGCGATATTATATGAGTTAGAAGTATGGAGGTTTTTTGCTAACGTAGTTACACCACAAAAAGCACTAGCATAGATTCAATTACACCAGTATAAATTGTGTTTTACTCAGATTTGCTTCCCATAATGAAATAAGCAGTTGATCCTCTTCAATACTACAGTACTACAAGATACAGTTCCTTCTGTAGAGCCTTTGAGCATCTTAGGCTATTAGAAGAGATGGTAGCAAAATCTGCCCATTTTCTAGACAGGAAGCCTACTCTGTCTTTGCCTAAGCTACTATCAAAGCCTGCAATCTAGGTAAACTGGCACGTTCGTGGTAAAACTGTGGTGCAAAAGAATTTGTTCAAGTATTCATACACTTGAATCTACATATAGCTTGAATGGGAAAACATGGAGAGAGCTTTCTGATGAAGATGGCTTCCACATTACAGGCCTGAACACTTCCCATGGTGACAGAGACTGAGGAGAGGAGGGAAGATTGGGAAGACAAGTGCCAGAGAAGGCAGGAGTCCTGGGGCCTGCGAAGGTGAGGGTTTCATTACCACCACTGTCTGTGGGGAGAGGTGTGGAGAGATCAACACACCTTGTCATGTTTAGTGAGTATTTGGCTGTGAGGTTTAGCTAGGACAGAGGTGGTCAAAAACTCAGCAAAGTACCGTTTGGAGACTCTAGACTGGAGATAATGAAAAACACATTTGCCAGTGAGCTTAAAGAGAAAGGAACCTGGAGGTCTTCATTGGAAGAACAAAATAAATTGAAGCTGTTGTTCTTTAAGAGGGATAAACATTCATAATATGAAGGAAAAAGCCAGAGGAAAGTGAGGGAGAAGCTACAGTCAGTGATCTGAGCTAATCTCACAGCTTGCGGCCACTGAAAGAGGAAGGTCCTGCTCCTCTATCCGCTGCCTCCTTTCTTTCCTTGGTCAGAAGCTGCCCCACTGGCTTTCAATTCACTGTTGTAAATTCAGCCTGACAAAACCCTGCCCATCTAAAATCCTCAGAAGGACATTTTCTGCAGGGTTAGTGAGTTGAATTGGTCCAAAGAAATATAGAGTGAGCTGGTATTCCTGGGGCTTGACAAGGGAATGATGGGAGCTGGAAAGGATGGGGCAACACAAGGGTCCTCCTCCCACAACCCTGAGAGGCGAGATTGGCTCTGTTTCCCTGTGCAATGCCAACCTGAGAAGCTGAAGAAGAGGTAATGAAGGGAGATGAAGAGATAGGCTTGGGTCCCTGGGGGAAATGACTAGGTGAGAGGGGAAAGGAAGTCAAAAAAGAAATTTTATATAAGAAAAAGACTGTCTCTGCACTGGTGGAGAGGCAGGAACAAGAATGAAGTTAGAGATGCAGGAATGCTTTGATAAGAATAAGGCAGAACAAGCAAATGAATTTGTAACGCAGGAAATCAGCCTGGTCATAGACTCACTGGAAGTGATCCTCAGCCCCAGAGGACCACTCTTGGAAGGAGCAGAAGTGAGGGGCAAACCAGGGGCTGGGGTTAGCCAGGACAGGCTTTGCCATGGGAGAAAATGTCTGTGGCTATCTGGTGGGTTAGGGAGAACTGATAACTTCAAGAATCAGGGAGGGAGAGCTGAAAGCATGTAAGAACATCTAAGTTACCATCTGTGCTGATGGACTGAAAATTGGGCAAAGGCCACCTGGCAGGTAACATGGATCAGTTAGCAGTGCTGGATGAAGGTAAGAGAGAGGACTCAGCAATGCTGGAGGGAGCACAGTGCTTCAAGAAACACAAGTGCCCTAAATGTCAGATGTGGCATGTGGGAGGGCTGGGCTGTGCTGGAAGGTAGCGTGACAGTGTGACAACAAAGAAATAAATAGCTAAGCAATTACAGGGGCCAGCAGCAAAATATTGATGTTACAAGAAGGGCAGAAAAAGGACAGCAACCAACGTCAGAGGGAAGGGCATTTGGGAAGGGAGAGAGGAGATGACAGGAGAAGGGGGTGATGTGGAATGGAAGATAAAATGGGAGGGAGAGGCAGATGCAGATTTACTTGACAGTTATGTAAAGAGGCTGCAGCACCATAATTAATACTGTCTTAGCCTTTGGCATATTAGAAGCGACACGCATTGCACGTAGTCCCAGTCCAATCCTCTGGTCCTGACTCCCAGGCTTTTATCTCTACCTGTTCCACCCATCTCTCTGCCTACTTTTGGTGTTTGGCCCATCTGCATTCAGGTAGACATTTGCATTTTCTATATTGCCTGGACCTAGGAGAAGGAGCCAGGGCTCCCCAGGAGTGTTAGCACTACTACTCCCAGCTCTGGTGCTTAAATCTGGTCGCACTCTGTATCAGCCTTGAGAAGGGATCTTTCTGAAGTCCCGGTATTAAATATGCTCAGTCCATACTGTCCTTGGGGAAGATCCAGTGAGCTTTTTCCTGAGGATGTGCAAACTGAAATTTTTCCAAAAGCTTCTACATCTTGACCAAATTTGGGCAGATTGTTCCAAGAACAGAAAAACTCCCTTCTCTGACTGAAAGCCATCTCCCTGCTAAATGTGAAGCCCTGCTCCAGCTTGTCAGGGCACTGCAGCGTTGCCAAAATTAGATGTCTGCCAAAATTCTAGGCTAAACAGGGTTTGTTCCCGAGTCTCACTCTTGCAAAGCTTATGGCCGCAGTTTCCTCCACACTCCCAAGAAAATCTCAGCCCAAAACAGCCACTTGGGCATGAAAAAATTTGGCCTGAAAGCTGAAAGTCTTATTATGAGCAGAGTCAGGTGGCATCGATCTTTGGTGGATGTCTTCCCACAGCACCTCACGACTTCGCTTCTGCATGCAAGAAGTCTCTCCTCCCTTCTAGCAGGGCTCTCACATATTGAATCTCTTTCCTTCCAAAATCCGCACCCCAGAGTAGATACACTTGTCTGGTTTTTACACTCAGGCACTTGGAAAGGGCTGAGACCAAACTCCCCCTGAGGCATCAGCGGCACTGCGCAATTCTGCAGGTGCGCTGGCAGACGTCTGCAAGCCCCCTTCTGAGGATTTGCAGAGTCCATGCGTGTTCTTGGCATCAGCTCTCTCGGATTAGGATTACTGCCTTTGAACTGGTGCGGCAGTAATGGCTTTTGCTCCCATCTCTTGCCCTGTATCCACACAATGTCAGGGGACAACTCACCCAAGACTGGTGATGACAGGATGAAGGCATCTGGCCCTACTTGTAGACCACTAATGGGGTATAAGCAGGCGGTGTACAATGAAGGGTAAGGCAGCCCAGCGACCTGTGGTCTGCAATAGAGAAGCAGAGATGAAATCTGAAGGAAAGCAAGGGAGATACTCTCTTCTGCCTTTCTCCACTAGTGGTAGACACCACGCATGGACACCCCGGTGATGTGTGGCGCAGGGAGGGGTATTGCTGTTATCCAGCCTGAGGTAGCAGCCTGGAATGGGAGACTGGCTGCCTGCTTAGTGGGAGGAAATGGGGTCTATGGCATAGTGTAGCTTCTCCTCTGACTAAGCAGGGGGGCTTGACTCCCACCTCAGGGCAGCTGTGTTACTTACAGGTGCCTGAAAGTCGATGATATCAGTAATCCTCCATCCTGTTTGCAGCACGGGTAGGAGCAGGGGAGCCACACAGAGCCCATGTGGCTGAGCGTGAAATAAACATCAAACAAATACCTTTATCTATGGGCTTCGGAGGCCAAGGCGCCCCTGGCCTGGGGTCCATCTGGCTCAGGTAATGAATGAAAATGTGGCTGTCACAGTGTGGCTGCCCTTCCTGCTGCCCTCCTCCACCTCCCAGTGCTGTTTGATCTTCACTCTGTATTGTGCGTCCTTTTCCCCTTCAGCTTTAACCCGTGGTCCCACATGTGCCTCTCTTACTTAAGGGAGTGGCTGGGACCACTGTAGGAAGAAGTCCAGGGAAACTTTGCCTCCTTGGCAGTGCTCCTTTGTACCCACCGGCCATGGGAAGACAGTCTGTACCCTCTGATGGACCTTCATTTCACTTCTAAATAAGTCCTCAGAAACCCCTCAGGCTGACACCAATCTGATGCTAAATTGAGCTAGTGGAGCCGAGCAATCTACACCGAGACCATGCCGGGAAAACACAGCTTTTACTACCTTTACTGCAAAATAGTTAATTTCTGTGGGTTCATGTGGGAGAGCAACCAGGTGGCTCTGGTTCCCAGGCTGCTCAGGCCTCCAGAGACCCTGTGCGGTGACACGGGGCATCGCAGGCTGCAGGTTACTTTACTCTGCAGTTCAGAGGCCCATGAAAAACTAGGGTCTTTCCCCAGCCACCGGCCTGAGCTGGACCCAGGATCTCTGCCTGGAGACGCAGAAGCAGCCAGTGCCACCTTGGGGGTGTCTGGCTCAGGGCAGCGCCTTTGGTGCTGAATGGATGCCTTTGCCTGTGGAAGAGAATTAAATTTGCAGCAAGGGTGGGGTCTGAAGGACACACAAAAGCCCTAACATTTGTTTGTCAGGGCCTCAAATTTTCCTCCGTTGCTCAGAGGTGCAAAGGCCATTCGTGGTTGTTCCCCAGCACAGCGATATCCAAAGCCCAGCCCTGCTCATCTTCCTTGCTCATTTTCAGCAGGACCCCGGGGTGGGAAGGGTGGAGAGGGGAGGGAGGAGTACACAGTTCCAGACTGCGGCTATGGGAAGCTGGTGGGGAGCCGAGAGGGGATAACAGGGCACCCAGGAGATAGAAAAGGGGATGTGAAGGGTCAGGGAGAGGGGTCACTATGGGGCCCTGGAGAAGACAAGGGGGAAAGGATAGCAGAGGTGGGGTAGTGAGGAGGAGAGGAGCTCCAGGGCACCTCTGAAGGACATGGCATACTTGGGAAACAGGCTGTGGGGCAGAGGGAGGGAGCCCCAGCTCCTTCCCTGAGCAGGCAATAGACTTGCTGACAGAAGTGGTCATTTGGCCACTTCCAGGACTTTTCCCTGTCTTGTCCGGGAGTGCTGGCAGGCAGAGTGGTCTGTTTTCCTGGTGTCATGCTTATTTACCCAGACAGCTTTCCTTCAGGCAAGGAGTTGGGTGCTCCAGGGCCATCAGTGGCCATCATGCCCTGGTGGCTGCTGCAGGCTTTCTGTGTTTCAGGAAATCCCTTGGACGTGCAAGTCAGCAGGGAAATAGGAGCTCCCAGCTGTTGGGGCAGCTTGGAAACACCAAAGGATTTTGCTCTTGGACACAGCAGGGGCAGAGTTCACCTCATTTTGCTTTTCCAAACACTTTTCCACACGTCAAAACGAGCTGGAAAGCCCACACGGGTCTTTTTTGCCCCTTTGCCTGCAACCTCAGCGCCTGTGGGCTTGCCACCATAGTACGAGGAGAAGGGGGAGGTGAAAACGAAGAGGTGATTTCCCCCAGTGCTGTTTGCAATTCCAGCTGTGCTGACTTCCCTTTCTGGTGGTGGGAGGGAACTGTGACTTATTTCTTCTGTCAAGAACACTCTGTTCCTCTTCCTACTTCACCTGCCATTTGATTGCTATGGGGTAGTATTTTAAAATTTTGTGGAACAAAAGGGATACCTTAAAGTAAGTGTAAAAAAATGTTTTCTTTCTGGCTAACAAGTAGTAGCTAGCTAGCTGGAGTAATTTCTTTGTGCCTCCCAGCTGTGTGAATCATGGTTATTCATCACAGAAGGAGACTTTGATCTTTCTGCATGTACTTATCAGCTAAATAACTGATACATCTCTTGGATGGACCTCATGCTGATACAATTTTCTTTCCTTCACCTCCTGCAATTATGATTCTAAATATCTAAAAATATCGCCGTCCTGTTGACTAGAAACATTTGCTTCAGTTGCCTATGTTTTAGGAAAGGAAATACTTTCTGTAGCGCATGCAGAAAGAGCTTTACTTAGGGACAGGCTCCGATTTTAGCACTTCATCTATATTCCTGGGGCCAGGATATACCTGGGATCTGGGAACGAAATATCATTGTTAGGTGCCAAGGGACCAGCCTGCTCTGCTGCCCACAAAATCAGGATGTTTTTAAGGAGAGCAAGGAGGTATTTCATAACAATGAGGACTTTTTTTCAGGACTATATTAAGCCACTTTAAAAATAGAAAGTTTGTGTCAAGGCCCATCATGGCTTGCCACATGCTTCCTGCTGTGTCCCTTCATGCCTGCTTTTCTCTTGTTAGTGTTGTTCTTTGGCAGCAAAGAACTATTTTGCTTACATTTAAAAACACGAAACAAAACAAAATGGGTGAAAAAATGAGAACACACCCCTGGCAGCATTTTCTGAGCCTCATGCATTGCAGCCACCTGGCACTGCCCCATCCAGGTGGATGCTGGCACCAGCAGCTAAAGGGCATCCCGGCCGCTCTGTACCAATGAAGCAGACCAGTGGGACCAGCGTTTCTCCGAACCTCTTCAAACCTCACCTGCCCCACTGGCTCAACCTCCGCCTCAGCGGCAGTGCTGCCACGGCTGCCCCTGGCAGACAGCCATCCCAAGGGAGCAGTGATGCCTTTGGCACAGGCTGGGCAATTTCACGGTGCCTGCCCTGCCCAGCCCGGGGTGGATACCCTGGCCAGGCAGCCTTCCTGGAGCCTCTTTTGGAGATTTCCTGGTGCTGTCAGGCTGCACTCCCTCCTGTCCCCCAGACCAGGGCACCAGCTACGGACCTGCTGTCCTGGATATCCCACCCTGTGGAGGCAAGAGGAGTAAGGGGGTTGTTACGGACAGCTGGTCCCAGACAGGTCATGGCACTTCAGCGGGGCTCAGGTCATCCCTGGTTTTCCACCGGGGATGCACTACTGATGAAGGGCCATGTTTGGCCAAAGCGCTCCATTTGTAGGACAGTCTTCTGCTCACCCTTTGACCCCAGGCTTGTCTGGGTGCTCCCTGATGAGGGGTGGTCCAGCAATGGGGACCCCCAACCACCTGATCAGAGCAGCCGTGGAGTGCTGTAAACGGACATCTGGCTGCTGGCAGAGGGAGGAGCAAACTGGAAGAGACTGGAAAAAGGAGAAGTTGGTGCAGAGGGGAGAGGTGAGGGCAGAAGCAGCCAGGGGGCCCACAGGAAACACATGGAGAGGGAAAGAAAATGAAAAAAGGAAGAGACAAACAACACAGAAATGATTTAAAGACACAGAGACTTACCGAGGTTTAGAATAAAGACATTCAAATAATTTCACAAGGAATATTTTAGCACCAGCTAATGTGCCTTTCAGGTGGCTCTCCTGTTACGCTCACAGGGACACAGGAACACAAGCTGTCAAGGATGCCCTCCATAAGCCCCATTCCTGTGACCCCCAGCGTGCCATCCTGTCCTGCAGGAACAGTGCCAGTATTCACATTTTCATGACTATGCCTGGAAGCGTCAGTTAAGATTATCATGTACGGCTCTTTCTGCAGCCTGCTTTGTGAAGGAAGCCTCTGGCAGACGCCTTGGTTTAGTGTCTGGGGAAACTGAAGTGCAAAAGATGAAACAACTTGCTCAAGGTTGTCTGTGAAGGCAGTGCCAGAGCGGAGCCCAGAGTCCCCTCGTCTGTCCATGGGGTCAATAAAGAGTCAAAGTTGCTGCGTGTAATGTCTTCAATATCCCCAGAGTGCATACAAATGTAGTTCAAGGTGCTCGTTATCTGCAGTGCCAGGATCTTAATTTAAAACATCTGTTTCAACATTTCCACTTCACACCAAAGGAAACATTCCTGAGATTTGTCAGCGCATTGCCGGCCAGACTTCTGAGCAGATACCTTACCGATATCCAGTAAATCCTATTTTAAGTTGACCTGTTTTGAATAACACACTCTAGTGACAGCCACTGTTTCTTCCCAAACTAGCATCCTCCCTTGAGTGAAAAAAAAAACCCACCCAAACACCGTAATTATCATCATCATCATCATCATCATCATTATTATTATTATTATTATTATTTAGTTTGAGTATGTCATGAGGACTTCCCCTTCAGCTAACCCCAAGAAGCCTGCTGGCACCTGGTGGGGGATCTGAAGACTATTTACATTCCAGAGGAATCTGCTGGGAAAGTCCAGGACTCTCAGGGCTTTGAACATCACACATCTGAGGAGAGACGCGTGATTGCCAAAACCCAAGACAGGGCGCTTTGCTGAAGTGTCTGAAGCCCTTGTCCAGTTGCAAACCAGCTCTCTGCAAGCTGGACTGGCTCAGCCCTAGACCAACAACAACAACAAAGCAAGCGTGCAGGTGCTGGCCAAGCATGTCTGGCTGAGTTTGTGAGGCTACATAGCCTGTGGCGAGAAACCTCAGGTTTGCTGTTTGCCACATACTCAACATTACTATTATTATAACACTGCCTGTAGCTGAGATGCTCCACAGTCACAAATATCAAAGGGAAAGAAAATGTTTTATGGTTCTCTGCCACAATGCTGTTAACAAAGCGTGTTAACAAAGCAGAACTATTTTCTTAGAGATATGGCCCTGTAATGAAGCGGGACAGACTCAAAGGTGAGCACCTTCGACTGCAGGTCATTTCAGACCTGAGGCGTGCAAGGGAAGCTTCATCATCTCTCTGCCTGCACTAGCACCACAGCTAACCTTTTGGCTGGGTCTGACCTAGAGAAAATACCTTTTTTTGTAAAAAAAGGAAAGCCAGTAATGGCCTGTCACCCAGGTGAAATGAGTACCAGGCTTCAAACCTGTCTCAGAGATTCTCAGCATTGTGGGGAAAACTGCATTTTGGTGTCATGCACGTGCCAGCAGCAGCCCACCTAAATTTCCACAGCCCTGACATGGAGCCAGGACCATCGTCACACCCAGTCTGCTCCTTTAGGTGGGTTTGCATAACCCTCAGTCCTAGCCTGGTCTAGGAAAAGAGCTGTAAGGATTTTTCAAACAGTTTCACTCAACAGGTTTCCAAATGAGCCTGAAAGTGTCTCTACTAAAGGTAACCATGGGGACAACAGCTGAAGAATGAGCATGAGTGAACTAAGTGCATTTTCCAGAGGCTCGGGCAGAGAACTCCCTCTCTCCCTGAGATGATTTCATTCCTGCTGTTTATCCAGTCCTGTTGAAATGAAGGTCTGACATTGTCACTGCTCTGATGCTGCAAAAGGAGTAGCTGCCTTAGCCCGTGGCCAGGACCGAAGTCACGCGGGTGGATGGGGCAGTTTTGAAGAGCTCTCACGTTACCCTCCACCCTGCTCTTATGGTGAGCCAGCAGCCCCTGCTCATCCCCACAGTGGGAAGCTTCAGCCCCTGCCCCTATGTGCACGGCTTTGCACACTGTCTGGTGCAGAGGTGGGCTCAAATGTGGCCCTCAGATCCAGACCACGGGGTCCTGCAGACGTCCAGAGAAGCAGCACAAGTTGAGCAAGCAGTACTGGCTGCCTGTCTGGTTGCAATGCGGCTTTCCTGAGCTCCCAGCCAGTGCCCGCTGCTCTCATCCCTGCCTTTTGACAGTCACTTGCCGCTCTGATTTGCCTCAGCCCACTTCTGCCGGCTGCCAGAGTGGCCTGGGAAAGTTTGTGGAACCTCTTACTGAACACAGCATCAGCTCGTCAACCAGAGTTCAGCTGCGAGAAACACCCTGTGCCTGCCTATTGGAGACTGCACTTTGTTCTTTTTTCCTCTGTCTGGATGGCATGTAGAAGGAAACAGAAATAAGGAAAATGCTAAGTTAGCAAACACAAGCCTCCACACAAACATTTTGATATGAGCACCTAAGCAACACCCCAAACCAGCATCAGAATACACATGCTTGCCAGGGAAGCTGGGTTGTGACGTGGCAATATAACCTTGGATTGGATGCAGAAATAGGAAAGGCATTTTTCCTTTTTGTTTGGCAATAGTTTGTTTGCGGATAGTAGTTCTCTGCTTGGAAACATTGTTATTTCAACCTGGACAGTAGTTTCGCCAGGACGAGCTAAGGATTGTTCCCATCCACCCTGGGTTACTGTAATTCCTCTGAACAAGTGCAATGGGAGCAACAGGGAGACACTAGCCTATACGAGTCATTGCCTGCATCCTCTGCAGCGAGGGCTCCCAGGACCGGTACTCAGGGCTTCCAGGCTCTGTACTGGTTCGCAGTCTGTTTCCGAAGTGACTTTAAAGCCAAATCCTTATGTCAAATTGTGAATTCGTACTCAGGAGTGGTTAAGATGGCTGCACTCTTACTGAATGTCAAGTTGCCCAGCTACAGTGCAAGCTCCCAGATGAGAGCAGGGAAAGCCCCTTCATGAGCTTTCCTAAGCCTTATGTGTCAACTGAGTCTTCCCAGCATTGGGAGAGCTTTGGAAAACTGAAAGCCTGTCTCCCACTCTTAAAAAAATACAGTTTCTCCTCAGAAGCCTGCAAGTAACCCCTCCCAAACTTGTTGCAGGAGTTAACCAACCCAGCCCTTCTCCACACTGAACTCTTATCTCGCTGTGTGGGAGAAGAGCCAGGGTGCCTCCCAGCACGCTGGGGCTTTTGCTTTTTCCTAGAAAGCCCAGAACTAATGTATACGGCATGAGTACAGCATAAAACACAAAAAAGCGCTGTGTTATCAAACGTCTAAACAAAGTCTTTGTTGTGTATGCATCAGAGCAACCACTGACTACAGAGTAAGGGCATATGCGTGCCCACCCTGGAGAAGAGGTGGCTCTCTGTGGTAGCACACTGGGGCTGAATGTAATCCCAAAGGCCATGGGAAAAAAGGAAGGAGTGGACTTGTGGGTTTCTTATCCCCAGTCTACTACCAGTGGATTATTTTGAAGCAGTTAACTTCTCTGTTTGCGGATCCACGAGAAGACCAATGCCTGCACATGACTGCTTTCTGTCCCCAGCGCTGCCCTTTGGCCTGCATTTTGGATATGGGGATCAGAAGAGGAGGCATTAAACCCGGAGTCCACTTTCTGTCGTGCAAAGGTGGATGGCTGTCAAGGGCCATAGTTCTCTGACTTGCACTCCCAGCTGCGGTCGTTTACAAGATTGCCACCATCCTCCCTCTTTCTCTCCCCATGCGCAGAGGTCCGTACCTCTACTCTGCTGGCTTAAGCTAGCGTGCCAGGTCATAAAAGCTAATAAACCAGCTGGGAACTGGGGCAACAGGGCAGTAAATACACGCATACTCCTGTATGCCTAACAGGGTCTGGCTCCCTGGCATTTGCTTGTCAGAGTCCAAAGGATTTTCTGTGCCTGCACTTTGTCTACCCAGATTCGCTCTGCTCTTCCCCAAAGGTATAATAATTTTCTTCCTTTTCCTTTTTAACCATCAAGGTGAATGGATACAGTCTTAGGAATAGTTCTTGCCTCCTGCTGCCGTGGTTGCCCTTTGGTCGTAGATAATGTCATTTGACGGGGCCATTTGGAGTTGCACGCTGCCTTGCCTCAATCCCCGGAAGTTTTAGTCACCCATTTCAGCTGTGACAGGCACAGACCCATGAGTAACAGCACTCCCGTGCATCTCTGTGTGTGCCAAGAAGAGCGAAGATCACTGGTGTCAACATGGGATGGCAGGACTGAACCAGCTTAGAGCTGTAGAGATTTCAGGATATGGCAATAGCTGTTTGTTTATATTTTGTAGCTCCGAGTCCGGTACATAAAAAGACCTTGGCATAATGTTTTTGTTTAAAATGTTCTGCTCTACAGGAGAGCAAAGATTTTAAATTATTTATCTTGGTAAAATCAAATTTGGAAAAGGAGAAGGAAGAACCATGTGTTTCTGAAAGGGTGAGCCTCCAGAAAGCAGGAGCCTGGAGAGTTCAAAGGTGAATCTCCTGGCACTGTAGGGCACCAGCACAAAATCCACGTCAGTTTTTGTGACTTTGCTGTGAGCTCACTGGGGAGAGATGTGCTTTCAGCCTTGGGTAAATCACTGGCTCTCTCTCTAAAGGCCATTTGTTTGTTCGGGCTATGAAGTAATGACTTTGAAGGGAGGAAAAAAAAGCATCTTGGACTTCCCCTTCGATATTTCTATTCAGTTTGTCAATAAGCAGTGGAAGTTTGATACTTCCTTTTATGTCTACAATAGAGCACAAAAGTACACGGTAAACTCCTCTTTCCATTGCAAACAACACACAAAAATAGCAGCATAAATTTGAGGGTGATTTCTCCTGGAGATACTCCAGGACAAAAGAGCGTAACTCCCACCCGTTCAACCTCCCACGAGACTCACTGTGACCCCCCAGGGACATTCTCTGTGTGGGTCTGTCACACTGATGGAAAGGATGAAATAACCTTGTGTGAACTGCTAGAGGCCTTCTGCTTTAACATGCAGCCCTCTGGACATCCCTCAAACTAAGAAGTAGCTATATGGTATGCTTCTTTAAAGTCTCACAGCTAGAAAGGTTCCCAGGCTTCTTCATGATTGTTAAAAGATTGTAAAATTTAAAAGGAGAATGAATATATTTTGTTAGGTGAAAAACTGGATACATCATAATTCAGTATAGTAATCCTGTAATGAAGAATCAAACAATTTCTGTTAAGACTCGGCATAGCAGATCCATGCAATCACAAATTCCATGACCTTCAGGTTGGGCTGTTAACATAGCTTGCATATTCTCTCTTTTTTCATAAGAAACAGATGAACAGACTGAATGTTTTCCCTTGTTCTCTCTACACACACAAAAGAAAAAAAAACCCAAACATTTTAAGAAACTTAGAAGAGAGAATGTGCTTTTCTTCTTCACACACTAATCTTTTTCAAAAAGGAAGAAAAAAAAGTGTTTGAGCTATATTTTTGTGCCAGCTTGAGCTGCAAACCTGTAGTAGCATTTAGTACTGAGTGATCTTAGCCAGCTTTATGAGAAGATGAAAACATAACCTCTGTTTCAGCATTTCTTTTAGAGACAGTTAGGTTTTTTTCACATTGTTGAAATTTTGTAGCAAATTTAACCACTTAAAGGGGAAAAAGCAGTTGCTTGTCTCCTGAATTTCCCCGTTACCATCGTTAGATTAATAATATGAAGAAGTTTTAAGGACCTGTTAGAAACTGCTTTCCCTTGTAAGGAATATTTTATAAACACATTCTGGTTATAAATCCATCTTGTTAGTCTAAATACAAATATGTTTTGATAGCACTAAATGATTAGATTTTCATGTAAGCCAAAAACTCTTGATAACCCCTGCCTTGCAGAAAAAGCAATTTCAAGAAGGATCATATACATGTGCCTTTTTGTGTGTCTGAGAGCCACATGAAAAAATATGTAAAATCCTTTCTGATTCAAAGTTACGTTGTACACCAGCGACAGACATGACCATTATTGCATTAAATAAACCACAAACAATTTTTCCTACTGAAATGCAACTTCCATTTTTGGTGCCACCAGAAACATGGTACTTTTCAGGCAAGGGCATGATCCTAAGAATTTCCCAGGGAACGCTAAGAGGAAATGGAAGACGTTATAATGAGAACCATCAGATTTCTGACCTTATCTTTGGACTGTTCAGAGTTATGATTACATCTCATTTGCTTTCTCATACATTGGCTGTATGTTTCTCAATTATTTCTCTTTCAGAGAAGAAAAAGCTTCCCATGTTACTCATTAACAAAAGAAAACATACTCTGAGTCAATTTTTTGGACTAGAATTATGTTTGTTTGCTCTATTTTGGACCTTGTGCTTTCCATAAAAGTTCATGGAAATGTTCAGCAGGCTTCAAAATCTTCTTAGAAGAAGCCGAGATATTATTACTACTTATCTCAGGAATCCTGGAATTACCCGACTTTGTGGATGGCTGTGCAGTGTTGTCAAGTGACTGCAAGGGGATCCCAAGTTTGACCAACCAAGACAACATGGGCGTTGAACCACATGTTTCAAAAGCAGCCTCCCCGCTTCGAAGACCAACAGGGACAATATATGATCTCTTCTGATTAATGTTTGGCTTTTGTGCCCTAAATAATCATGGCTCAGTCAGAAAAGACAGTAATAGTGCCCAATTCTTGATCTGCCCGTTGGGATCTGTGAGTCGGCAGGCAATGGTAAGGCAGGTGAGACCCGGGCACTGAGTTTCTTGCTATGCCATGTTGCCAGTTAATAGGTATGAGCAAAATAGCCTTCCCCCAAAGTCGTGGGCTGTCTTGGGAATTGTGGTTAAGTTTATTAATACCACAAGTTACATTTGGTGGCAAAATCACATAATATATTAATAAAAGACTACAAAGGTCTGTAACCAAAATTCAGTGGCTTCTGAAATAATTTTCCTAGATATTTAGAAGTTAGAAGCTGCAATACCTGTGTTCTTACAACCAGGGGATTTACTGAAATGGACACCTGGGCCTGTCTGTGGAGGTAAAATGTGAAGTTTTTTCAAGACAGGAGAATGGGCATATCGGCATTTAGTTTCTGATAGTCTAAAAAAAAAAAAAATCCATTTTTTTGTTTGCTAAACACACACATGAAGATCAAGCTAAGCGGAGGTTAAAGCTCCATGCTGAGGAGCTGAAGCAGTGTCTGTTTCAGGGAGGGGGCATACTTGGTTCTGATATAAGCAGGGCCTTCTGACATGACTGCAAATTGCCAGAAGTTGTTATTTTAGTCAAAGCTATTTGTCAGGTCTAAATGTCAGATGACTGGCCATAATCAAGGTGGGCCAACGTGTTTGAAGTGAAGTTCACAATAGACCTAACCTAGAACTCATAGGGGTCTGATGCAATACTGCGTGTGCTGTGGAGGCGGAGGGAAAGCCAAATGGCAAACATTAACGAGCTGTTTTCATCTCAGCAGCTCCCTGAGCCAGGTGGGGTTTCCGTGCATCTAGTCTCTCCCCCTCCGGACCCCCGCTCTGCTTCCCTGGCAGAACTACTGGCCACGACAGCACCCTCACGCTGGGCATCCCCTGGCCACAGGCCACCTCCTTCTCCTTCTCTGGGGACCGCAGGCGAGGGGGCAGAAGTCAACCCGGACCCCCCGGGCCCCCCCAGTCTCCCCCACAGGGTGAGGTCCAACACGTCAGACCCTGCCACCAACAGAGAGGGAGAAAGCGCCCACCCTCCTTGCCCCCTCCTGTCCACCCACCGCCCCGGTGCCGCGGCATGTCCTGCTGTGGTGGAGGGCTTATGGCGGCCCTGAGCCCCAGCGCCGCAGTGGGATTGCCTGTCCCTGGTGGCCAAGGGCTCCGCAGTTCCTTCCCCAGGCATTCCCCAGCCCAGGGCGGCCGTGGGACAAGCCTGAGCAGTGGCCAGCGGGGAGGGGGGGCCACTGAAGCAGTCACACCCCAGCTCCTCTGCGAGTCTGTGCGCCCACGCTAGCACTCCTTACGTTTTCAGGAACTGGGATCATTTTTCATCAGCGCCTGGAGGTATCCACGTAATTTTAGAAAATACATAGGATCCTCTGCCTCAACTGACCTGATTTTGATTTGTGAATTGGGATCTTTTTTTTCTTGTCAAAACTCTTGCGGGGGTTGCAATGCCCAAATTAGGACGAGAAGGCAAAAGGGACAGTGTGTTCCAGTGCTCTTATTTTTTTCCTTTCTGGTTATTAATTAGCAGAAGTGAAAAATAGGACTGAAAGAAAATTAGGGACTTTTTTTTTTTTTAATGGAATGCCTGTTTCATTAAAAAAAAATATCAATTTCTCCCAGAACAATTTGGAGGGAAATTACAAGCTTGGATGGAAAATTTTTGATTGCCTTTAATATTTTTCTCAGGAAAATGCTTCTTTCTAATTTTGAGCAATTTTACTTTGAAATGGAAGCTCTTCTAAACACTAAAAATATAAAGCTCAAGCAATCTTTTTTTTCTTTTTCCCCAATGAGCAGAAACATTCCCATTTGGACTTCTCCCCTCTGTCCTAAAGAAGAAAAATTTTGAATTTATTGAGAATGTTAATGAGATAGGAAAGATATATTTTGCTCGCATAAATACCTATACATACCCTACCCATGACACCGTTTTGGTTTGCAGTGGTGGCACTTCACAGTACCTGTCTGATTTCTTCTTATTTGCTTGCAAGATTAATTTCTCCTTATCTCAAAGGACAGAAAGGCACAGACCAAGTTTGACCTTGCTGTAATTCTGAATGATGTCATTCTATCATTGCTGAATTTGATCCATTATGATTAGAAAGTGTGCTTAGCTGGCAAGGAAATTAGCTGAGCGTATGTGCTTAATTTTAAGCATGCTTTTAATGCTATCCCTTTTCAACAAACCACTTAGACACATGCTTAACAGCCCGTGTGCTTGAAGTTAATTAAATACCTAATTGCTTTTCTGAATGTGGGCCTGAATAGGGATGGACTAAAGCATGTACTTCAGTTCTCAGTTAAATTGCATCCTAAAAAGCAACCGTTTTCCTAACCCATCACCTCCCCTTCATCCTTGCTCAATTTATTTCACTCCTGCAACAGTCAACTCATCCCTACGTTTGCGAAACAAGAATCCAACCAAAACGAGTTGTGGCCTCTTCATACTAGCTCTAAATATACTCGTAAATAGCTGTAATTAAATCCAGTACTCTAGTAATGTGGCATTAATTAGCCTAATGGAGAACTGAGGGAGAAATGTGGTTTCTGAGGCAGTAAAACTCTGTGCCCTGGAATACAAGACATGCCAGTCAAAACCCAACTCAGAAGACCTCTAGGAAATACTAAACCTTGTCAGGCCTGGGAGATTTTTGGGGGATACAAAAAAAAAATCTGGCAGAAAATTCAGATTTACCAGAACTTTTTCAGAAGCGCAGCCGGTCACTTTTCCTGGTGCGTGGCTGTGCTGCTGGTGGGAGAGGGTGAGGAGGGACCCTGCACCCCGGGCAGACACTCCCGCCCTGTGGGCGTGGGAGAGCGGGGCTGGGCCAGATTACAAATACCTTGGCCAAACAAGGCAGAGCAGCAATCCGCCAGGGCTTCAGGTAATTTAAAACACGTTACCTTTGTCCCACAGGTTCCTTGCCCGAGGAGGGTTGGCGGCAGCCGGGTGCTAGCCAGGCTGCTGCCGCGGCAGGGGCTGGATGACCAGTCCCACGAACACTTCCATTTGTCCCAAATGATACAAAACCCCAACAAATACCTTTATCTTTGAGCAACCAGGTCTAGTGGGAGGTGTCCCTGCCCATGGCAGCGGGGTTGGAACTAGCTGATCTTTAAGGTCCCTTCCAACCGAAACCATCCTATGATTCTGTGATTTCTGTGTTGCCACACGACTGAATTCCCATTCACCAGCCCATCCCAAGCTTTGCTTTATTCTCCTGCAGAGTTACCTGGTGCCCAGTGTGCCCTGTCTGAGCTGTTCTGGCTCTGCTGGGCACCCCACCAGTGCTGGCGTGGGGCGGTCACCAGCTGTGGGCACCAGTCTCCAGCCCTGCTCTTGCTGCGTGCAGTGGGGAGGAATGCCAGTAGCCGAGCGAGAGGGGAAGAGAAAGGCAGAGCAGGGAGGAATGGCTTTCTTGCAGTGTGTTGCCAAAATAACGTAAAGAAAACCAGCTCCCACAAAACCCTCTGGAACATCTCCATTCTTCCCACGTGATACAAAAGCCCACCAAATAGCATGTCTCTGTGTTGCCATAGGAGTGAATTCCCCTTCACCAGCCTGTCCCAAGCGTCACTTTATTCTCCCGCACGGCTCCCGAGCGCGTTTTAGCATCGGACCAGAGAAATGCTCGTACTAACAGGTGTTAAAAATCATTATTGCATGGCTAAAACGCATAGGGTGACTTGGCCACGCGGCTTCCTTTAGTGCTAAAAGCAGCGTAACCCTTCATCTCTCGCCTTTCCTGATCCGTGCCAGGGAAGCCCGCTGGAAGACGGGGTTTGGCAGGACCGGCAGGGAGCGGCGGCGGGACACGGGCTCCGCCGTGCCTCCGGCTGTCCCTCGCCGCAGCCCTCCGGCCCCGACCGGCGCCGCTTCCCCGCCGGCCCCGGCAGAGCGCTGTCGTGACATGTGCTGCCCTGCCGCGACGGAGCTCGGTACTGCAGCGGGAGAGGCGTGACGGCAGCAGCCTGACGCCGGCGTGACGAGGCGCAGCACGGGAGGGAAGAGGCAAGGAATTAGGACTTTAGCCCCTAACTCGCGCAGGCAGCGTGCGATTTGTGCTCCTGCAGCGCAATACTGTGGTGCTCATCTCCCCCCTCTTTTGTCACCGCGCATTTGGTTGCCGGCTTCGGGTGAGATCCCCGCCGGCTGCTCCTAGCCCTGGGAAGTGCCTCTGCTGAGGTGTGACTGCCCAGCCTCTTCTGCAGCCCACCCCTGCCCCTGCCCCGGCCTTAAGGCAGCCTATGACAGGTGGAATATATGGCATAATGGGAAAAAACAACATCTGGAAGACCATGCCAGGTACTCACGTGAAAAAAAGTGACCTAGTCATCTTACTGTTTTCACAGTACATCCCAAATTTCACGCATACTTAAGTCTTCTTATAGCAAGCAACTTTCCCCTTCTTCTGGTAGTCTCAGCAGCCTGCAAGGCTGCCTGGCAGCTCTCCAAACTCCTCTGGAAGTACCTTGGCTTGCAGAGGCAGCAAGCCTGAGCCTCGGCCATCTGCCACCTCCGGTAAGGACTGATGTTTGAAACACCTGCGTGGACATCACGGGGCTGGGGGAGCGATGCTAGAATTACCTGCCTGGTGGGAACAGCAAAGCTCCTTCCACTCACCAGTAAGACTTAGGACACGTAACTCTCTGCAAAGTTTATACATTATTGGACCAGACCATACAACCCTTTGCCAGTGCAGCGTGTATTCCTGCTGGAGCTCACGCTGTACATTGTAAAAACTGTCCTCTCACGTCCTGTGGCCAACCAATAAATTGTATTTACCCTGTAACTTACTGAATGACTGTATGTACAAGACAAAGCTTTCACAAAGTGGAAGCGTTGGCAAGAGGAAGTGTGGATTGTCACGCTGCCACACTGCAAACACTAAAGTACCCTCAGTCTGTTTACCTTCAGAGAAAAAGGCAAACCCTTGAGTGATTCATAGACATTAGATTATACAAGGGAAAAGAGAGGAGGGAAGCAGCCAGAAACTGGAAGGCTGGAAAATAGGGTCTTTTGTATTAGTAATGTTTATGGCCAAATAATATCCTACACTATGACTCTGTAGGCACCAAACTGTCATTGGAGGGAAGAGCAATTAATAAACTGTATTGCTGCAGAAGCTTTTCCCATGGCACGCATGTGAAATTTCCTGATACCTCCCAGCCTGCCAGGAACACTTGAACCCGAGCACCTGCAAGACCATGAAGTCTCCACCTCTGCAAAAACCCTAGGCTAGTTCTTTGAACTGTGTTTTCTGCTACAGTGGTAGCAACCATCACTACAGCTGCCAGAGAAACCTATGGACTGAAAGGACCTCCTACACAGCAAACTGAAATGTGCCTACTTCCAGAAGCAGGTGAACATTAGGATCTCTTTCGACAGAAATGCAGTAGGTAGCTCTAGAAACCCAGGCCCGTCTGCAGCAGGGGTCACAGAAAAGGAGCTGTCGTTTCCCTGCACCGTGTGCCTCTGTCTTTCATCTCCATGAATTGCCCACAGGCAGCTGAACTCCTGTCCTGGCAGAGATTCTGCAGTTTTCCTGGGCTCTTGGGGAACACCTAAGAGCCCAGGTGGCCTTGGGATTAACCCTGTCCCACGCACAGATTACTCAGGGATCTGCTATGGAGCACAACCAAGAGTAACATCTCAGCAATTTGGGGATCTGCAGTGGTCAGTTCTGATATCCACATTGCCAAGCCTGGTCTGTGTCTGCAGTGAAGTGCAGTCACCAGGCTGCTGGCAACCTGCTCTGACTTTGTGCACTCCTGGTGCCGGCGGTTACCGGTGGCTCTGCCTGTCTTCTTGCAGCACCTGGAAGGCATCACTCTGATAAGTGTGGGCAGGCTGAGGGGATGGGGAGATGTCATCGGTGTGAGGGCTGCTGGGGAAAGGCTGCCCCTGCGTGCAGTCTGGTGCCACACCATGGCCATCTCCTCTTTACACAGCCCACGCAAGTCAGTAGCACAGACTCCAGAAAGCCCTGGGAGAGGAGTCTGGAGCACCCACACACAGCAAGCTGGCCAAGGCTACTCTACTGTCCGGTCTTGTGCCCCGCAAAGCCACAAGGCAGAGCTGCACGGTGAGCAGGTGGGTACAGGGCAGTGTGGGTGTGCTGAGGGCTGCCAGGTGGAAAAGGAGCTGCTGTGCCCATTCCCTCAGCTGGGTACTTCACTGAAGGCCTTTGCCTCCTCCACTCAAGCCTGTTGAGGACTTCACCCTCTCCGTGAGTTCTGCTCCAGTCTGCCATAAGCTAGGCTATGTGCCTATGGATGCTCTTGTGATCACACCTTCCTTACAAGTGATCTCCCCCAGCACCATTCTCCTCCTCTAGATGTCTCCCAAAGAGGCCCTTCCTCCTTGGCACAGAAAACCAGAAAGCAGCACATCCCTGGGAGTTAGCAGCAACAGCTGTTGAACATAATCTGGCCCATGATTCCACCTAGTGCTCTTGCTCCCACATGCAAAGGTGCAAAGTCCAGCAACATCTCAGCAGCTCTGAAACTCTTCCAGGCAAGGGCACCTGACAGAAGATGCTTTGCCTGCCAACTTCATTGCTAACCCATGCTGTCAATGCAAGCTCTCCTCCTCACAGGGAGGTCCTAGGATGAGGAGACTGGTGCCACTGGGCTGCGTTACTTGGGTCCTGCATATGTGCAATGCCAGAGGCAGATAAAGCATTTCAGACAGTGCAGGGCTTGCCACAAACCAGATAGCTCTGCACAACCTTGTCCAGAATCCAGCAAGGAGCAGCAGGTCTTCATGGGAGATCGACTGCGGTCAGGTAGCTCTGGTCAGCCATACTATAGCAGACCCCCCTGTATCTCTTTGCATACCTAGAACTTGCCTCTTGGCCAGCTAGATGTCTCTCATTTGCCACGCAGTTTCTGAGGATTTAATTCTTATGTCCTTAGGGGCTCAGCGTGCAGAAAGGAGAGTGCTGGGGATTTCAGTGGCGAGCGGGATGCAGAGTTAGTTATTGCGCTTGCCAAACTCCTTTGTAACCCCTGCCATAAAGTAACACTTAGGAGTCAGTTTTACAGCGCTCACACACAGTCTAACTGGGGAGAAGCAATAAGAGGTTGGTTCAGCTGTGGGCTTTGCTTGCAATTATGAAAGACTTCTTTTGGGAACTAAATGGGTATGTGGGTTTAATAGCTGAAGATTCTCCCAGGAGCTGGAGAGGCCTTTTTTTTTTTTTTTTGGTCTTTTTTTTTGTTTTGTTTCTTTCTTTACTTCTTTTAATAAAGACCACAGCAGCTGGAAGCATTTCCTTGAAGATAGCCCTTAGCAGTTTTCCTTTTGCTGGGGTTTTGTCTGGGGAGTGGGTGGAAAGGTTTTTCCCCTGCCGCAGGAGAACAAAGCGTTTATGGAACGGTGTTTCTGAGCAGATTTAAAGGGATGGTCTGGTTTTATAGGACTTATAGGACTTCTGCGTTTAGCAGAACACAGGTATTTTTAGTGGAAAATGGTGATTGCACTGTAAGGGCCTGACTCCCTCTGCCTTCAGTAAATAAAGGAAGCAGATTGGCCTTTCATTGTAAATACATGTTTTTCCTTCCATACAAATGTCACCCAGGGATGAGAACCAGGGAACACCCCCGGCTGCCTCTCCGGCTGCAGAGTTTAGCCCGGGCAAGCGGTCCCCGCAAAACTCTAAACCCCCGCCAAACCCACGTCACCCGGGGTGGCCGCCAGGGGGCGCTGCAGGAGCGCCGAGCGCGGCGGTGGCCGCGGGGTGCGGGTGGGGGGCGGCGCGGGGTGCGGGAATGGGGG